>VXAZ01010260.1:1305415-1340375 GCA_013399875.1 Gymnorhina tibicen
GGCGCTGCCCCCGGGGCTGAGGCGGCTTTGCTTCCCGGAGGTATGGGGCACCAGTGAAGCTCCCGGGTGTGTCCCCCTCGGCCCCCTGCAGTCGCCGGTGTGACCGGCAGCCGTGTCCCGGATCTGGAACTAGGCAGGATAACTATAAGGAAATGCTTTAGGAGCGGGTTTTTTGTTTTGTTAAAAAGAAAAAGATGGAGCTCATTTCCTGTGAGTGTTAGCCTTCAGCAGGACGGGAGAGGAAATGTTACTAAATAAATTATTATTTTACCCATTTTTTAAAATTGAAATGGAGGCGTTTGCTGCCCTGTGTTTGCTCTTCTGCCCAATGCACTGTTCAAAGCAAATATTGGTTCTGTAATGCCGTGAGTGCCGGACGGAGCCTGTTTTCCTCTGTCACAGTGAGTCAGTCTCACTCGGCGGTGGCTGCTCCACACCTGTGCTGGGGCCGGCACCTGCCCGAGGGTCCTGCCCCTCCCGGAGCTTGTTCCCGGCGCTCTGTTGCTGTGGGGACAGTGTGCCGCTGGAATAATAAGTACTTTGTGTGCTTAAGGCTTTGAATGCACACGACCCTCCTTGCGTCATTTACTATACGCAGCATGCTCGGTTTTATGTGATCTTTGGAATGGTCCAGAGAAATTTGGATGGGATGTGCTCCAGTAAGATGGTTGGGAAATTCAGGAAGTATCCTTCTGACGTGGCTAATGGGTTGGTGACAAAAAAGTTTGATATGTTACAAGCTTCATGAAGAATACACTGTTACAGAGTATTTGCTACTGTTTGAAAGCTTAGGTTCTTGTGCTGCCAGAAGTGACTGCTACTTGTTATGAACAGTTTTAGTTATTTAAGTAAAACTTTACTGGAATAGCTTGGAGTGTGCTCTCTATGAACTGGACTGAAAGAGAACAATAGTATGATACGTGGTTATTTAAAGAAGGTGCATTAGTACAGAGTAAGTGTAGCACTGACCAACTTCTTAGAAAGTCTTAGTCTTTGCTTGACTAGTTCATCATAAGAAGCAATAAACACACTGTGAGAATGAAATACCTTTAAAAAGTCCATGTTTTGATTATTCTTGATGTAAGGAATAGTCTATAATGGTCTGCAAAAACTTGCATGTCTGATTTTTTCATAGATGCAGATAGATATGTGTCAAGAGCTTTCATTTGTTTTACTTTGTCTCTTCTTTATCATGGTTTTTTTCCACGTGTGTGATAAAAGCTGTAGTCCTCTGTATAATAAAATGCCATAATACAATTATGGTCTTCTAGATATTTAGCAGTAAGTGCCCTCCTGGAATAGTCTTTGGTTAAGATTGTGGTAAATCTGTGCCATTTGCATTTTATTTAGTCTTGAGCATGATATGTCAGAAGTCTTCTCCCCAAATATATTTGAAATTCCTCCAATCTGGGATACATTTCTTTGCAGAGAATATCTGTCCACTTATCTTATGCTTATTTAAGCATTATGATAATAGATCTGAGATTGTCTTTTATTTGAACCATGGATTCTCTCCTTGCCATGTATTTATACATGTAGCTGATCAGGATGCCAGTGATAAGTACATTTTAACTTGTAGTAACATTTGTTACAACTTTGTATCTTTCATAACCATTTTGGTACAATCACCTGATGAGCTGTAGTGCAGTGACATTGAGTGACTGCCGTCATTAGGGTCTTGCAAATGGAAAAAGATTTTTTTAGCAGCTGAGAAACTTCCTGAGAATTGAAAACATTGCACAGTAGGACTGCAAGGAAAACCAGTGTAGAGTCTGACACACAGGTGTGCACACCAAAAATCTCTTGGCTTGTTTTTGCAAATTAACTTTGTTTCAGCAGGGGCTTTTTTGCATTATTTTTTAAGGTATTAATGTTGTGTGTCATAAGTGATATGATTACAGTTAATTTTATCTGATGTTCAGAAATCTTTTGTTGGGCTGAACTTATTTAAGTAATTCTGGAAGCCTGGGTTAGATTTCAGAAGTTGCCTTAACAGAACTATTCTATTCTTTTTTTCCCATTTAGATTTTGATAGAAGTGACCAATCTTCTGAAGAATTTTAACATTTCAAGTTAGGTGACTTTGTAAATGGTAAAATAGTGTAAATTCTTTCCTTGTAACTCCTTGCGGTCTCTACAGCAGTATTGTCCCTAAACATGAAAAAAACTGTTTTGGTTTCTTGTTCAGCCAGTGTCTCTTGTCTTTTGTTACTGTGCTATTTACCATAACATCCTGTAAGTTTACAGAAAACTCATGGCAGTAGAGCTGCATGCAGGTCCTGGTGCGTGCCAGGGGAATAATAAAGATTAAAAGAGCAAATACTATAAGCAGAAGCCTTGCGATGACACAGTGCCATTTTTATTCAAGCCAAACAGTCATGAAGTGTCTGCACTTTTTTGTTCTCTTAAACTCTTCTTATCCTGGAGAATAAACACAATGTTCTTTTGGCGGAAGAATACTGATAGGATTTGAGACTAATTTACTGCTGGGAAGAGGTTTTGGGTTTTGATGGTAAAACTTTCTTTTCAGGCAGTTATAATAATGTAGTGGGAAAATAAGCTCCCATGAAATAGGGAAAGAGTTACGCCCATGAGTTGCTTTGCACAACATTAGTTTATGTCAACTTTTTAAAATTCATCCCTTTATTTCATTAGGAGTACAGCCTACAGAAATGCAAAATCAATATTGTAAAACATTGGTATATGAAGCAACTTTCTCCCTTTCGAATTTGCAATTAATGTTCAGTCTTATCACAGTTGGAGAATGGCCCCTTATCCTCTCCCCAGTTGCCAAGTGACTCCAAGGTGTGATATCCTGCCTATAAAATCATAACCAGTTCACAGTTCAAAGTGCTTAATAAAATAGTAACAGATTACTTACAGAATAGGGGAATGACTACTAATCAAAGCTATTGCAGGATAACCTTAGGAAGTTGGATTAACACATTTTGAAGGCAGTGAATGATAAAAGACAAAGCAGGCTGAGGTATGTCAGGGTCTTTGAGGGGCTGAAGGAGGCAGGAGGTGTTGGGATGCTGAATGGACACCTGGAAGGAAAAAGCCATGGCTGGTGACTCCTTAGAGCTTGGGAGGATTTGCATGTCCTGTAACTCCCCTGGTCAAAGGCTGCCTGTGATCCAGGGAAAGGATTGAGTGCAGAAACTTCCTGCAGCTGCTTTAACCCCCTAAACACGTGTAGTCCTGTGGTTCAGGAGGGAGTGTTCAAGCACTCCTTCCCCAGTCGTTTTCAAAAGCAGTTCAAGACCGTGAAAAAAATACTGTTTATTACTGCTCTTGTTATTAAAGTGTGTTCAGAAACCTTTCTTAACTAAATGGTTTGTTGCTGCAACTTTGCCACACCTATTTTTCTTGCCGCTTAAAATAAGCGGACAGTCTCCTGCTTCCCACCTCCGTGTCCTTACTAATGTGAGCAGGGGAGGAGCATATATAAAGTTCAGTATGCAGCAGTTAAAGGTGGGCTTTTTCTCCTTCCATAATTCAGAGGAGAAAATAAGTTGCTGCATATCCACTTAGCAACTAGCAACTGGAAAAAATCAGAAGGGATTAATTTTCCAATTCAGCCCATATCAGAATTCAAAGACTTTGTGCATTTCATAGCATTTTTTGGAGCTTAGTGTAACTTAGGAGTTTTGAAGCTGTACTTTGTGTAGTTATTCTGCCAGCTTATTGGCGGAAGGATTTCACGTGTGTGTAATTATTAGTGAGACAGGATGAGTCGCAAGGTAAGGATGTGCAGTTTTTAACATCTGACGTTATTTAGCAGGTGAATTTTATGTTGGTAGCAGACGAAAGCAGCTCAGAGCCCTTTTTGTAATGCCACTACATCTCAACTCCTCATCTACAACACATCTGTTTGAATATTTGCATGTGATGCTAAGGAAGGTTCAAACAAGTAACTGCCTTCCAGCCACTGATGATGTTTTATGGCAGCCTGAATTAAATTATGTGAGATAGTCACAATCAGTAGATTAGTCCAATCATTTGCTCCCTTAAGGGCTTGCAGGAGCAAAAGTGAATTTTTTTTTTTTCCCAAACTTCTTCCTAGAGTTTCTTTGACATGGTGCAACTCTGGAAGTCCACTCAAAATGTATGGACATATTGCCAAAGATCAAATTCATATTTTTTTCTTTGGTTATATCTGCTTTCTTCTGAGTATTGAATGCTTTCAGTGTGTGTTGGGTTTTTTTAATCTCTGTGATGAGGTATTGAACTTTTTGTATTTGTACTGCTTTGTCACTCAGTGCTTAATCACGTTGTGGCCCTCATATCTAGTGGATGTTGTACAAGTCAGTGTAAAAGTGTAAAAACCTATTTATTGCTGAATGCTGGGAGTTCTGATGGGAAAATAGTACTTGCTCTGTTCTTTGTTCTTCCCCCAAACATTTGTTACTGGCCACTTCCAAAGCCACAGAATAGAGAATTGTCAGTCTTGGTCTGATCACTGTGCCCATGCCTGGCTACTGGTTCTTTCAGCCACCTACCACTTGCTATAATGTGAGTTAAAATATTTGGTTAAAAACAGTCTTTGAACATATGGTAACTCTCAACTTATTTTTTTTTTTCCTTTCTTGATCAGTCTTCTGGATGAAAATAGTGTAAAATCCTCATGTAAATGAATCCCACTACCTTCTGTGATTAAATTTGCTTTTGTGTCTGCATCTGCCTGAGTGAATGCATTTGCCTGTGGGAATTGTTTCTTTAAACAACCCCTGTCCCTCCCCCTGCGCCCCCCCAGCCTTAGCAGCAGCCTGCTGGGGTAACCACCAGGGTTTTTGGTATGGGGGTGATGGCTTGGTGTTGAATTTATGGAGGTTATGCAGAGGTAGGGAGAAGAAACTCCGGAACAGGGTCACCTGAGTATCTCAGGGGTTTTTGCTGTCTGATGTGGTGGAGCTTAGCAGTGGTGTTGCCTTCTACCATCACGCTGGGGTATATTTATTTTTCAAATATAGGTAAATCAGGCTCTGCCAGATGACACTTTCCACATTCTCTGGAAGCTTCAAATGGCATCTAATCCTTAAATGGATAAATGTTCCTGTCCAGGTGTCTTGTGTCAACGTCACAAACTTCTGTCAGGCCTCTTGGGTTAAAGTTTATGAAAGAGACTTCTTCAAAGCCAGAGCAGTTCTTTGGGAAATACTTTGAGCTTGTCATTGGTTCGGGGCAAATAAGTTCCATGATTTTCAAACACTTCCATCCTGGCAATATCTGTGGTTACCTGATTTCAGCAGTGAGATCAGGATTTTTGGCCTGTTCTGTGCAGCTGGAGAGCTGCAGCTGCTGGAGGATAATTGCTGCATGTCAGCCTGTCTTAGCTGCCTGCCGCAGGTCAGTTTTAATCTCTTGTCTACATAAAGGGAATTTCTCCAATAAGTTAAAATTAAAAACTGGTTTAAAGATACCAGAAATAGGAAGAAAATAGATTTACAAGAGCATTTGGGTTAGGTGTTTTCTCATGTTTTGAAAACTACTGTTGTAAAAGTCTGTTGGGGAAATGGCAGGGAATGGTGCCATTTTATTTCTTTTTTCTAGGGCAGTCTCAAAGGATACTTTTTTGTGCTTCTAGGTACAAAATATTGACTTTTTAGCCTCTTCTAGGATTTATTAGATTGTAGAGACAGTAGTAAGATAAATGTTTTTTGAACTTTTCTTGAAAGTTGCTATCTTTTTCCTAAAAGATGGTGGACCCTACTCTAGCAGAAATGGGGAAGAATCTGAATGAAGCAATGAAGATGCTGGAAGACAATCAGAGGTGTGTGCAAAGGATACAATAAAAAACTCCCAGCTGTTTGTGCTAAGGGGAGGATTGTTTGTGTCAATGGCGTTAACCGAAAAACCCTCATTGACTTTAAGGTCATATTGTCATTCTGAAGCTTGCACCTATACTAATCACCTTTATTTCTCAAATGATGGGGTTTTTAAAGTAAATGTATACGTTTTTATGTATGCTCTGTAATACTCAAAACAAGTCCAACAAGTCTGTTTTTCAGAGTTAGGATTTTTTTTTAGTATTGCAGTGCAAGTAATTTTTAAGTCCTGTATATATGAGATTCTTCTCTAAGCTTTCTTTTAAAGAACTGAAAAACCCAAATGACTTGGGAACTTTTTAATTCAGTCTGAACTAAACTTTTGTGTTGGTCTCGTCTGGCTTATTCCTGAGCCTGTTAGTGAAATAGATACATGTCAGGATGTATTTCTGCAAGTCAAAGTCAATTACGTATTTGATGTTCTAAAACACAAACTAAATACAGAGTTTATTTTGTGTCTTTAACTTAGGAAAGTGGAGGAGGAAAATGAAAAGAAATATGCACGGAAAGATATTCCTGGACCTCTCCAAGGCAGGTAGGCAGCAACGGTTTTTAGATAATGCTCTTTTCAAAATCTTAAACTACACGCAGCATGTTTGTCTTCCAAGCAACTTGTATGAATGGAAATATTAACATTTTCCAGGCATCATAATAAACTTTTTCCCATACTCACATAGGGGAAAAAAAAGTACTACTATAATCATATCAACTATTTTCATTCTCATGTACAAAGGAGAAAAAAAGATTACTCGTCCTTGGTGACTGAAATTTTGAATTAATGGAATCTGATGAAGTATTGTTGCCTACAGCTGTGATTGAGACTCAAAAGAAATTTCTGTTGGAAAAAAGTACCCAGATTAAAAAAAAAATAACTGAGACTGATAAGGTAGAAAACAGTAAAAAAACAACCAAAAAAACCCCCCAGAAACCTCCCACCTTTTCAGCACGGCTGTCTTCAGAAATTAAACAAAGCTCTTGTGCATCAGGCAGGTAAGACCATTGTACCTGAAAACAAAGATTTGGTTTTGTCCTCTGTGGGAGATGATCGTGCAGGAGCTCAGGCTAGCACTTCAGAAAATATTGCAAAAGCTATTTAAATCTCTGCTGTGCAGAAACTAACCCTGTTTTTGAGTGGAGACACTGAATTATCTTTTCTATGAATAAAAAGCAATTTCAACTGTCAGTGTAAGTTCCTACACTACTGTAAATTTTAGTTGGAGTTATAAAAGTTGAGGTGTTGTGGATCTTTTCCAGTTTTACCATGTTGTCTCATGTCAGAAGTCTAACGTAGCTTGTGTCTGCCAGAAACTGAGATTTGTAGGGAATTGTTTAAGAGATGTGCTGAGTTATGAGCTGAAGCTGGTTCATGTGAAGCAAAATGTGGATCCTTAGCTACTACCTTAGTTGGCTGTGTAGCAATAAGAATTCAATGTTGGCAAGTCAGGCTTTTCAGACCAAATTTTCAGATATCAGTAGATTTGTTTTTCTGAGTCTCCTACTATAAGCAAATAGGGTTTTGAATTGATTCAGCGTCCTCATCTTTGTGATCAGTTTTTCTGAGACCAAGGAACCATTTCTGATGCTGTACTCAGCATCAGTAAAAGTGCAGTGTCCCAGATGGCTTCTTTTAGATGCTGGTATTTACCTGTTTGTGTCTTTTTAATGTGGTTTTGTTTCCCCTCCTAGTGGCCAGGATATGGTGAGCATACTTCAGTTAGTTCAGAACCTAATGCATGGAGAGGAGGAAGAGGAAACTTCACAGTCCTACAGGTAAGGCCAATATCAGGTACTGTATTTGGAAGACACCTGATTTTGTTATATTTTGTTCATTACAGAACTTACTTAATTTTAAGTTCTATGTATGTTTCAGTATATATAATTTCTCTCTATATTTTAGTATATATACTTATATGCATAAGTATATATATTATATATTTTAAAGTGTAAAATATTGTGCAACCCGGTAACTTTAAAGGCACGTTACATTGTATAATGAAGCAGAATAATGTATGAGGCTTGGCATTCTTAAAATTACAAAGCTTTCATTACTAATTACTAAATTGAGTTATACAAGGGAATTGTTTCTGATGTGCCAGCTCATTTTTTTCCACTTTCTGAAAGCTGTTTTAAGTCAGAAAATCTTAAAGCTTTGAATATGAACAGATTTTTTATCTTGTATCTCTGTAAACTTTAAAATGAAAGGAAATAAAATTTGTTTCCATTTTTCTGCAAAATGGAAATAGTACTAACTGATCTGCAGAAGATTATTGAAAACTAACATTCAAAAAACATGTTCAAGATTTAAAAAAACCAAACAAAACCAACAAATAAAAAACAACCAACAAACAAAAAAACCCATCAAACAAAGAAAAGCTGTGCCTCTGAAAATAGTAAGTGTCCTGAGTTTTCTGTGCATAGGAGAGAAGGGTATCTGTTTAATGCACTTTCAAATCCCAGTGCAGATAAAGTGCTTAGTTCCAGCTCATGCTGGCTGGTTCAAAAGCAGGAGCTGTTCCTGTGAGCAGCTGAGCCAAGGGAAGTGCTCTTGACTGCACTAGCAGCTTAGTGTGTCACACACAATGGCAGGAGGGTGGCTGTGATATACTGCATATCTCTCTGTTAAATATTTTAATTGCATGTCAACCAATTCTGCCACTTTACATTAAAAATCCACAAACCCTATATTACTGTAATGTGCATGACTTGTATTTGGTTGGCTGTTCCTCTCTTCTGGCTTGCAGGCTTCAAAATGTTGGTGAACAGGGTCACATGGCTCTACTGGGACATAGTTTGGCTGCTTACATATCTGTGCTGGACAAGGAAAGACTGAGAAAACTTACAACAAGGATCCTTTCTGACACTACTCTCTGGCTCTGCAGGCTTTTCAGGTGAGTTCCTGGGAATAACTTGTGTGACAAAGCAGTGATAATGTTTAAAAACGGATGTGACTGGACTGAGGATGTCAACAAAAGAAACCACTGTGCCACAAACTTAGAAATACTTGGAAGGTCTGAAACACAACCTTAACCTAGCCTAAGAATGTCAGGTTGCATTACCTTTAAAATTAGCAGTCCAGAATTTACATCCATGTTAAAACCAGAATGAAGCCTTTTAGGTGTTTGCTCCCATGCTCCACTCTTAGTAAGCAAGGTTTTGAGCTCTCTAAAGGCAATCTTAAAGGAATCCATATGCTTTTTCTTTCTCTGTCTCTGAGACTAAATGAAAATATATACTAGGCTTTTCTCATTGTTAATCTCAGCCTGTCTCATGAAAGTTTTCTTTAAATCTACTTTAACCTGGGAAAATAGAAGGGTTTTTATTATCTTCTCCACCCTCTGGCAAGCTCCTTTGCTGGTCAGTGTTATTTTAGTCCCTAAAATAACTGTTGGTTTTGTTGATCGTATTTACTTGGCTTTTCTTGCAGGTATGAAAATGGATCAGCCTATTATCATGAAGATGATCGTGAAGGTCTCCTAAAAATCTGTCGACTCGTGATTCACACCCGCTATGAAGATTATACGCTTGAGGGATTTAATGTGCTCTACACTAAGCAGCCTGTCATATACATTAGTTCTGCAGCCAGAACAGGCTTGGGCCAAGCTCTCTGCAATCAGGTAAAGTCAGTCCAGGGGGGTTTTAGCTGCAACTGGAACCTACCTGGCTTCATATTGCCTGCATAGCTTTGGTGATTTTGACAACTTATTTTTCCTCATGGTGGAAATAACAGCACAGGAAGCAGAGTCCATACTGGGCATAACCTCAGCTACAGTGGACCATACATTAAAAAAACCCCCTTTGTCTGGGAAAAATACTTTGAGTTTTTATCCACAGCCTGTGTTTTGCAGCAGTGATACAGTGGGAGGAAGAGAAATTTTCTGAATATTTCCAGTGAAAGGATCCTGCGTGCTAACTTCTTTAAAAATGTGTGATTGTTTCTAGAGTGCATTGTGCTTTACATAAGCTGTTGGTCATGTGAAATAGACCTGAGCCCAAACATACACAATTTGTCCTGTGCTTTTTCTGTAATTATTTGATTATAAGTTTTAGCAGAAAACTTAGTTTATAATGTAATATTAAGGTTTCTATTGTTATACTGGTTTTTGTGTCACTCTGTATTTCTGTGAACACATGAAATGAGTATTTCTCAGTTGAAATTCCATCATTTCTATTGCAGTTAGGGTTGCCCCTTTCCTGCATGTGCCGTGTGCCTTGTAACACTATGTTTGGATCTCAGCACCAAATGGTAAGTTTGGCTTCCCTAAGAGCTCTTTCTGTGTTTTGGTTGGTTGGTTTCTAAGCCTTACTAAATGAATATCAAGTATGTTGTTAGGAAAAGCTGTTAATATATTTACTTTTTCAACCTCTAAGTCTTCTGTGTTAAAGCTGTACAAATCACAGATGGAAATTTTCTAAAAGCAGCTTGTATCTTGGTCTTGTCATTTGCAAAATATTTTAATGGCTTTTAAGTAAAGTGCTTTTTAGTGCAAGATTTCTAGAATAGGAGAAGTTGGAGTACTTTCACAAACTATGTGATGTATTTGTGTTTTACTTTTCACAAATGCTTTATTTGGCCTTCAGATTATTTTGCCTTTGAGAAGAAGAAACTGCAAGCCACAAAGACATTGAGAGTGTTTCCTTTCAGAACTTCAGAATGCTGTTCGTTTTCAATCTTAATGCATTTTCCCAGTTCAGCAGAAAGAATTCAGTGTTTGACAAACATATTGTTTTCTTACTGATACCAGGATGTTGCTTTGTTGGACAGAGTGATTAAAGATGATGTTGAGTCTGGAAAACTGCCTTTGTTGCTTGTGGCCAATGCTGGTAAGTGCTGTGGGTAAACAATCACAAAAACCCCCATGCTATTTCATGAATACAATTAAAAAAAAAATTTCCTAAACAGCTCAGTGTTTGCATATCAAGAAATATCAGGAAATATCTTAATGACCACACAATAATTATCTATCCAGAGGGGATTTTATTTAACTGATTTAAATTTGGACTGTACTGTTACAGTTCTGCTTATGTCGGTTGATATATTAATATGACTATAACTTATTTTAGTGAGTGCAGATCTCCTGTTAAAAATCAATTTCACATTAACATTTCAGAATTTTTTGATGGATGTGCCATCAACTTTAGCTTGAAAAATGATATTTTTCTTCTAGTTAATTAAACACATGTACAAAATTTGCTTTAAGTACAAATGATGAAGGTGGCTGTTACTTGCTTGGGACCTGGAAAATTATCTGAGATGTTAATCAGTACAAGAGGCTCATTTTGTAGCGCCTCAGTTTGTGGGCTGATCCTTTGTCACTGCCTTTTTGCTGTTCAACCCAGGGACTCCAGGTGCTGGGCACACAGACAAGCTGGGCCGGCTGAAGGAGCTCTGTGAGCAGTACAAGATGTGGCTCCATGTGGAAGGGTATGGAACTGGAGACTTATTTCTCTATAACTGCATTCGTTAAAAGGTCTGACTAATAGACACTATCTAATTTGACAGCTCACAGAGAACCATAGGGTCAACTTTAGTTTTGTCATAGTAAGCATTTTATATGGTTATAATTTTGTTATTGTGAGATAGAAATTGATTTACATACACAGGAAGAATTAATTGGAGAAGCAATTTCAGCACAGATTAGTGATTACTTTTATTCAGATGGTAATCTTATCTGCCCTTGCTTTGAAGAGCTTGAAATATGAATAAAAAGACTTTCTAGGCCAGGGAGGCCTAAAAAGACCTCCTAAGTCAGGGAGGGCATTATACAGTGGTTATTGGGAATGAGAAAGGAGAATGAAATGACACTTCAGGGAAGGTTGTCAAAAAGGCTGCAGCAAGAGCAGTGTGCAACAGGACTGGGAGGGGGATTAAACCAAGAGAAAAAGAAATTCCAAGAACTTGGACCATGTCAGTGAAGACTCCAGATTATAAGATTATATTTTTTTGAGCCTGAAATAGAGACTGTTTCTCCTGGTATTTTGTAGAATAGCTATATTTGCATACTACTTATTTCTGATACCAAATTGATGTTAAATTATGGATATGACCTTGGGTGATGATTTCACCAAAGGTTGGATTGAAAATTTTTAGATCAAAGTAGATTTTTACTTTTGGGTTTTCAATATTGGAATAACAAGTAGCAACATCTCCTGCATTGTTAATGAAAAATATATATACAGAAAATTACCTCCCTTTATACATCCATATGAAATATTTAAACTGCAGATTAAAATGCTGTCTCTTAATACATATTTAATATATGCTAAACCCTCTTTTTTTTTTCCAGTGTGAATCTGGCAACTTTGGCTTTGGGTTATGTCTCCTCTTCTGTACTGGTATGTTTCACTGTATCTAGAAACTTAATAATGTGCTTGTGTAAGGTTAATCAAAATATATATGGCTTATATTCTGCTTATTTTAATAAACTTCAGGCTGCTACAAAATGTGACAGCATGACTCTGACTCTGGGTTCCTGGCTGGGGCTCCCAGCAGTGCCTGCAGTGACACTCTACAGACATGAGGATCCATCCTTGGTATGTTCAGCTTCTCACTCACCATTCTTGAGATCCTGTAACTTTGATTCGGATCACAGTGTGCTGCCATGTTCTTCATAAGCATCTAAAGTATAATTTCCAAAGCTGGCAAAAGTGGCAGCATTGAACAGAGGTTAACAGTGGTTTGTCTGTTTTCCTCCTCAGTCCTTGGCAGCGGGGCTGACGTCGAGCCAGCCTGTGGAGAAGCTCCGTGCCCTGCCCCTGTGGCTCTCCTTGCAGTACCTGGGCCACGATGGCATTGTGGAGAGGATAAAACATGCCTCACAACTGGTGAGCAACAGCTCAGCAGTGATTTATGATGGCTCTTGACAGATCTTTCTGGTTATTGTGATGTGTTGCAGAAGACTCAACTAAAATTCTGCAGTTGTTGGCAGTATAACATTTGTTCATATTGTTACACACATGATGAAAGCACAGGAAAGTGTTTGAGGGAGGGATGTGCTTTTACTATTAGATTGTATGAAGTTTTTTATAAATGAGAAAAAAAAAGTCTTTGTTCTTCCTAGATAGTGAAATAACATAATCACTTCCTTTTTTGTCACTTCTAAAACTGTGTATTTCTCTCCTCCATGTGTTCTCCTTCTGCTCTGGTCTTCTAGAGTCAAAGGCTGCTGGAAAACTTGAAAAACCTGGATTTCATTAAAACTTCGGTACAGTCTACTTTTAATATTTTGGTTGTATATCTTAGTTTCTGCCTGTTAAATGATAAGAATAACTTTGACTAGAATAAATTATTTAAAAATATTACTTAAATCATAGCCATTGTTTTGAAGATGCTTGGGATCTTTCTAATTAAGTTCTGGTGTTCAGTGAAATATCATGGCTTGGTTGTGTGTGACCTCTGGATCATGTTTGTTCCATTGTTCTGTACTCGTGCACCCAGGGGAGTGCAGAAGAGCATCCAGAAGTTGTGTTCAGAGCTTGATTTAATTGCATTTAGAACATGGATTTGCTCAGTAATACATCTATGAAACCAATTTCCATAAGTGTCTCTAATGTATTCTGGCTGTATCTTATGCTGCTGTTGAGATCGTATTGTGAACCCTGTGAAATTGTACACAAAAATTATCCCAGCTGATGCTTTTACACCAGAAATAGGTTTAGAAACTACAGCTAATGTATTAATTCTAAATCAGTTTCTGTGAGATGTCCTGTTCAACAGGGTTTGGTGATTTTACTCGCTGACTCCCACCCCCGAATTTTAGCTGATATTTGATGTATAGAAAATTTAGTCAGCTTACTGAGTAAGCTGTAGAGTATTAATGGCCTTGGGAGTTCAAGTTACTGTATCACTTACCCTTCTACTTTAATAAATCCTGCATTTTAAGATTGTAAATGTAGCCTCAGATTGTCTCCAGAAGCCCAGTCTGTTTCTCCAAACTGATCCAAAGCAGGATCAATTATAATCTTATTTTTCCTGCTGGAACTTTCTTGATGTTTCCCAGTGATTCTGGGGTGATTTCCAAGAGAGCTCAAGCTTTGCTCAGCAGTGTAAGGAATTATACATGGTGTTAAATCTTTAAAAAAACAGGGCAAAGTATTTTTTTTTTTCCTTTGGAGGTTGAAGATGAACTGAGTTCACCAGTGGTGGTTTTCAAGTTTTTCCAGGAATATTCAAATAGAGGTATGTGATTTATTTAAAACCAAACAACAACAAAAAAGCCCCTCTCTATACAGTATTTTAAACTGTTAATTCACCAAATGAATTTGAGGTAAATGAGATGTAGTGCAGTTCACTCGTGTAACGTGCTTTTAAAAAGGTTGTGAAAGCTGGTCATAATCTGTGACAAATCATACACGTGATAGCTTCTTTTTTTAGACAGACTGCAGTGTTTTAAATTTTCATAACAAGTAATTTTCTGCCTTCTTGAGTGAGAAGATTTGCATATGATTTTGATCTTGAGAGCAGATGATGGAAGTCTCTTACAAGCTGCAGGCTGGGTTTGAGTGTACTGATGGGGAGAGATTTTAGTTTAGGTTTTCTGTTCCTTTGAAACATTTCCTAGCTAGTGGCAAGCACCATGTTACTGTGGTTTACTGATTACAGTTACTGTTGCAATAATTTTAAGAGCAGCAGAACACATTAGGAACAGCTCTGGAAATGCTGTCACAGGTATTAAATATTGCAGCTGACTGTGATGGGATTTTGCTTTGTGAAAACACTAGTTGTATTTCCATTGGAGCATTTTAACCTCGAAACTCAGAAGTATTTTACTGTTTTGTTTTGTTGTTGTTTTTTTAAACCATTACGTTCAACTCTGTTTTACTTCTAGTATTTATCGCATTCAAAATACCTTTACAAAAACATCCATGTTCATCTGCTCCAGGCCCAGTACATGGTGTCAGTGTCCTATATTATCCAGGAAATGTAATTGTCTTTTATCTAAATTTTAGGTTGCCTTTTGTTTAATTAAGTAAATAAAAATCCACTTCTGTGATTCTTGTGTCTTTGGATTTAGATCAGACCTTACATGCTGCACAGGCCTCAACTATCCAGCACCCCATAATAAGCAACGAAAGGCACATTTATGATACCTTCAATCAGTGGGTAAGAATGGATGCTTTTCTCTTTAGGGAAAGAGAAGTGACAGTGGAATGGTTCAGGGGGTCAGGAGCTATAAACCCCTTGTTAGAGTAGTTTGAAAAATATTCTTGATCCTACTTCCTTTGCAAAACTTATGGCTATTTAAAAGATTAATTTGCTCTGAAGCAAAGTTGCTTTCATATTTCTGGTCATTTTACACATAGTTACTACTGAAATCATTCCTGAATCTTAAGCTGTTGGTTTTTCCCTTGGTCTAGCAGGAATATGTGAAAACTAGAATTCTTTTAAATCAGCCAAGTGCTCTATTACCAACGTCTCTGTATTCTTGAACAGATAGCTGCCTTTTCCAGCTCTTGAGTTAATTCTAGAAGCCTGTGCTGGCAGAGCTGAGCACATGGCTGGTTTGGATCCATTGTGCAGTTATCATGGCACACCTAATGGCAGTGGCAATTTTGCAGAAAATTCTGACTTATAACACTTGCAGCTTATCCCTAATTTTCATGATTTTAAGCAGCTGTCAAACTCAGTTGTCTCGCCTGCAGTGTGAAGTATTTTGGTGCAAGAACTGATTTTGAGAGAAAACTGTGTACGTGTTGTTCCTTGGGCTGTGGCAGAGCCTGAGGCAGGGCCTGCAGGAGCCACGCTCTGTCCAGTTCCCTAACTGTGCCTTGTCCCTGCAGCTGGGAGAACAGCTGGCACAGATGGTTCCTGCCAGTGGAGTTGATGTGGTAGAGCTGGAGGATGAAGGCACCTGCGTGCGCTTCAGCCCCCTGATGACTTCTGCAGGTAACATTCACTCCAGTCAGCCCCTTGTATAAGCTGGGCTTTGCTATGCAATGCTACAACAATCTCCTGGGGGAAAAGCAGGTGTGCTCAAGAAGCTCCTCAGGATATTCTCCTGTGGGGAGGATTTTCTTATAAACAAACCAACCTCAGCTTTATCATTCTGCTGCACCTCAGCACTGGGTGCATTAGTGGGAGCCCTGCTGTTGTGGGTGTCATTGCCTCACTACCTCTGCAGAGAAAGACTTCCTGGTTACTTTTTAAACTCATTAGGAAAAGCAGTTAGTTAGGAAAAGCAGTTAAATTCCTTCTCTCAGCTGCTTAACACCAGATGCCTGACCTTTCTACACAGGTGTTTCAACACTGCAGTGGTGCTTGTGTACAAAATACAGCTACTTAGCTAGAATAATTATTTACTAAGCCTCTAGGGTTTTCTATAATTACTGGTGGAGGGGGGGATATAAAAAAAATCTGTGTTTTGGAAAGTGTCTTAAATTTCCTGCTTAAGCCAGCAGTTTTGTACTCTTAGTTCAGACTCTGCAGACGCACAGAGCAGTGTGCAGGGCTCAGGGGGTGCACAGTGTCTCCTGTTGGTTTGCGTGGGGTGAGGGGCTTAGGCTGTAGAACAGCTGACACTCACATTAGAGGGTCCTGGTGTACACAGAACAGCAGATTTTAGAATAAAATTACTTGGTGATGCTGTGATGTTTTGTTTTAAACCAGCATGGAAGCTAATTTATGACCAGCTGGGCTAGGGGAAGAGGATGTTTGTGGGTTTTTGTAATGCTAGCTACTGATGTAATGTAAAAGGGTATTGTAACATATCCTTAATAGTTTCTAAAATGAGAAAATCCTTTTTATTACATTTTTTTGGAAATACTTCTTTCTTTTTGATGTATCAGTGCATAGATAACTGAACTAAAAACTTACTTATATAGACCAAGATATTCAATACTATCTGTAAATTATATTTGTGATTAACTTGCAGAGCAGCTCCTTTACAAATTACTTAATTCAGACGTCTGTGTTATGTCCATCACACTTACCACACACTAACACTTCTGCTCTGTAGTTTTAGGAACTGAAATACAAGACATTGATCAGTTGGTAGACTGCTTAAAAATGAAGATACCAGTGTTGACAAGCACACTGCAGATGAGAGAGGAATTTGAGCAAGAAGTGAGAAGAACAGTTGGCCTGTTGTATATTGAAGATCTTGGCTGGCCAGGGTTAGGTGTTGTGAGGTAAAATATTTTCTTCATGCTGTATTTGCAAAGACCGTGCTTGAGCAAACAGGACTACGTGGTCTCTTCAGTGGTGATTTGGATGTTGCACTTGCTGATTGTTATCTGGCTTTGCACCCAGTGGAAGCTTTTGAGTGCTTTTTAGAAAATTGCCTTTATAAAGTTGTTTTCTTTGATTATTTCTTAAAGAAAAGCTGAAGAGCTGGTTTGGGCACCATTTGTAAGCATAAGTTATATTTTTATCTATAATGGCACTCACTGATATGCTGAATAGACTTCAAAAAACCCTCCAATTGTGTGTTTTGATCCTTTGATGCAGTCCTCTGGGAAGCATTCTGTATAGTCAAAACATTTCAAGTATAATCAGTATAGCAACTAGAAATCTATTGTGCTGAGTTTGCAGCAGCAAGCTCAGCCCTCTCCAAAATCCCCAGTGACAAATGCCCATAAACTTGCTGGTAGGAGCTGTAATGTTCTGAGGTTTTTTGTTGGTAAAATACAGGAATTTGTAGAAACATGCTAAATGTGTTCTAGGTGCTTCTGTATGTACTGTAAAGTGAAATGACTATCTCTTGGCTTGGTTTGAAGGTACAACTATCACTGTGATGGGAAGAATGATGACAAACAAGAAAAAGAACTAGAAAAAATCAATACAGAACTTCTGAAAAAGTTGAATGAACTGGAGTCGGATCTAACTTTTTCTTTGGGTAACTGCAGTATTTAAAGAACTTCTGTGCAAGCTAATAGTCATTCTCCTAGCCATGTGAGAATGATTTGATAGGTCATTATGATGCAGAATGAGCTGCTGCCTATGTGGTTGCTGCAGAAGGAACACCTGTAACTGTTTCCTCCTCCCCCCTGTTTCAGTTGGGAAGTGTTCCCTAGGGTCAGCAAGGTGCACACTGTTCTCAGAAATCCTTGTGAAAACTGATGTATGAGCAACTAGACCAAGAAGGGTTTCCTTGTCAGAAAGAATAAAAACTGCAGGATTCCTCTGTGTAAACTGAGCCTTCTCAAGTAGTGATGGATCTAGTGGAAAGCAGATCTCATTCCAAACCTACTGGCACTGACAGTTTCACTGCTCTCTGTGGCTCGATTAAAAGCTTTAGATGACTTTTGTGATAATTAGCAACACTTTCAGATTTATACAGTGCCACATGATAGCTGAAACAGTATTAATTTGCTTATTCAGAACTCTGATGTTTTTCTGATCAGCTGTCAAAAACTAAGTGCCCTAGGGTTGTGGAACCAAATAATCTGTAAATGGCAGAAGTTAAGGAGTTTAAAGCATATTCAGCACTGGTATTTATAATACAACTCCTTGACCGTATAAAATATCCACTGTTTTTCTTGCTCAGGTTATGTTTTCTGTCTTTGAAAACCCCCAGGGCTGCATAATTTATACCCACACAGATCCTGCCCTTAGGTACTGGGGGCAGGGTGTGTACTGGGATTTCCAGATTCACGAGCACAAGTGCTGCAGCCATTGCAGGATTGCACATTTGTTCACCACAAAGACCTGACTCTCCCTGTGCCCCCAGGTCCGGAATTCGGAGGGCAGAAGAACTGTGTTTACATTGGCATGGTCGCGGAGGATCTGGATGTGTCAGAGTTGGTTGAAACTATTGCAGCAACAGGCAGAGAAATTGAAGAAAATTCAAGAGTATGTATTAATAACTCACAAAACATTGAAGCACCTTTTTTTCTCCCCTTTCATATTGGCTTCAGGACATGGTTTTGTTCATTGTGAATGTAGAAGTTGTGCTTGCCCACAACAATTTTAATTACCGTGGAAGGAATAATCTGTGTCTACATATGGAGAATTATGGATTATGATATTGTGAGGATGTCTGGATTTGTGTTCATGGTCCTGTGTGCAGTTCTAATGAAAAGCTTCAGTAGTACTGAAATAGCCTCATTTTACTACTCAGATTTTAAGCTGTCAAAAAACAAAAATGAAGGTGTAGGCTGTTGTGAGCTGGTGTTTCTCTTCACTGCTAGATGTGGTGGGATTGAGATTCTTTATATATCAGCTTTAAGATAAGATTATGCTCTAAAGTGTGTGAAAAACTTTTAATTGGTGTCTTAAACCCAGAAATTACAAATTACATTGGAATAATAAAGCTGATGATGCAACTCCTATTTCTCAAAGCATTTACCTGAATAGAGTTCTCCAAATGTTCTCTAAAACTGAATTCCTAAGTGACCTACATTACATCTGTCCCTTCATTCTGCTAGTGTTGTGCATTTAATTTTCTCATCTCAAAAATAAATAGAACTTCAGAAATCCTTTGCCTATTTCTGCTCATGGGAATATGCAATGAATTTTTTCTAGCAGTGACTTCCTGCCCACTCTTGACTCCCTGTGCTGCTTGGAACAGGACATGAGGAATGCTTTGCCTGTAGAACACCTTTGGGTTTTTAACTGTTGTAGTGGAGAGGTTGGAACTGAATGTTGGATATGGGCCCCTCGGATCCTGAAGGTTCCAGGGAGGAGCAGAGTAGTGGAACACTCAGAAAGGTGCAGTCCTTGGAACCAGCTGCAGTAAATCTGTGGATCTTCACTGTTTGATCCAAAGCTGGGAAGCAGAACCCATCTGTGAATGCCCCTTGCCCCACTCAGATGAGGAGGGTTGGTACAAGAGGGAAGATTTTAGAAAAAACCCCCATCAGTCCAGCCTGCCCTGAGGACATGCACTAAAGGCACTGAAAGGCAGGACCAGAGCTGAAGATAAACACCTTGAC
Source organism: Gymnorhina tibicen (assembly GCA_013399875.1). Taxonomy (NCBI): domain Eukaryota; kingdom Metazoa; phylum Chordata; class Aves; order Passeriformes; family Artamidae; genus Gymnorhina; species Gymnorhina tibicen. Next base: position 1,325,112 of record VXAZ01010260.1, read on the forward strand.
TGGGCCAGAAAACACAGTGGTTCTTCCTGGTACTCTGAATTCCACCCCACTGCCCTCCCTCCTCTAGCCAGGGAGTACCAGGAGTATTGAGCTGCCATGGGGGTCATTTCCTGGCTGGTCTCTCCCCCAGGGACCAGGAGCAGCTTCTTCTTTGTCTTTTTATTAGCTGACAGTAACACAAATTTTTGGCATTTTGGAGGAGGTGCCTGTCCTTGTGCAATATTAAAACCAGCGTTAATATATGGAAATTGGCATTTGTCTTGCACTAACAAAGATGTAGCTTCTTGGGCTCATTCCTTGCCCCTGGTGCTGGCCTGGGCTGCCACAGATCAGTGGCAGTTGTTTATGAGAGCAGAAAAACAACATGAACCTACAGGCTGACACATACCTTGTTACTGTGAGGCTGATTTAAGTCCTTGGTGCTTCTAGGAACCAAAATGTACTCTATAAACCTAAACATTCTTCCCAGACATTCATCTGAGGAACATTTATATGCTAAGCAGGTCTTCAAAGAATTTGGGTCACAGGCTCATTTCTAAGTGTAAAAAAAAAGTATCATTCCTGTTTAAAATTACATTATTTCCTCCGGGTTTATGTGTTAAAAATCTTGCAGTCAGCATGTACATTCTTTAATTTATAGCCATAATGAAATAGAGATTGTCACATACTGTCTTAAATGAGAAAAATATCTGACTACCCTGTCTCCATCCTGAAAACCTGAACTAAAAAGACAATTTCAAGTCCAAATAATATATATCCTTATTTCTGGTTTTTACTAGCTGTTGGAAAACATGACTGAAGTTGTTAGAAAAGGGATACAGGAAGCACAGCTTCAGCTTCAGAAAGCAAATGAAGAACGACTGCTGGAAGAGGTGAGGCCACAAACACCAGCCCTGTGGTACCTTGAGGTAACTTGTCCCCCTGGGGGACTCTTCTCACCGGCCAGTGTTGGATTGTGCCTTGCAGGGGCTGCTGCGACAGATCCCTGTGGTGGGCTCTGTGCTGAACTGGTTTTCTCCCTTCCAAGCCTCGCCCAAGGGAAGGACATTTAATTTGACAGCAGGTAGGGCTCGGGGCACCTGCAGCCGTGTCATGCTGGCATTGGGACTGTTCAGTTCTGTACTGAACCTGCAGCACAGTTCTGTGCTGGTTTGATCATGAGTGACATAATCCACCCTCAGGATGTACAAGAACATGCTTTGCACTGTTTCTGTAATGCCCAGTAAGAATCTTGTACTCTCTCTTGTACAGTTTACATTTTTTTCTTGCATGTTGAATCATGTTAAAAAAAGCCTCGATAGACATTGGCACTTACTAATAGAGGAATCATTGCTGTGACCTCTGGCTGCATATGCTGGAGGAGTTTGGGGGTTGTAAATATGTGAGCTGGGGGTAGCTTGGCCTTAGCACACTGCTCCTCACGTGAGTGCGTGTGCATCCTCTCCAGTGCTTCCAGGGCACTCGTGTTCCACTGTGCCCCTGAAAAGGGCCTGGTTTGGGATGTCACCTGGCTGTTGCCATCCTGATAAGTGCTGGTCTGTGTGCTAAACTGCATGTCCAGCAACTGGAGGACAGGTTAAAGCCAGCTGGGGACTGGCATCAACTGGGCTGTGTGGGCAACGGTAGTAAATGGAATGGTACAATATGAAAGACTGTTACTTTACTCTCAGATTTCTAGTTTGTGTCTGGGGATGTAGAAAGCCTATAAGCTTTTATATCAGTGAGACCAATGTACCAACATAATACTTCCTGAAATTATAAATTTTCACTGTAAAAATACTGTGGCAGTCACAGGAATAAATATTCTTGGGCAGTGTCTGTCACACCCAGGACAGTGACCCACTGTCTGTGTGTCTGTACCCTGCAGGGAAAGCTTTCTGCCTTTGGATGCACCAACTGGCAGGTTCTTAGAGCAGAAAACAGCCCATTCCCCTGGGAATGCTGACCCTGCATGGCTGGATACCCCTTCCACATGCACTGCTCCACCGGTTGCAGCTGGGAAGATGCCACATGCCCAGGGCAGAAAGGAAATGGGTCTACGGAGTGTTGTAGCAGTGTTGTGGAATGAGTGTGAGGGGAAACATGATTCACTTTTGAAGTCTCAGCACTTGAGTCCCTGGGTTCTCACAAATGCATCACCCCCATGTGGCAGTTTGAACTCTTAACGAACACTGCAGTTTCAGAAGTAAGTTTTAGTCAACTTATTTTTTTTAACCTGCAGGCTCTCTAGAATCCACAGAATCTATGTATGTATCAAAGGCCCAAGGAACAGGCACCACTCCACCACCAACTCCCACTTCCAGCCTTGCAAAGCAAAGACTTCCTGGTAAGTTTCTGTGGCTGAGTTTAATTTCCAAAACTTCCTTGATAGAGGAAGACCCACGTGATTTTCCATCTTTCATAACATCTGGAACTAGAGCTCATCTTCTACCACCTTAAAAACCTTAATGTACATATGGCATGCAACACTACCCCAAGCTGTTTTCTCCCCACACATTCTTCCTGGGACTACAGGAAGTTATCCCATTAACTGACAACTGTCCATGAAGTCTGGAATCTTCCTCTGGAATATTATGAGGTTATCAAGCTTTAAAAATGAGCAGGTAAAGAAGCCAAAAGTTTTATTTGAAATAAAAGCATAATAACATGTAGCCATGTACTTCAGCAACTGCATTTCTGTTGCTACCAAACATCCTGTGGCCAAAGCCATTCCAAGGTGAAGATCTGTTAAATTTATGGCACTCTCTGCGTAGTTGTATCAGTAATTAATGCTGGTTTGCCTGGCAGGAACCCCAGTTTTAACTCACCTCTTGGGCTGGTGGCTTCCAGCCTATGACTTTCAGTGCAGTTTTTTAACCTGGAATGATTTCGGTTTGTGTGCAGGCAGCTTGGCTTCAGCTCACTTTTATCTGTCTCTGCATACACAGGATACAGTAACAGGTGCTATTACTTTGCAGACCTGTCTGTAACTCAAGGGAGTGGGGGCTATGTTCGGGGTCCAAAGTAGCACGCAACAAAATCTACTTTTCTGCTGTTACAAAATTCCTGTTACAAAACTTTGGAAACTGAACTTGTGCACACCACTGTTTCTATTTGCTGCCTTCATGGGTACTGTATGCTTCAAACACTTCACAGGTCAGAAAGCTTTCAAAAGGTCTTTAAGAAGCTCTGATGGGTTCAGTGAGACCAGTTCCATCAGCCACTGTGATGACCTGGACAAGATGGATCAGAGACCCCCCACTCTCTCCCCTGGCCAAGAGCAAGGACCTTTGGAGATGGAAAAAGCAAAGGAGCAGGAGGTGGCACAGGCAAAGACAGACACTGAGGACATTCACAGTGACAAATCGCCACCAGACTGCACCAAGGTAGAGGACCAAGCAAGTCAAAGATAAAATCCAGAGTGTGGATTTCAGACTGTGCTGAGGAAGCCCCTGCCCAGGGAGGCAGGGTGGCAGGGATGCATTGAAAATGTGAACAGTGCCACACACAGTACAGTAATAACTACTGTAACTTATTAACTGGGATTTTGCACAAATATACATTCCCTCCCCTGAGACAGAGATTTGTCTTATTGTACACTTGTTACAGTTGCTTTAATCCTCTCCATGTTGGTGCCACCAAAGTTGTAGTGAAATTTATTAAGTGCTCATGAACGTTTGTAAAAACACTTGGCAGTTATCCTTCCTGCCCTCATCCACTCGTGACAACAGTTGCTAACTAACCACTCAGTAAATAAAAATTATCTTATGTTACTGTACTTCATGAAAAACAAGCAAACTGCCAGTTGTTCACCTTTTTAGTATTTAAAATTCAGTTTAGCCTCTCCTTCAAAACATCTCCTGCAGACACCCTAGTTCTGTGTTGCTTCTTTTCTGTTACCTTACACAACACCCTGCCCAAGAGCTGTGGGGTGGTGGGCACTGGGGAGGGACAGGTGCCCTGGGGCTGGCAGTCACTGAGGAGCACTGGACCATCATCCCTTTGTTCTTGCTCTTGTACCACTTCAGCCCCCGCCAGCCACGGCCCTGGGTATGGTGGGGACCGAATTAGTGAGTTTTCAGCCTTCTAGAAAGCAATAGTGCCTCTGCATGCCTGGCCAACTTCCTGCTGCTGCCCTGCCAAGGAGCACAAGGCACCGTTACTTTCCTTTGCACGGCCTTTACACACCAAATACTGAAAATTTTCATGCAGTGTAACTGGAGTTCTTTTTGTTGTGTATTTTTAAAGATAGTTGTAGTAAAGCTTGAAAAACCAATACATTTGTGATGGTTTCAACACTTATTTTTTGAATAACAGTAACTTACCTATGGTAGGAATTGTACAGACTCAAAAGAAGTTATTTAGGTTATTTACAGCACAACTTCAGAGTGTCTGGAACTACTTAATGCACAAGCAAAGCTTTGAATAAATCAAAATCCAATGTGTAAAAGTGTTTTCCCCCAAATCATCTTAATCACTTCACTGCAAATTTTCAGAGCCTCTTGTGGAAAAGCCATCTTTGGCAACACTTGCTTCCCCCAAGTTACCTGATGGTGATACAAACCCTCACCTCCCTCTAGAACTGGATACAAGTACTGTAGTTTGCTCCAGTTGGGTTTTTTCCTCCCTCCATTTCCCCCCCACAGGTATCCCTTAACACCATAATGACTCTAGTGGTAGTGGGACTTACTTCGATAATCTGCAAATTTTGAGGGTTTTGAACTGTACTGGCACCTGATTTGACTCTCAGCTTCTCAACCCTGCAGGGCTGGGATGCCATGAACAATGTTAATTTTGCTGGGGTAATTTTGAGGTAATTGATGTAAATCAGTGCAATTTTTTCTAAAGTACAAAAGCAATTAAGTTGTCTAGTCTTCCTCCTTGGTTTCTTTGGTGCAATGAAGTATGTTAATAAGAGTAATTTGTTGGGGATAAAAGTTATCACCACAAAGATTAATTTTTAATGTTTTTATATTTGGAAATGTTAAATCAGTAGTTTTGTTGGAATGAGCTTCATTCTTTAAATACTTACCTGAATGTTTCAATAAAAATTCCTCAAATTATTACTCTGCATTTTACTCTGGAATTAAGTTATTGTTGAAGGACACTTCCCTACATTCCAGGAAGCTCTTTCTTTCCCCCTGTGTGTGCAGAATCATTTAATGAAGTGCACACCAGTGCAGTGACTCACTTTGTCAGTCTCCAGCATTGCCACCCCTCTACCTGTGCCCATCAAATTACTGCACTGGAGCAACAGAACCTAAACAAAGCCAAATTCTTACTTCAAAGAAACTCTGATTTCTACATAAGTAATGCAGAAAAAGCAAGTTACTTCTATCAAAATATTTTATTTTGAAAAGCACAGGAACGATGGTATTTGTGACCAGCAATATGCTATTTGCAACAAATTGCTCTTCCTGCAAGATTGTATTTCCCTAAAGCAGTTGTGGGGGTTGGTTCCAGGTTAGATTTTGTCAGAACAAACCTGTTCCCACAACCCTTCTTCATTTTTTTTGTAGATGCGAGGTTTCCTGTCAGGGAACAGGGACCGAGATGGAAATGGATGTTCTTTTAGAAATGTTAATGTAGATCTAATGTGGGAAACAAAGTGGGGTGGCTCAGCCAGGGGTGACGTGGAAAGGTTCTGAAAAAGAAGATGGGAGCAAGAGTTGCTTGACATTCAGAATACAATATTCTCAGTTATGCTGCCCTTCCTGAAGGTTATTCCCCACCCTCCCAGGGACAGCAGTGCACTGCAAGAAGACTACGACACTCCTCTCTCTACTCAGCTAGAAGGCAAAAGAAAAAGAGTTAGTTTCAGGTACCTGTAAAATCTGTGCATCATCTTGTTCCAACCAGAAATCCACATGTGGGAAAGGCCCCCAGAAATAAGGCCCAATCCGGAGCTGTTCCGTCCTTGCATCGTAGATGTTGGTCAGCTGTAACAACACAGGGAGGCTGCAGAGGCAGCCAGGACTCACCCAGACAAGGAGAGTTCCCCTCAGTCTGGCCTGTCCCAGACACACTGGGCCACCTCAGCCCTGCTTCCCTCCAACTGCGCTTACGTTACCCAGCTACTCCGCCAAACACAGCATGAAATGGTAACAACAAACCCAGAACCCAAAGAGAGAGAGCTACCAAAGGGGTTTTTTTTCCTCAAACTTTGGATGTTTCATTGCCCCAACTGGTCTCCCCTTCCCGTTTTCCCCGTTACTTCTACTCACTGGTGCTCCTGTTAAAACATGGGCTGAACGCAGATCCTCATCTGGCCCTTTTTCTGGGAAGGTGGCAGGGAAAATCTCTGCTGTTTTAACATTCACAGCTAGTCGGAAATAGAGATTAAATACAGCAAGAATTAATTGTTTCAAGGCACTTCTTTACAGTGACCATGTCCCCAACACAACTGCATTGCAGAACCCATCACACACTTGTATTCTCAGACCCCAAGCCTGCGACAGCACATTTCTATTTCATTTCCTCTGGCAGCATTTCAATATTCCAGAGATGAGTGAACTAATTAGAAAAAACACTGAGTAATCAAAGAGAAGAAGGTTAAATTCTAAGCATAAATTTAGTGCAGTAGCTTCATGTTGATAAAATCTTAAGTGCAGTTAAAGGAAAGAAAATCTGTTTGCATTTGTACACAGCCACTTCCATGTGTGCATCTCCCCAGCTGTGGCACCAGAAGGAAAGTATTTTTACCTCTGACAACAGCATGTAACTTTTAGGGTGGACTCTACTCAGCCATTAAAAGCAGCCCATTTACTATTGGAATCTGAAAAGAAATCCAGTTACCAAAAAAAAAAAAAATTCAATTCTAGTTTAACTAACTCACCTATTCCATAAATGATTGGAAAGTGAATATCCTGTTCTTCTCTGTCATTTAGTTCTGTAAGGAAAAAAAAGAAGCCAAACTTGTAGGATTTTGGGTTTTAATTTGAGCAGCATTTATTTAATTGTAAGTTATTGGGGAGCAACAGATCTGATGTTGCATAAAGACAGAAAAAAATAAGGAAGCCTGAAAGAATATGGAAAAGAAGGTAGAGGTCAGTAACAACACAGAACAGCCAGCTCCAGCCAACTGCCCCTGCTTCTGCATGCACAATTTACAGGGAAAAAAAAAACAATGCAAAAGGACCATGATGCCAAGTTTCAAAGATGTGAGCCACTAACACCTCTGACATGGAAAGAGGATGGAAATATGACCTCAACGTGATACAAAGAAAAGGAAATTACTCCTCCACGTGACATCACACACTATGAACTAACTGAAGTTTATGAATTCACTGGACCCTGCAGGGAGGCAGGTCCAGCAGTCCAGGAGAATAAAGGTCCATAAGTGCCCTACTCAGCTGTAAGATATCCACAAGTACAGAGCCTGTTCCTTGGGATACATGTGCCAAAATAACCTGGCCATGATCACGAGTTGGTTGCAGTGCAGCAGCACTTGGTCAGGAGAGAATCCCCCCTGCACCGGCTCTCTGACATCACCATACACACACCAGCAGTAAAACTGAAAATTACACATCAGGACAGAGAAAAAGCCATGTGAGAAAAGCCACCTGCCCTTTGATGAAGGTACTTCCAAACCCAACCCAAACCCAAACCCAAAACTTCCACTTTCCACCAGTGGCAGACAAGGTAACATCAACTGTGGGTCCTGGAATCTATGACTGTAAACAGAAGAGAGAAATACAGATGGTTTACCAGAGTTCATTTTTCTCCCTTAATTGTGTGCCTGTTTGTTTGGGTTTTTTAAAATAGGTAATTTCTTTCTGAAAGTCAGTGCTAGGAGAAAGAGAGGTGGCTGGAGCATATTTTAAAAATACACAGAATCATGATCAAGGGATCATTTTCTTACCTGTTACACAGAAAGTCACTAAATGAACATCCTCTGGCTGGAGATCGAATGCTCCTGCAGGGACAAGGACAGCAAAAATGTGTCAGTGACTGGTGGCAGGGCAGTGCTGTCTGGGGTCAGGGGAACACACCTAAACCCCTGCCCCAGGTAGGGCAACACAGAAAACAGGGTTCTGCACATTTGCTTCAAACTAACAGGAATTTACAGAGAGGGGCCATTTGTAATAGCAAAAATCTGCTAAAAAAGTGCTCTGCCACTTACTCCTTCTACTGACACTGGTTTAGCTCTGGCATCACATCAGCTCTGCTTTAGTCTACTATACATTTAGCAGCTTATATTTAAACGTTTTTTCCTAAAATGGTACATATATAGTGAACAAACCCAGTCTTTCATTAACTGTAAATTAGTTCTGCCTTTTACCATCCCAAACACCAGAAAAAAACCCCTCTTTTTTATGAAGTTCTGATAGCAATACAGCATTATTGATTCAAATTGTACCTTGATGCATGAAGATCAGAAGGTTAAAATAAGTTAACCAAAATACTTTATTCTGGACAGAACTCTCACATGCCACGTAACACACATCAGGTGTCATAGCCACATGGCTGCAGCCCAGGGCCTATGGTTTTCCTTTTTTCGTTTACCCCCTTAAACACCTCCCTCCTGACACCTGCCCCATCCCTGCCCCCTCCCCATTCCAGTGGGGCAGAGGCCTCTCCACACTCAGAAAGTGCTTAGCACAAGCCAGAGCACTTTCAGGTAAGCAGGTACTTTACATTTCCAATTGTTAGTAAAGCAAGTGCCATCACTCCTCTGGACTATGGTTTTTATAAAGAGACCCAATGTTTTTCATTAGACAATTCCAAACAATAATTAAATTTTACCTCATCACATTAAGGTATGAACTGAATGGTAACTAATGAAGTCATCCACATGTAGAGATCTGGAGAGTGACAACACTTGCCCAAAATCCCACAGCAGATTAGCAGGAATCAAACCAGGAATCAAAGCCCATCTGAACTGCACCCAACTCTTCACACCCAAGTATGAGCCAGGGAGAAGTGACAGGATCAGACCCTGTGGCCCAGGCACTGGCCGTGGGCAAGCCCCAGCAGTCCAAGCCCTCTCCACACCAAGTTCTCAGGCAGAGAAGAAGACCCTTCAAAGTCAATCCACATTTCTTTCCAGTAAATGACTGGGGACTCAGATTACAAACAAACTCTATCCAAATCCAGCCAGAGCTATTTTTTTTTTTTTGACACGAGAGTGGAAAAAACGTGAACTTACTAAGAAGCTGATTAGTAAGTTTTTGTGATAACTGCCTATCATCATTGAAACCTCCAACTAGGTGCACTTCCAGCCTAACAGAGATGGAATAACAGGAAACAGCAATTAAAAAGACATCTCAAAATGAATAGCTTTACAAAATAATCCCGAGCCCAAATTGCAAAGCAATCATTAGAGAAGCCTCACTTATTACAATCACATGCACCAAGCTGGTTTGCATTACACAGCAAGTTATGGTAATTCCATTCTGAAAACTTCAGGGATCACCCAGGAAATGGCACAGGAGAAAGCTTGAAGAGGCATTGAATACATGCAATTCTATTCCAGGGGTATCTCTGACGGTCAGCACCTCTGGTTTGGAGTGAACTTTGTAACCACCTTTCAGTTCCCAACAAAGGGTTAATTAAACTTGAAGATTTTTGTTCCCATGACCTCCTCACAATTATTCTGGACCATGCAGCAGGGTTCTTCTCCAAGCAGTGTCTATGTAAAGACCAGTCCTTACAAATCATGAATCTAAGTTCATGAGTTAGCTTTTATTCTTACCAAACTACAGGGGCAAAAACCTCCACATCCATAATGAAGCTTGTCTGCTAAATTCTGTTTCAGAGCTTTTTACCCACTGTCCTGTGCCCCACACCCTTTTTTTTTTTTTTTAATGTGGACTTATAAAATCCCTGATAGATTGTCAGATGCTGAAAAGAATTTACAAAGTCAACACTCTGAAGGGAAAAATATAATATAAACAAAAAACCACTTACATGGAAAATTTTGCAAATCCGGAACAACAGTTAAATGGGAAACAGCAAACACAAACCTCATGGTGGCATTTTACAGAGACACTCTTCAGAACAGAACCATGCTTTAAATGACTGCTAAAAATATCCCCAAAATCATCATCAAGGAAATAATTTTCATTTTACATGCGGCTGCTTATCCAGAGATATTCCCTGCACAATTCCCTTGTCTGAACCTCACACAGTCATCTCACAATTCCCCACCGTACAAGCTGCAGTAACCTTTGAAAGAAGAAGAACACAAGAGAGGAGCAGAGCTGACCTGCCACAGACTGTGGAGTTAGAGAAGGACTTTACTGAGCTCATGATGAGCGACACCTCGGCCTCCGTGTCCGAGCCGTCGCAGTGTGTCAGGCACGTGGCTCCGCTGCCTGGGGAAGGCACAGAACAGGGACTCAGTGACTGTGGCACCAACAGTGGGAGTCCCCACTGCTGCAGGGGAGAGCTGTCCCCCCACCGCCTTGCTTCGCCTGAGCACAGCGGCCTCCAGCAGGGGACATGACTCGCAACACCCTCTGTGTGGGCCGTTATAAAATCAGCACAGCTCGTGTGAGAGGTACAAGCACCCTCTTAGCAGGACCAGGCAATGTCTCTAATGGCAGAAATCCAGGCACACAGCGAGGATCTTTCCACAAATTCCACCTCTGCAATGTCCAAACCCTGCATTGCCAGACTGCTGGACACAGCCCAGGGCTGCAATGCCACTGCCACCGGCCAAAGGTGCAGAGCAAGTTAAAATCTGCTCACTGAGCAATGAGAACACTGAACCTCTCACACTAAACACACCAACTCTCTGAATGAGCCTTTAGTTAACACATTATGTGACTTTTGGGGATTCAGGTTTATATTAATGTAACTGCAGTTTATTTTACTGATGCCACATAAACTAGTACTAATTCCTTACTTCAGGGGTAAAGACTTTGCTCTGAACATCCTTTAGAGATACCTGTGTGTCGGAGCACGACTATGTGGCAGGTAGTGGCATCATCTGATCCAAGAATGGAAACAGAACCTATTTTAAAGGAGGAAAACACTGTAAGAACTCAGCTCTCACAATCACTGCTTCAGTACAAGAAGAAATGTTTACGTTCCTACACACCATCTTTAGGGGTAGTCACTGCAAACTCTCTCTGCTGGACATAGAGAAGGCCTTTGGGTTCCACAGTCTGAGCAGGCTGACTTCTCAGAAGTTTTGCTTTTTCCTAAAGATAAATGATAACAGATACTACTGTGGCTGAATTGTCAGGTGTATCCATTACTTCACAGAAACATCACCTCTGAAAAGCAAAGGGACTCAAGTCAGAGAGAAACACGTGTATTTTGCATTACAGAGTATTCTGAATTTTGAAAGTTTTTTGCTTTCCTGACACTGATCAAGTTAATAGTTAAATCCTATCATTCTGGAGACACACAAAACACCTTTCCCTGTTATATGGACCATAAAATGGAGGCACAATAAAAAGCATTTGGACTGGGCAAAGACTACATTAGATAATACCAGAACTGATCTTGGAAATTTAATCAGAACAGCAAACTTCTGTAATATAGAATTTTCAGTCTTCTACTGCCATAATCCAGAATATTTATTTAGCACTTATCAAAATATTGTCGATTATGGGCTTTACTGGTGCGTGGAAAACCCGGTTTCCTGGGCTATGACTACTGCAGTGCTTCATCACAGACCTGCTGGGGACAAAGTGAATTTCAATTCTGGGCTCAAAAAACACTTCACAGCTTTATCAAACTTGCCCTCGTTTTCTGCATAATCTCAGGGTCTTTAAAGAAACACCTTCTGATGGGAAACACCTCCCCAGGCAGCTCTGCTCACATTCCTGGCTCGCACTCCGCCGTTAAGATTGTAACATTTATACCCTGGAAGCAAGGTCAGCACCTTTCTCAGAGTGCCCACCTTGACTTTGATCACCAGTTTTTGTTATTTCACGCAGAATGGGCCCGCCCGGTCCCGCCGGGGCACCCCCACCCCCGGCCGCACCGTCACCGATGAGGCCCTCCGCGGACACCGATTTATTTCTTTTCAATCACCCCGTGGTTCTCCGTTGTCAGAGCGCGGGGAACGCGCGGGGCGGGGGCCGCCCCTGCCCGCTTCAACCGAGGCTGCCTCGCTCCGCCACCCGCCCCGCGCCCCGGCCCGGCCGCGACCGCGGCTTCTCGCCCGGAACCCCCGGCCTCGCCGGGCCCCTTCCCGCTTCCCTCACCTCGAGATACGGGTGGGCGCGGATCATGTCCCCCGTGGGCCGGGCCAGGTCGACCCGCACTCCGTTAACCAGCAGCGGCATCTCGGCGAGCGCCGGGCCCGGGCTCGGAGGCGGCTCCGCGCTCCCTCCCTCCCCAGGCCGGGCCGTGCTGGGTGGCGCAGCGCGGGGCGCTGGGAAACCGCGGCCACGGCACCGCCCGCGGTACCGCCCGGGGCTCGGCCTGGGCAGGGCCCCGGTCTGACGGAAACACGCGCGGGCTCGGCGGCCCCGCCTGACGATTTTAACGCGGTAGCCTTACAGAGATTCCCCCGCCTCCCGCGGGGGAATAGGCCACAACCTATTCTTTTCAATGAAGACAAATGCAAGATAAGATACAGAGCTTTTTTTTTTTTTTTTCTTTGTTGTAACTAATCACTTTTTCACCAGTGGCAGACAAGGTAACATCAACTGTGGGTCCTGGAATCTATGACTGTAAACAGAAGAGAGAAATACAGATGGTTTACCAGAGTTCATTTTTCTCCCTTAATTGTGTGCCTGTTTGTTTGGGTTTTTTAAAATAGGTAATTTCTTTCTGAAAGTCAGTGCTAGGAGAAAGAGAGGTGGCTGGAGCATATTTTAAAAATACACAGAATACAAAAGAGAACAAAAAGCACAGGCTATAACCCAGGAAGCAGCACAGGAAATCTTGTTACCAACTTTTCTTCTGTGCTTTAAAGGGACATCTTTCTACAAGGTTAGACAGTCTGGTTTCCACAATCTTTTAAAAATTTACTTCTCATGAGAACAGCACAAGCTTCAGTGATGGTGGCATAATCTGTGGAATTCTTTTTCCCATCAGTTTCTGCAGGTTAGACACATGGCATTAATCTTTGCTCTTTGGCAGCAGGAATTAAATTCTCTCTTCTTGACCTAAAATGGGAATGTCTAGCACTGAAGTCGTCCACTTCCTTGGTCAGCCAGCTCACACAAAATATCTGCAGTATTTTATAGGCATTTCAAAACTAGCACACATTATTGCAAGGTTAACTGCTCTGAGAGCTAAACTTTCCAATTCAGTATTTGCAAACCTGTTGGGTTTTTTCCCCAATGAAGACAATTTCAGCCAAGTTGCTAAGATGCAGCATTTTATTATGAGCTTTTAGTGGATTTTCCTCCTAGACTAGAGGCCAAACACACAAGACTCAGTACACACCTTGAGATCTCAGCAGATATGCAGCCTCTTTAACTACAATGACAACTCCCTGAAAGGAGGTTGTAGCCGGGTGGGAGTCAGTCTCTTCTTCCAGGCAACTAGTGGCAGGACAAGAGGGGACAGTCTTAAGTTGCACTAGAGGAGTTTTAGGCTGGATATTAGGAAGAAGTTCTTCACAGGAGGAGTGACTGGGCATTGGAATGAGCTGCCCAGGGAGGTGGTGGAGTCACCATCCCTGGAGGTGTTTAAGAAAAGACTGGAAGTGGCATTCAGTGCCATGGTGTGGCTGACAAGGCGGTGTTAGGTCATAGGTTGGACTTAGTGATCTCAAAGGTCTTTTCCAACCCAGTTGATTCTGTGATTCAAGACTATTGATGCTGTATCAGAATTCAAACTATTGCACCAAAACTGACTAGAAATAACTGTCTTCTAGTATATGCACACAGAGGAACATTGAGCCTCCCTGAATACCCAAAAACTAAAATCATCTGCAGTGAAACTGATAAAGTTCATCATAGCCTCAATGCCTCACTGCTGTGCTGGAGATTATGTGTTCAGACCTTGGTGTTATTTGAAATTCCAGAAAGAAAATCCTAATCTTCAAAGTGAAACTCGTGAAAATATTACTCACATTTAAACTAAGGAAACTATTATTTAATGAGAATTGTATTAACCAACTTAAATGCAAATAAAAGTTAATGTAAATGGTAATAAAAAGCAGAAAGTCCACAGGCACAAGACTAACAACACTTGCTAGTATCCTAAATTACAAATAATGAACACAGGGTCTAACAAGAAAATCTCCTTGCCACTTAAATACTTTCTCGTACAGCAGCATATATTAACATTTAGCAGTTAAGGAGAAAATTCTGAATGAAGGTGCTAAAATCACACTGTCACAGGAGGAATTTAAGGTGCCAAGAGAAAGGCAGTCAGAAGACAGGCATTAGACAGGCCAGCATGATAAGCAATGCTCAAGTCTGAAGTGTGAGACGTGTGAGAGCGGAAGTGATCATTTCGAGGAGACAGCTGGGCAGCAGGAGGAGAGCCACCACCAGCAGTAACAGAAGGATTCACATCAACTTTTTTTTTTTTCCCTTTTTGGAAAGCACTAGTGACTGAGCATGGAACAAAGAAGAGTGAGTGTCTCAGTACAGAAAGTGGTGATTTTAACTTTTCCTGTGAATTAGGATTTGTCTCAAATCTGAAGATTTCAACCCTAACTAGGAGCTACAAATTCCTCATTTCTTGTTATGGTGATTTAGAGCTTGGTTCACCATGTTAAAACATTCCTCTGTTGCTGAATTTTAAATATTGTTTTGCCTTTGCAGTCAAGTATTAAGACCTGAGAGCGTTCAGGGCACATTATCAAAGCAAGTTGGGGCTCAATGATGCCGTGCCCAGCGCGTCAGGAAGAAGACTAACGTGCATATTCCGTGCAGAAAGCCTGTCCTATGTGCAGATGAACATCAAGCAGCATGAGCCAGCGAGAGGACACGGAGCTGGGCTCCGCTCGAGCTCCTCGAGCGCACGCGGGGGCCCGAGCAGGGACGTTTCTTTGCAGCGCAAAAGCCAGCTGGGAAGAGCGTACGTCCCCTTCCCCCAGCACTCACCGCCTGCGCTCCGCTGGCCCGCGACCGGGACCGAGAGGCTTGCAAAGCGCAGGCAGCCACCTCCTCGCGCCGGCCCCGGGTGAACGCCCGGAGAAGACACCGTGACCTTCACCGGGTCTATGCGTTCCCCTTTACTACGAACGGCAGCGTCGATCACAGTCACGCAATTGCAGCGGACTCGCTGGTCAAGCGCACGAGTAACAACGCCGAGACCGAGCTTCGGCGGTACGAGAGGGACTCCGCCCCCGGCGGGGCCGTCCCCCGGGCCCCGCCTCAGCGCCGGCCCCGCGCGGCCAAGGCACCTCCCGCGCCCGGCCCG
>VXAZ01010260.1:1340784-1357583 GCA_013399875.1 Gymnorhina tibicen
CCGCGCGCCCCGTCCTTCCTCGCGGGGCTGTGCCGGCTCGCGGGACTTCCGCGCGCTCTCCCCCTTCCCCCCTCCCCTCCCGCGGGGCTGTGCCGGCTGCTGAGGGGGAACGTCCATTCCAGAGGGTCCGACTGGAGCCGCCGCCGCCCCCCGCGGTGCAGCCGGAGGAGGCGATTCCGCACCTTCACTGTCCTTCGCTGGAGCACTTCAGAGACAACTACCTCATTCCCCAGCGGCCCGTGGTCCTGGAGGGCGTCATGGACCACTGGCCGTGTATGAAGAAGTGGAGGTGAGAAGTAAGTTCCTTCCCTGTCCAAGTAAAGGCACGATCGTTCCCTGTGTTGGGTATCTTGATGCTCGATAGAGCAGCAGTGACCTTCACAGAGGATGGATACCGTGGGCAGTGCATTTTGCTAGCAGCACTGTCCTACTGCTCTGTGGAAGTTGCTTCATAGATGCGGGAAGCTCTTCATAGCATTCAGGGCATCACATGGCAAGTGCTGGACTGTCTTGGGGCAGAGGTGACCCTTTGCCCAGCCTTTGTCTCTTCATGGGTGAAGGCCGCCCTCTGCCCAGCCTGCAGCCGTCCCAGGAGCCCAATGGCAACACCTGGGAACTCAGCAGAAGTGCACATTGCAAAGTGCCAGTGAGCTGTTTACAGTTCAGTGGATCTGTGTCACACACACATCAGTGGTTTTTCCCCCTTGGAACTTGCCGATAATTAGTGCAATGGAAAGTGAATTTCAGAGCCAAGAGTAAGCATGATTGACTTTTTCATTCAAAGTCCAAGCACTGATGTTTGTTCAGTGTTGTGTTTGAGTGTTGAGTTTCAGACACCACTGTGCAGGACTAACAGCACTGTGCTGCCTGGGTAATGCAAGCAATGGTGCCCACATTTCCAATACTGAGCATCAAGTATTTGTGAGGTGAAGGTCATGATTCCCTAGAAAAGGGGAAAAACCACTCATGCTTAGTTTGAGTAATTGCTTTAGTTCAACAAAGGTAAAATTAAGTGAACACACTTTTTATGTCATAGGGATTTTATTCATTTTTGAGGGAAGGTACTGCACAGGTTAACTTTAGACACTCGAAAAGATTAACTTCTCCATTTAATTAATACCAGTGTCCATGGAGAGATGTATTTCACCCATCAAACTAATCCCTCTGGCTATAATTGGGATGGGTATTATTGGCACCTGCATAGACACTGACAGAGAGTTGATCTAGTGTTACTGACTAAAAGATGCAACATTTTATGAAACGTGGCAGCAGGCAGCAAAAAGATTGGCCATCCCTTGCCAAGAGACAGTAACAGCTTAAATCTTCTTAGTTTGGAAGGAAACAACTGAGGCAAACAGGCTTTTAAACTAAACCAAAACAGACAGTTGTGGGGTCATGTACACACAAACCTGCCTGCTGATTTCCTTGTTGCTTGTACCCTTTTATTCTGCCTTTTTCCTCTGGTTGGTTGGGTTTAGACAGGAGAAGCTCAGGCTAGTAGAATTTTATTACCCAAGACTGATTTGGATTGATTGCCTTACATTCAAAATTAGTAAGAGCAGTATAGAAGGTAATGGAACTTTCTTTATTTTAGTGTGGACTATTTCTGTCAAGTCGCAGGGTGCCGCACAGTCCCTGTGGAGTTGGGTGCTCGGTACACAGATGAGGAATGGTCTCAGCAGCTCATGACTGTCAGTGACTTCATCAGCCAGTATATCATGGATGAGGTCTGTTACACTCCTTTGTTTCATCTCCAAATGCAGCAGTGTGGTGCTGGTACAGACAACAGTTCTGCTTACAACAAACATACTCAGAGGTGATGTCAAGGGAGGGGGTGTGCTGTAAGCACAGCTCTGAATTAAATGGTTTGACATATTTTCAAGACCTGAAGCTAGGAATAATTATTGCAACAACAGGTTTGATTTTTACCTATAATCAAATGTACAGCGGTTGGAATTTGATGAATAAATACATACAAACATATGCAGCAAAAACCTGACTGATGGAATCTAAGGATAAGGGATCCTCAGCCAGCAGTGTTGTTCCTCTTTCTCATTAAACTGTTTAGTGAGATTTAGGATCAGATCCAAATTTACATGCCATGAGGCAGAAAAATACAAAGTTGATTAGCATCTGGAATGTCCTTTTGCTTTGACAGATGAGGATCCCAAGCCCCCATTTCTGTTTCCTGGCCTTCTGGCAGGAAGGACCACGTGCCATAGCAAACTGATCTGTGGTACGCCCTGCAATACAGTATGGAAGTAGTTCCAGGGCGTGAAGGAGAACTGGTCTGTGTGCCAGCAGGGTCTGGCTAGAGAGATGCAGGGCATTGTCAGCTGTCAAGACTCAATAGGGAGTCCCAGCTTCCTTCAGTAACTTGAGCTGGATGATTTATTGATTGTGGAGACACACCTACACTCTCACAATTTCAATGGAGCTGTAAGTTGCTATTTCTGAAGACCCTTATACTGTTGAAATAGTTATAGTACTCTGAATAGGACATCGGAAATGGATGTTACCTATAAGTAAATTCTATTCACCTGTAAGTAAATTAACTCACTGTCTTACCTGTATGTTACTGTGTTTTGTCTTTCTCTGCTGTCATTTTAGAACAATGTAGGATACCTTGCCCAGCACCAGCTTTTTGATCAGGTAAAACTTAGTATGTTTTTATCTTCCTACAGTCGTATGTTCCTTTTGTAGCACAAGTGAAGGGCATATAGAGAATTCACAGTAATTCTTAAGTTTCTATTCCCACAATTTGAAGGAACAGAGGGAGATTTGGCTGCAAGACATGAAAACAAAACCCTTTGGGGATGAAGACATTCAGTCCTACTGCTGTTTCAGTACAATGTAGCATATACTTAGGGGGATGTCACCCATTTCTTTAAAGACTATGTAAGTCAGGGAAGAGATTTGGACAGGAAACAGTCTTCAACATTGATATGTTTACCATAATCTGAAATGTCATTCCAGTTTACCAGAGCTAAGGTTGGTGGGAGACATAAAAAGGAATCTCACAGAGAAGCAAGCATAGTATAGAAGAGATCAGCTGCTCCTTTTCCACGAAGAGCAAACATTCTTGTGGGTGTCTCTGGTTTCTGCAAAAGCAAAGGTTCTCTAAAGAGTGAGGAAACCCCTTTCTTTCTCCTGATTCTCCTTCCAACAGAATCTGCTCATTAGAATAGAAAGTTTGAGAACATTTCCTGCAGATTCCTAGCAGGTCAGCTACTTTTCTCCTACCCTTGCTGGACCAGCCAGTCATTTGTTTTCTTTGTGTCCAGCCTTGCTCATCTGTTCTATGAATTACATATTTTGGCAAGTCAGCACATACCCTTTTTAATGTTTCTTTCTTTATGGAAATAGATCCCAGAACTGAAAGAAGATATCAGTATCCCTGACTACTGCTGCCTGGGGGAAGGGGAAGAAGATGACATCACCATTAACGCTTGGTTTGGTCCAGGAGGCACAATCTCACCTCTTCATCAGGATCCCCAGCAAAATTTTTTAGCCCAGGTATGTACTCTAGTTACTCTGCACATGCCATTAATGCAATACTTAGAGAAAATGCTTATGGTATGTGTTAGAGACAAGGAGAGCAGACAGCTTGAGGAACAACTGAAGGATAGAGAACATGCAGATACTATTTTGCTATTTTATTGCATTTGTCATTACTGCAACTTAATACTGAATGTAATCTTGTACACCACAAGTGTTGCTCATTGAGAGAGACCATTACTTACCCTTGTTTTACAGATGATAGATAGAAATCACAAGAAGCAGCTTTTCCAAGGTCACATGGAATTTGTAATGGAGTTAGGAAGAATCTGGATCCTGTCACATCATACTAAGGACTTTCTTTTTCTGGTGTCGTGGTTTGAGCCGAGCCAATCCCCAAGCCTCATGCAGGCACTCTCTCATCCCCCAACCAGCAGGATCAGAGAGAGAATGGGGAGACTAAAAGCTAGGACACTTGTGGATTGAGGCTTAATAAGCAAAAACCGTGCATGCAAGCAAAGCAAAACAAAGAATTACTTGACTGCTCCCCATGGGCAGTTGTGTTCAGTTGTTCCCAGGAGAGCAGAGCCCATCATGCTTAACAATTACTGGGGAAGACAAACACCATCACTCCAAACATCCCCCCTTTCTTCTTCTTCCCTCATATACAGAGTATGATGTCATATGGTCTGCAATATCCTTTGGTCAGTCAGTTTGGGTCACCTTGATGCCTGAGGTGGCCACCTAAAAACAGAGACTAGACAAGAATAAGGGAATAAAGGTAGGTATTTATTTGAAGGGCCTTCAAAGGTACACACCCTGGGGAGTCAAAGGCTACAACCAAGATGGGTGCCAGGTCACGAGTTCTTCACACTTTTATAAGTTTGGTCCATTTGCGTATCAGGATCAATTCTCCAATTACAACCCCAGTTAATGATGTAACTACTCCAAGTTTGTCCTCCTCTTCAGAGGCCTTAGTTTACATATTTTGGAGCCTGGGACAATCTAGGTGTCCTTGGAGAGCAAACCTAGAATGGCTTGTTATGTCTAACCAGCATGAGAGAACAGTAGCTAACAGGCCAAAAGACAATTCAGAGTTACACACTAAGCAATACAGGATTTGGAAAATAAAAAAGTTAAAACCTAAGGCATCAACCTGTCCTGGCTGTGTCTCCTCCCAACCTCCCAGGCACCTCCAACTTCCTTACCAGCATGGCAGTATGATAAGCAGAAAAGGCTTCAGGTCTGTGTAAGCCCTGCTCAGCAATAACAAAAACATCTCTATATTATCAATCCTGTGTTCAGTAAAAATCCCAAACATAGTCCTATACCAGCCACTGGGAAGAAAATTAATTCTACGCCAGCACATCTGGAAAGCAAGATTTTGAGGTGGACTTAGGTGCATACTTAAGTCCATTTCAGGTTATCCCGTAAAATATTCATGCATGCAGTGAGGTAGGAATTAAAACTTCTAGTATTACCTCATTTCCGCTGAGTTCCTCTTGGTAGGCTTTTTGATGATGACTTTTAGTGCAGAATAACCCAGTAAAGCACTGGGGTCTTTTGTGGTAAGCACTAAACAGGTTGACGGATGTATTCTGGACTCAAGCAGTTGACTACTGTGAATCTTCAAACACTGAGAGGTGTTTTGTTTACTGAAGGAGATTGCTGTCCCATCAGACTCTTTAAAAAAAACCAGGCTTACACTTTCACACTTTTCCAGCAGGATTGTGACATTACTTTCTGCTGATGGTTAGGTTGAGCATTAGTTTCTCTGTTCCAGTTGCCTCTTGCTAGCCTGTGTTTTCACTTGAAACTGAGGCTTAATTTAGGCCTTCCTAGAATGGTTTTTTACAACTGCTGTGCAACTCTGTATGGATTGTTTTTCTCTTTTGTGCTTTGTATTTCTCTTTCTCTTTTCTGCTCGGCGCACACATACAGCTGCATTCTGAAAGTGAAGTACTGTACTATTCATGCTATGTAAAGCTTGAGGGGAATTTTTCTTGGTGGAAGAAAAATTTATAGGAGCTGTTGAACTGGGAAAAGATACTTCCCTTAGAAACCTCAGAACTTGTTTTCTTCTACCTGAAAAATGGGAGATTATCTGCCAGTGCTGTGAGAGAGTCTTTGTAATTTGAACAGCTGGTGATCTGGCAGCTTTCAGTTAAAATTGCCCTGCTTCATGATGCCATTTAAACTGTGGCTGTGGAGTACAGGAAGGCACAAGCACAAGAAACAAAGTGAAATGATCCCTGCTGGCTGGCTGGTGGCTGGTGCCAAGATTGTAGTTTTTCCATTAATGAGAAAAGCAGTCTCTGGAGATGTAGGCTATTGCCCATTAACTGGTGCCCACAGTCTTACAATATACAAGGTCTTAACCCAGTGAGGCAAGTGGAGGAAGGAGCTGTTAACAGCTGATGGCAGTCCCAAAAAAAGTTCAGGCATTCAGAGAATATGCTGTTGGAGCAATAACCAGCATTTTTGTCACTTCCATGTGTCACCAAAAATACCATGTACTACTTGGTTCTTTACAGAGCTAATTAATATCCTTAATCCCTGGGGTATGGAAGGCAGCCTAAAAACACATGGACAGACAGAGTTATGTAGATCAATGCTCTAGTAGTTTAATCAGTGATAGTGAAGAATAGGACAGGGCAGGAGTACACTGGTACTTATCCAGTCTGTAGAACACATTTATGTGCTGTCCTTGAAACAACAAACTCTAAATAGCCAGTATGACAGCTTCGGTGTTGATAAGATTTCAAGAAATCCTGTTCTATTATGTGGGGAGGGATGTTAAGGTAGAGGAAAAGCAGGTTGCTTAGGAATGGTTGGGTAGCCCCTCCAGGGTGCTGGGGTTAGTCAGAGTACCCATAACAGGACAGTTCCCAACAAGTATGATCATGCCTAGCTCTTGAGGTGATTTGGAATGCTGGCACAAGCAGTATGAATCTTCACCCTAAACCTGCTGTTCCACTGGTATCAATGGAGGAGTCAGCTTTGACTCATTCATGCTGCCACATCTTGGCACCAAAAACTTGTAGTGTTCAGGGAAGCCAGGCCACTTGCCTTACAAATTCTCATCTCATTTCAGCACTCCAATGAAAGAACTAGTTTAATGGCGACACAGAAATGAGTTTGAGGGGTATCTGCAAGCTTAGCAGTCACTGTGCACTCACCTCTGCCTGTCGATATGAATTGCAATGAAGGTTCAGCCTCCTTATTCTCAGTTCTTATCTCTAGCTACGTAGAGCCCAAATAACAATGTATAAATTGGGTCCCTTAAACTTTGAACTGAAAGCAATTTGGTTAAAGGCATTTCCTTCCCAAAGGTATTTCAAGTTCTTATCTGCTCCAAGGGAAGAGGTACTTGAATAGCCTGATTTAACTTTTTATTATAGCAGTGTCTATTACTAACAAAGATAATTATGTTCCTTGTAATCAGGTATATTTTACTATTAAATGCCAGCTATGGCCCACAGCTTCCAGCAATGTGCCAGTTAATGACCAATAGAAAACATTTATTTTATTATATACAGGTATTTGGAAGAAAGTATATCCGTCTCTATTCACCACAAGATTCAGAAAACCTGTACCCACATGAAAGCCAAATTCTTCACAACACTAGTCAGGTAAATAGTTGCCTGAAATTTTAATATCAGTAATGTTATCTTATCAAATCATATTTGAGTAAAGACATTCTTCTGATGATCATTTGGTTTTTTATAGGTCGATGTGGAAGATCCAGACTTGGTCAAGTTTCCGAATTTCACAAAGGCTGCATTTCAGTCCTGCATTCTGATGCCTGGACAGATTCTGTTTATTCCAGTTAAATACTGGCACTATGTGCGATCGCTTGAGCTCAGCTTCTCCGTTAGTTTCTGGTGGTCATAGCTCTGAAATGTAGTCAGCAGCACTGAAATGGGAATTAAAAATCAGGGAAGCAGCATCTCTTTCTCAGGAGAGGTTAGAGGTGGAGCAAAACCAAGAACTAGCAAAACTTTTCTTGCTAAAGCATGGAGAAGGAGTCATGATGGTTAAGTGGAAAGATGATGCTGTAGCCACTTCATTTTTGTAGATGTTTCTAAAAACTCCTAAAGAGCATGTGTTAGGTCATTGTCCTGTGTGTGCATCCCTCAGAAATAGATTGTGTACAGGCACTGCCAGGGCTCTGCCTGAGCCTCTGTCTGAAAAACCAGGTCAGTGTTATCTTCTGCTTGGATTTAGTAACACTAAACCCTGGAGTTAGCTAGAGAGATGGTGCAACTAGAGGTTCAATACATAAAAAATTAAGCTAACACCAAGCAAGGTACTAGTATCCTGCATGGAAAAATTACTCATGTCCTGGTTCTGGCCAGGACAGCGTTAATTTTTGCAGTATCCAGGAGGGGCATGGCCCAGACCCAGAGGTTATTCTGTATCACCTGAGCCAGCCACTGTTGTGGGCCAAGGGCAGGAAGGGGCTCCTTGACCTCTTAGTGATTGAGTTATAGTTTTGTGTGAATCTTTTGTTTCTCTTGTACACTTTGTTATTGATATTGTTGCTATTACTGCTCATTTTCTTATTCCATTGCTGTTTCCAGTAAATTGTTCTTTTTGCAACTCATGATCTTTATCTTTTGGGCCTCTCAATTCTCCTCTCCATGAGGGGAGAGGTAGGGGGAGGAGGGAGTGAGCAAGCATCTCGTGGTTTGGACTGTTTTGGTGGGAACACTAATTTGGGGAGTACCATTCCTAAACCACAACATCACGTTAAAGCCTAGAACATAATTGAAGTTAATCCATAGTTTAACTGCAGTTAGATAAACTGAAGTTTAATTATACTTTGCTTAACCATCACCTGAACTGCTGACACAGCCTTTCTGCAGTGTCACACATCTCTACCAAGGACAAGAATTTCAGTCTGGTGTCTGGCAATAGCCACTCCTTGGCTCCTTTCCAAGTCACTCTTAAAGGATAAAGCATCCTTACTTAAAACTGGAGACAGAAGTGCCAGGACTAAAAACCTGGAGGATCTCAATATGGTAATTTTTTCAGCACTTTGCAGACGTAAGCTAACATTGCCCTAAGTCTGGTCCTACTGCTTCCTAATCATTCTGTGGCAATATTCCTCCTTACAGAGCACAGCTGCTCGTGACCTGGCCTTATGTCAAGACAAATTCTTCTGCATCTAAAGAAGGGACAAAACACAACCACAGTGCCAACTGGAAGCGTTACAACTCCAGCCCTAGGTCAGAGACTCAGCCAGCTGCCTTGCACATACTGCACTGATTTTTCACCTGCTTGAGGTGCTACAGCAGGTGTCATTTCCACTGTGCAACTGAATTTGTATTGTCCCTGTACAAACAGGGAGCACTTGCTGAGAAAGGCTTCTCACAGGAGTTCAGCTGCATATATCAGCTTGCAGGACGGACAAAAACATTGGCATCTTTCATCCCCAAACACGCACTGAAGAGTCCCAGCCCAAGAATATGGAGAATTACAAACACAAAACAGCCTCCAAGAAAGCTGTGCAGGCATTACTGTGAACAGGAAGGTCAATGATAGTTTTATTTTAAGATTCTTAGAACTTTAGAAAACAAGTACACTGACCACTGTTACTAATGGATACAATACAGTCTGGCTCTTCTGCCAGAGTGGGGGCAAACAGATGTCACTGACATCAAGTTTTACTGGCATCATCTAGGGCCAAGAATGAAGCTCTATGGTGAGTCTGGGAGCCCATCCGACTCATACCTGTAAAGAAAACTAAAGGTTAATGGAAAACATACAAAAAAAGTATAATATTGTATAACCTTCTTTTCTAAGATGCTTTGTATATTCCTGTGTTGCTGTTCACAATGTCCAATTTCCCTGGACAAATGGAGGAATTCCAAAGAGATTCTTAGAAGCTCAATATTTCCAGAAGTTTTAATGTCATGGGTTGTGTGTACCTCTATTCCCCCCCACGTCCTAAAGACAGTTATAAAAAACCACACACAGGGTCTGCTATGCCCCTGTGGCACTCTTTGGGCACTGTGGGGGCTCAATGCTGCCTGTGTGTGGTTTAATGTCTGAAATATATCGCTGAAGTCAGAATAGGTGATACTCACAGTTATAAATAATACAGGCAGTGCCACTGATGTCACAGCCCACTTCCTAGTATTATTACACTCAATTTTTTTTAAAATAGGTTGCTTGGTACCTGGGATGTCACAAGACCAGAATTCATTACACTTGGGACAGCGGGGTTCAGTCTGAGCTCTGAAGTACTTTCTGACACAAGGTAAGTGCATTCCAATTCCACAGGATTCACATACTTGGCTCTGAAATCAGGAGTGTTGATTCAGAAAATCTTTCTAACCTTTCCTTCAATTTAAGACAAGGTTGTTACACAGGGCAGCAGATAAGCAATGCTTTGTTCCAAAGAACGGTTCCCACAATACAGGTGGTGGACACACTCAACAGTCAAAGATGGTAAAAGGTAAAAGGAGGTATTTTTCTGTAAACTAGGAAATACTATTTCCCTATATGGACAAAATTTAGCTTGAAAGACAACAATTTCAGTGCAATAAAGGAGACCAATTAGGATTGAAAAAGTAACATGGAAGCATGTTAGTTGGGCAGATCAGAAGATGCAGGCTCACAGAGCAAGAAAACATAGCAATTTTGGAGTAGGAATCCAGGCTGTAACTACTTAAACAAGACTGAACTGGTAACGTCCCAGCTATCAAAATACAGTGCTTTAGCATGCTCTACATAGCACACATGTTCCTTCTGAGGTCCAAACACAAGCAATTCCTGAATTAAAATCCCAGGACCAAGAATGAATGTGTCACACGGCGACGTGTGTTGGTAAGGCCCAAAGAGGACACTGCTAACACCTCACTGCTAAACCTCTTTCAGCATCAGGGGTTCATCTCATCTCTAACATTCTGGTTTGGAAAGCCAGACGGCACAACCGTGTTCCTCCATTGCGCGAGTGCACTTTCCCCAACTTTATACTTGGAAACACTGCTCCAAGACAATTTTATTTCTAAAGACAGAAGATAAAATGCCTAAAATGAAAAAAAAAAGGTTTTTTTTACAAAATACATGAGCACCGTGACCAGATTGCAAGACCAAGATTTTTTCCTACTACCCAAGGGAAAGTATGACAAACCTCAGCTATGACAATGCAAGTGCATTGGCTGAGGTGATAAAACAGGTTACCTGGATGGCGAGGCTGTGACAGATGTTACATTTCCTTGCCACGTCCTGGTAGTTGCTGAGAATGTACTGTTCCATCTCAATTATGCAACGAGTATGCAGAGTATATTCTCCATTTTTCTAAGGAAACAAGTGTTAAGATGAGGAATTTCTTTTAATTCCTTTTACCTTTTTTGACTTTGCTAACCACCTGTAAACAAGCCACTTTTTTCTACCGTCATGAAACTAACGTGCTGGTACAATGCAATGCCAGAACACTTTTGAAATAGCAGAACCCCTTTGTTTAGAGGAGCAGAATAAAGATCCCAAACCATTAACAGAGATCTAGTCCTTGAAAAGCACAGATGAGCAAGCATGTGCTCCTTAACAGAGGCATGCTGTGCTGGGACTCTCCATTTATATGTTAGAGAAAATTCTCCCGGCTTTCGACAAAATCTAGGCATTTCCTGCTTGAGGTATCTTTGGAAATCTCTGCCAAATCAACTTAACATGCAAGTAACTGTGTGGCAGCAGGTTGGAGATCTATGATGCAATGACTCCAGCAGACAAGGGATTAAGGTCTCACTTGGCAAGCAATTGCAGTGTCCACCTGGTGAGCTCATCTCCTCATGCTCCCTCATAAAATAAAACAGGTGTAACCATGTGCACAGTGGCCCATGCATTTCTGGTAGAGGAGTTTTCAACATGTCTGGCCTTACTCCTTTTTAGGAAATTCTAAATGTAACTAACAGCACTCATCACTGTGAAGAGCTTTCTCCAGCTGTTGTTCCAGGTTGAAGGATGCTGTGCTGTTGTGAACAAAGGATGTCTGTGTGTCACTGGGTAGGACTGGATGCACGAACCCACCTGGCTCAGGTACAAGAAACTGAAACCATATAGTCCTGTACAGACCTACCTAAGGACTTTCTCCTTGTAAGTCTACTTCCTTTTCTTCAAAAATCACTGGAGCAGCAATAAGCATGGGCCCCATAAGACCATTTTTGCCATCATTCATTCAAGAAGACCTCCAGTTTCAGCTACCACATCCATAAGAACATGGTAGCTGGACCTATTGAACTACGAACACTTGAATGCAGTTACCTCAGAGAGCCACTTGTCCTCCACAAAAACTTTCAGCACTTGTTCTGCTTCCTTTTTCTTTATTTTCTTTGTCTTAAGTTGGTCAGCCAAGTTTAAAATATCTGTAGATGAGGCAAAGCCATTTTCTGACAAAATTATTAGGTCCATCTACAGGAAGAAACATTACCAAGTATTAGAAACACTGCAATTAGGCAGACACACCTTATAGTAATGTGCTGATGTGCATTTTTATAGCATCCATGTATGTGAGAGATACTACAGTATATGGCTTGAACCAGAATTGTAAAACAAAGGACAAAAGCTGAAGCAATCATTGTCAGTTGACAGTTTCCATCTCTGCAAAGAAAACATTTCCACAAATAGAAGTGTACGTGCTGCCTAAGTGCATTCAGGGACCCCTGGACACACTCAGTGGTGACAGATCCGTTTCTTTTTATCTGCTCTTTGTCAAAGTTCTTTTGAGGAAAAACCTCAATAACCATAGACAAATGTTTTTATATTCAAATCAGCAAATTCATTTTGTATGTTACTAGCATTAAAAACTACTGTATATTACTAAACTACTGAAGCCAGTGAAAAACTCAGCAATCATGGCTGAAAATCCTGAAGAAAGTTGTTTGTGTAACTAAAAGCAGGTGTGTTGAGTCCCTAACCCCAAGGAGCCCTTCCCTGGTGCTGATTTTGCCTTACCCATAACTGACTTACAAGAGCAAATCATTACTTGCACACACTTTCATCCCTGCCCACCCCACCCATCTGATCTCAGATAAACTTAGGTAAAATGGCAACTACTTCCTCAACCACATCTCCATTCATTTCCATTTTCATTAATTTTAAGATGATCCCTTCCCAAATAATATGATTTACTAAGTGGTAAGTGACATACTTACTGTTTTTCTGAACAATTCTAATTCAATTTCTGTATAGTCAGATGCCATTTTAGTTACTTCAGTTTCTGCCAAATTCACCTACAAAAAAAATAAACTGATATAAAGTGCCATTGTAGTTTAATACCAGAAACTGTAAAAGACCCCCTGAGGTAAAGAATACATCATCTTACAATTAACATAAATTTTAGTTCTTTGAGGGGCACTTGAAGGTATTCACATTCTTTCTTTACAACCCTTGATCTTCCAGCCACAAATTCTCCACAGCTGCCTCTGTCCAGGCAAAGCCATTCAACAACTCAAGCTCCCAGAACTGACGCAGAGTGCTGCAGCAGAGCTGACACATCACACCAGGCCTGGTGCTAGACAGCAGCAGGAACTATGTTATCAGTCGCCTTTTTTTTCACTGTGAAAAACAGTTGCCCATGTTTTCTACTCTTATTTCACATGCTGCTACTATTAACTATTAGCTCAACTTAATTGGCAAAAGGAAAGGTTAAAAGCAGCAGCTAATGTTAGAATACCTCCTGCATGGTCTTTTGAAATTACTAGATAACCTTCCTTCTCTGACATACAGACATTTCCCCAGACATTGCAGATCATCTGGGGAAACTTCTTACAGGCCACTCCTCAGCAACCCTTTTGTGCTAGGTTGATTTTTGAGTGGGAGAAAAAGAAAACTAATGTTGGACAGCTCTCTGTGTTTTCTAGTTTAGAAATCTGTCTCAAGAAAGAAAAGTCTCCTGTGGGAAAGGAATCTCACTTCAGCACTTAAGCAATGTTTATGCTAAGTAACTCCAACACTTGCTGCCATGTCCTATTCCCACACACCTGGGCTGTGGCAGTTTATCCTCCCAGCAGCTCCTGCAGCCACTGCCAGCCCCACACAAACACAGCACAGCAGGTACCTACTACAGCATAATGTGCTCTCCCATCATCTTCCGATATTCCTTTCCGGATCTGCATAAACAAAGGCTGCAGGTGGCTATTAATAGTGCTGATGAAATCGTCCAGTTTATCGTGTGCGTAGTGAACTGAAAATGAATGAGAAAAACCACATACAGAGAAAAGTCAAACAACTACACATCAGGCAGATCTTTTTTATGTGAAACATTTTTTCCGAAGTGAAAGTGCTAAAACTGTGAGGCAGAATTCAAACAGGAATTCAAACTGTTCTATTCAGCAGACATATCACTTCCTTGTGCTGCCGTCTCGTGGCCTTAAGAGACGCTCAGCTCCTTTAAAATCAGTTGACAAGAGTCCAGACATTCTGCCTTGTTGCAGGGAACCCACGGCACTAATCCAGTAATTACAGTGACTTGAACTAAGCTGAATTGACAGTAAGACATGACTGGGAAAAATATTATGCACAATAGAAAAATACACTGACTTTAATTCCTTTACACACAAAGGATTTCTTGTTTCTGTGTGCTCTGTTTCACAAATTAATGGCATATAAGTGACCAAGTTACGTATCAGAAAGCCTAAAATTCTAGTGTTGTAGAAACACAAGTAATATCTTGAGTCATGTTCTATAAACCAAGTAAATACTAGCAGCAGTTTTCTCATAGACATAATTAAGATGGATTTCAGAGTCATTCTGTGGAAGTGTGTGTGATGCGTCTTGCCTGCACAGCACCAGCACAACCCTCACATCCATCCAAAACAAGATTTTGTCAGTGGCAACACGCCTGTTGCCTTCATCAGTCTATGGTTTAAAAACCAGAGCTACGTAACAGCTCGTAATTTTAGATAAATTATTCATGTCTCAAAAATACAACCAGTTATCACTAAATTAATCCTGTCCTCAGTCACAGGAGCCCCTTGCTCGCAAAACAGCATTGGGCCAAGGTCCCACTCCCAAACCCCACGGCTCTATACAGTACAGTGCCAAACACCACTGATAGGATGCTCCTGCTCAGGAGTCCCTGATTCTGATATACAAGATTTCTTTAGCGAACAAAGCCAACAAACAGCAAGAACAATAGTGAAGTAAGAACAATATTTAAGTATAATTTTGTCACCTGCTTAGTCTCTGTCAGCAGGGAACACTGCACACAGCAGTCAGGGAGCTTTAGTGACAGATCTCAGAGAGGGTAAAAGATGAAAGATAACAGAATACTCCTTTGTACAACACCTGTAACATTTTAATGTGAGATGAGTGGCTGTTCCAGTAGATCTTATGTGGGAAAAAAAGGGATAAAAACTCTCCATAAAAAACAAACAGGGGTTAGAGCACACCAAAAGTTGCGCTTCACAATTTTAGCATCTAAGAAGTAGATCAAGTTACAGTTCCTGACTCAAGAGACACACAAATAGACTACTTCATTCTGACCTTACATCTCTGGGTAAGTAGGTACAAATTCACAGAAAACCAGAAGAGTCCCTGCAGTGGGTAGCATGGTGACAAGGCACAGGGACACTCTTAAGCCTGGCAGGAGCACAGCTTCCAGGACTTGGAATGGACAGTACACTGCAGGTGAGGTGGGAAAAAAGCACAGCAATTCACCAGGAAACCTCATCTCATCTTCACTGAAATGTTTCTGCAGTAGTCACTTCTCCCACAACACCTGAGAGAAATAACTGAAATGCATTTACTTAAAGGCATTTACTATAGTGAAGTACTTCCAGTGTCAAAAATCATTTTTTAAAAATCATTTTTATGTATAACCTATAAACAACAACCCTGATAAAATAAAAAGTACTATATATGAATCTGGCCTGATTAGAAGTTAGTTTACTCATTGCTATGTTATTTTATCTTTCAGGAAAGAGAAGGAACACTCATATCATTACAGTTTTTTAACATTTTTTAACTGGTGCGTGCTCTTCAGAAGTCAAATTATTTGTAATTATTGCACCACGAAAAAACCCCAGTTCTTTCGTCACCAAGACAGACACACCTTTATCAGTTTCACAGCAATGCTGGTGTAATTTCCTGGCCTCTGATCCTTCTGTTATCCCATTAGACATCAGAACCTGCAAGAACCGTCGATGAGCATTGGTCATCTGAGCTGCCATCACAGTGTTTCACCAGGCTTCAAGTGTTGCAGGAGGTTTAAGCTGGAATTAATGCACATGTTCATGCAAATTAAGAACACACAGTCCAAGTGTACACAAGACTTCAATTAAACTCTATTACACTGAATGAGGGCCAAAAAAGCAGATCCCAAGGTCCCAAGGTTCACCCTCAGAATGCAGAGGGTGACCAGCTCTGAGGTTCTGGAAGGGTGCAAGAGATAAAGTCCAATTAGTTTTAGCTACAGAAAAGAACATAGGCATTGTGTTGTGGTCACCCAAAATCGGGAACAAAACTCCTTAACACCAATGTAGTATTAAGAAGCAAGCAATACTTTATTGCAGCACTGGATACACAGGGGAATGACTCCTGCTTAACGTGCATAGTTGGCTCAAGGTGATACACACATTAAGTCGCTTGAGTCTGCACAGTTAGTCTCAGACGGTGTTCTTGGAGGGTCTTTAGGCACCCCTGGTGGTCACTGAGCCTCTAAACTTTAATAACGATCTTCTCTGATGGGTGTGGTTTTCATCGAAGCTGCACAGTACGTTGCTGAGCAAACTGGATTGGGCCGGTTTGACTTGTTCCGAACGGTGGTTAGAGAGCTCTCAACGCCCCACTAACCGTTACATAACGTTCCATTAACAGTTAGCCTCTCCTACGGCATTTACAACACTGTCATCCCCCAAACCTGAAAATAACAGTGTTGGGTGACAAACACAACACCGTCCGTGATTCTACGTTGGATAAAGCTCCTGCTCCCCACACAGCCTGATTTGAACACAGTCAATCAGAGCGGGTGACTTTGGACAGAAAATAATCCTCTACAGGATTCGAAGAACGCCTGAACTAACAAAAGGCAGCTCAGGAAATTCCCTAACCAGTGCACCGACCAACTGCCCGCTTCTGGCTGAGTTCCGGCCCCGCCCCTTCGCCGCCCGCGCGGCCCCGGGACAGCCGCAGCCCACGGAGGCAATGGCCCGAAAAACCACCCGGCCCTCGGCCCTTCCGGGGCTCACCGGAGTTCCCCGGAGCTTCCCCCGCATCACCACTCCCCTCAAGCCACCCCCGCACCTGCCTGTGCTCCCCAGCTCGGCGACGGCTGCGCGCGCCTGCCCTCAATGGCC
>VXAZ01010260.1:1359777-1439440 GCA_013399875.1 Gymnorhina tibicen
CCTCTCTCCTCTCTCCCTCTCCTCTCCTCGCGTTCTACCTGGGAGCTCTGTAGGTGTGAACAGAACATCTGAAGCGTGCAGGCAGCAAGAACACTCTGTCCAGACATGGAGGTTAGAAAATTCCAAAAGCATGAGAGGAAGGGACCAAAGGGTTGTGTCTTAACAATGTGCTGCTGAACTATTTTAATCACTCTTTATACTGAATGCAAAGCCAAAAGCATATTAGTTAGCGCAACTTCACCTACAAATTTACCAGAATTTTAAATGCATCACATCCATTTGTAGTGATATGAAAGCTGGTAGCCATATCTTAGGCATTAAGTAGCTACATTGGTAAAAAAGTCTTGAGGACACTTGCTATTTTTAAGTCTGAAATGAATTATTTCATCTGTTTTCAATTTACCTAGACAGTTTTGCTATGCTTAGGGACATAAACGCTGCATTACTTTCCTTCTCCAAAGTTGTGCTGGTTATATCATGATTAGGTATGTGTTTTACAACTTCTAATTATTTAATGCTTTAATGAATCTGCATTCTGTTGGAGCAATGCTCAGAGTTCTTTGCTAAAAATTTTTTTTAAGAGGGTGATACTCAGATTGTCAAGGTACTGGTGATAGGACGTGGGGAAAACATTTTAGTCAATAGATCAGACACTTCATTCTTACATTCTTTTAGTTATCTGAGTGGAATCATAGGGCTTTGGTGACAATGTCACTGATTTTGGTCTAGTGCTTACCCTTTTAATTGCTCACACACTAGCAACTTTCCTTTTCTAGTAGCTGAAGAGAGTAGGTCCACTGCCAGTGTCAGTCCCACATCCTCTGTAATTAAAATTTTGCAGAAAAGTCTTCTAGCTCATTTGTATTCTCCTTATTTTTCTACACGTCTTGTTGTTCCATGAGCTAATTTTGGGGGGCAGAGGTGGGAAACAGGTACAGCAGGGGATCTGAATTCTAACATCTAGAAGAGTGCTAGGAAAAACTACACCTTTACCTTAACTGAGACAGGGATGTAAGCTTATTATGTTTTCTGTTGGCAGAATTGCAGCACAGTTTTTCCTACTGAACCTGACCAGTGTCAATAATGGCAAGACTCCCAAGTGCTGCACCATATACCCTGTGGATCCTTTTCTTTTCATATACAACAAATGAAGGTATGTTTGTCAATATTTTAAGTTATTATACTGAAGTTTTTATTGACAGCATTTTTCCACAACCACTAGGTAACGCTGTTACCACTAATTAACTACTATAAAATTTGTAACTTCAAATGTTAGAAATACCCCTGTACTAGAAAAAATTCTTAGATTTTTTTTTTATATTGACCTTTTCTATGTGGGTGAGAAAATTTAGAAATTTGCAGAAAGGAGAAACAGGTTTGGAGAGCCATCTCCTCCTTCCCCACTGTCTGATCTGCACTGGATACCTCCCTGTGAACAAGGTCTCAGCATAGCCCAGGCAGCTCTGCAGGAAGCTCCAGTGTCCCCTGGCTGCTGCACCTTGCTGATGGAACCACGAGGGAGACGTACTCCCGGAACTGTGCCTGCAGAGCTGCTGTCAGTTTGTGCTCTCCAAAGTCTGCAGAGTGACTGAGCTGGAAAACGTAGTTGTCTGGATTAGAACAGATTTGGGAGGCCCTGTCTGTAGGATACTGCAGCTCTGACTGGCACCTGCGCAGGGGCAGACACGGGACAGCATCTCCAGTGTGTCCCTCACCACCATTCTGTCAGCCTGCAGATGCATTGAGTCTGAGTGCTGCTGGTTCCTTAAGGGTTAATTCATGATGCTTAGTTGGCAGAAGCTGAATATAAACATGGGTTGTTTTCCTTGCATCTTTTATGATGTTTGATTATAAATACAAATGAGATACATATACTAATGGTTTTCAATAATGCGTTTTTATTTTCTGGAAAATGAATCTCACACTTTGCTTTCTGTATTTTGTTTAACTAGTAGTCTATAGTTTCTTAGGTCTCATTTTGTTTTGTTTTATGAAGCAAACCAAAATAGTTAAAAGACAATTTAAAATACCAGTAAGTCACCCCAAGACACCTGTCTCTAAAAAAGAAGGTTTATTAGCTACTGACTTAAGTACTATGAAATAGTGCAATTTGAATTAATGAGAAGGATCAATGTTTGCAACAGCACATTGGCGGGGTTGTCTGATCTAGGTAATCCCACCTTTTCTTTTCCCTAAATGATCTTTATCAAAGTTTAATTTTATAGTTAACTAATTTGCCTAGTTAACTATGCATTTTAAGTGTCTTCAGCATCGTGTACTCTTTGAGGATTAAAAAAGAAATTCAGTATTTCAGTTCCCTTTTTTAACTACACAAATTCAAAAGAAACCCTGTACTGTATATGGTTTCAAAAGGAAATTCTCAAATGTCTGAGCTTTTTAAAAAAAATATGGTGTACCAGAGATGGACAAGCGAGAAGGTGACAGGAAAAGAGCAGAGAATATAATTTAGAGTTCTGAAAAGACATGAGGGCACTGAATGGCAAGATAAAGTAAAACTGTTAGTCATTATAGTTTAACACAGCAGGAAGAGCTTCATTTAATTCAAGTATTCTTGAAAGTGTAAGATCAGTAACACGTTGAAAAATAATGTCATTCATCTTTAAGGGCCTTAAATTGATAGTACTTCTGTTAAAAGTATATTTTAAAGTGAAAAAAGGAAACTAGCAATAAAATTACAAATGGCAACCAAATATAAACAACATCAACAGGATAATGATTGTTGTAAAATAAAAAGCAATGTGACTGTTAAAGTGTTGCAGAAGTTTGACTTGCTTTTTTGATGAGTTTTAAAGAATTGGGTCAGAAAAAAAAAGGAACCTAACACGGTACTGCCATCCAGAAAGGACATAATAGAAATAGTTCTTATCTACAAGATAAATATGTAGCCTTAGTAAGTAAACCAATACATAGTTTCTAAGTATTTGAACACTAATGAAACCATGAATTGCAGTCAGTTCTAGGTTTATAAGCAGTCAATAGACCAGACAACTTAGAATCCAAATTTTCTAGATCCCATTGTGCTATATGTCATGTCCACTAAAAGTTATCTGACCATCACATATTACATTTGCAGATCCTGCACTGTATCAGAGTATGCAGAAGTTGGATCATAATAAATAACACAAGTGGACTACAGAAGAACAGAAATGTAGGGAAGATAAATGAAATTAGGTACTTTCAGCAAAAAAAGCTTGGGAGGAATAATCTGAAATTTAGGTACCCTTTGGAAGGAATGAGCCTCTGAAGCAGAAGTAGCTGAAGGACAATGACCTTGCAGGATGTGAATTGTTGGCAGCTGAGTCTTGAATTTGCAATGTAAATGACCAGCATGGAGAGTTGGTAATGCACTGGGCCATGTACACAAAATTTGGTTCTGTATAATTGCCACAGAAAACCTTCCAGCAGAATCCCTTGGGAAATTCTCAGAAAATCTTAATTAATAGGATTCAAAAAACCAGTCAAAGCTATTTTAAATTTTTTACAGGAAATTGACATGTAAAGCAGAAAAGGATTTACATTTGTACAGCTTGTGCAAGAAAAGGGAGATGCTGTTATTATTTACCTGTGAAAGAGAAGTCAAACATCAGAAAAGGCAAATAACTGTCTTGGATGATAAAAG
This sequence comes from Gymnorhina tibicen, assembly GCA_013399875.1. Lineage (NCBI taxonomy): Eukaryota > Metazoa > Chordata > Aves > Passeriformes > Artamidae > Gymnorhina > Gymnorhina tibicen. Next base: position 1,363,418 of record VXAZ01010260.1, read on the forward strand.
TATTAGCTATTTCTGACTGCTTTGCTGAGAAATGATCACATTCCAGGGTCCAGTACCATGGTTGGCACACTGTTAGCCCAAATAACAGCATGACCTTACTGTCACCTAGCTTCTCCTCTTCAGTTCTGTGTATCACTCATGTGGAGCACATTGAAATAAAGGAAAATGAGGCTAGAAGGGGTACTGAGGATTGTGTATTCTATTTCCACTTCCAGTCCTAACAAAGATATTTTTACCGGTATATTCTATTTTTTGCTTAAATACTGCCAGGGTCTCAAATGCTCTCATAACAAGGACAAGTAGAAGACAGAACAGGAAGTATTGAGTGAAATAAGTAAAGGTATATACTAGAAGAAAGACTGGGGCAGGACTATCTTCTAAGCACTGGGGAGCTCCTCTGGGGAGGCAGAAGGTGTGCATTTGGGAAGCTTAGAACCATTGTAGGTAAAGCATGAGTCATGACTGTAAGCAGTGATCCTGGTCTGACTCTGTTAATTATCTGCATTTTGGGTTTTGAACTTTTTGTATTTAATAGGTGGGATGATGCTGTTTTGTAATTTAATGTTGATGTGTTTTAAATAGAGCTATTGGAATCGGATTTTCTGTTCTTGGAAGTCTGTGTTGGCTGAGATGTGCCTTTCTATCTTAGTATTACTACTGCAGACTCTTCCTCTCCAAGACTGTAGATATTGTCTGCAGAAAGGTGGAGACAGTCTGAGTGCCTCTCTTTACATTTACCCAGACACAAAAAATAACAATGTTTTCACTTAATTTGTAGGGATGTGGCAGCTCTGTTTAGATGGAACAGTTAATGTTTCTGCTCAGTCCAATGTAGTCTTTTGATTCTCTTGCTTCTCATTGTAATGCTGCTTTTCTCTAGTTACGACTGCAGGATACATACAAGAATTTGCATGCTTCACTGACTTTGACAAAGAGCTGGTTTGTCACTGGAAGGTGCCTGCACAAACTAATTGCTCCAAGGAATTCGTGCTCTGCTACAGCAAGGAAACTACTTCTGTGTCGTAAGTGTTTAGTAAGATGTTACACTGCCATTGTTAGAGCTTCGTATATCCTGTAGCCACTATTGGCTTTAATTCCCTCCCTCTGCTGTGGGTGTCTGGGACAAAATGTTGTTCAGATTATTCCTCTTAAAGTAAAATGGATTATTTCCTTTTAAGTAAAATGGGTTTCTGCAATTAACAGCACTCTCTGTTCAGTGGTCTACTCTTCTGTAGAACTTTCTGCACTCTTAGTACAGAGGAGGGATTAAGTCCTACTGGTAGGAGTGGTAGGGCTCTTAGAAGTTTACAAAACCTTCCCTTCATGCAAAGTATTACGTTCTTTGTGAGAAATCTGATGTGATTCACTGGTCTGTAGCCTGTGTGAAAGATACTCTCCGCTGCGAGCGCAGGTGATTGTCTCTGCGTACAGTCTAACTCCATGTTCAGGCACAGACTTGTCCCTGTTCTGAGCAGGGCCAGTCATCATCTCTTACAAAAGAAGATGCATCTGGGTTCTCCTGTTCCTCTCTGTATGATTTCACCACACTGACATTCAAATAATCTTGCTCACACACTGCAATAAGCCTGTTCTTATACTAACAAGCTGTTAGTATGTTCCTTTAGAGGCTGAAGTGTGACAAAGGGTGGTATTTGGGATCAATCCTTAGCCTTTCTGTCAAGTTTTTCATTTGTGCGATACAGATATCCAGGGGGATGTCTAGGGAGGGTGGGTTGTTTGGGGATCTCAGTTTTGTTTTGGAAACATTTCTGGGAACTGACTTGTCTCAGCTTTGATTGGTTCTACATGTTGGGGAAACTTGATTTCACCTTTTCAAGGAATAGTGTCACATTCTCTTAAACATCCTATAATTTCGTGCCTGTTTTTCAGAAACATGTGTATTCCTGAGAATGAAAAAGACAGTTTAAGGTGCACTTGCACAATATATCCAGATTATTTTGTATCAGGCCTTACGTATATTCTAGCCCTACAATTCAATGGGACTGATATGTGGAATTACAGTGTTACACCAGCCCTTGTTGGTAAGACCTTGTTTACTTTGTCACTGGCACATCTGGTTCCAGGCTTTGCAATCCTAGCTAACTTCTCATTCATGTCACCAGAACAGTTTTTGCTTATCAGAGGTGGAAAGTGTCGTGGTAGCTTAAATGCAAAATCAATTTGTCTTAGCAACCTGATTCTGGATTAGATTCTTAAGGAATGAATATAATGGGAAAAGCAGTGAGTGATTCTTCCTCTAGCTGTACCCTCTCAGCTGCGAGCCAGCAGGAGTTTGGGGGCTTAGATTATCTTTAGTGCATTTTACTTGTGGTTTACAGGATGAAGAGGAATCATGCTGCTTTCAGTTTCTAGAAAGAAACTAGGCTACTCCTACTGAAATTCCTCCCATTCCTGTCTCTGTTGTACTCTGATTTTTCATGCTAGTTGAATCATGCTACATGAGCAGAAGGTTTTTTACAGTAACTGCTGTTGGATTTTAACAGCCAGTGATAAAAAGTTAAAGAGACTGCTCCTAAACAGGACAGAATGTAGACACAGTTCATGTCTCTGCCTAGGCCCCCAGTTTGGTCAGAACAGTATGCTTGTTGGAAACGCCTGTCACTTTAAACACTCAGAGAAACCATTTGAATACCCTAGGCAGGCCGGGGAGCTTGATCTCTTCAGAATACTTGATTGATGCTGCTTCTTATCTGCCAAATAAGCAGAAGCCCACATTGATTTCCAAGAGACAGGGAGCCAGGACAGCTTGGCTGTGACGTTGGAGCTCTGTGCCCGCCCTGCCACACAGCTGCTACTGTCAGGGTGCAGGTTGTTGCCGTTTCTCCAGGCTGAAAGCTGCATCCAGTGCACCAAAAGGCCGTGCTTGCAGTTTGTTCAGCCAGCTTGAAGAATCAGTGTTTGTTAATAAATACCCCAAAGTTGCTCTGGTTTGGCCTCTCTATCCTTGTGCTACAGCGTAGTGAAAAGGGCTAAGTGCATTGACTGTGATGATATTCTGGTCTCTGGTGAATGCTTCTCTCTCTGCTTCTCTCTCTGCTTCTCTCTATCAGTGCTCTCCCATTACCCTGTTCTGTATTTTTTAACATACAGTTAAGCCGAGGGCCCCCAAAAATCTTGCTATTGAGAAAGCTGAAAATGGTAACTTCATTCTGAGTTGGGAGGAGAGCTACTCTCCTTCATCCTGGATCTCTGGACAGCCAGTCATCTATGAAGTGAAATACTGGAGGAAGCAGCACCCGACAGAGGTAAGAGACACCAGTCTCTTCATTTTCTGTCTCCGGAACTTTCAGGTTTAGAAATTCCTCTAAAAAAGTCACTTCATGAATAATAGTGTAAGGGCCAGCAAGAGCAAGTCCCACAGCATTCCTGATTACATGCTTGCCACAGTTCACTTTGCCCCCAAGATGGTTCAGCTGGATGTCAGAGGATTTGAACTCTTCTGACTGCCAAAATAGTCTGCTGCTTGCAGTAGACAGGGCAGAGATTGAAAATACAATGCTTCTGTTCCCTGAACTTCATTTGTTCCTTAGACATCAGGAAGCTGAGGTTGGTGGCTCTGTGGGGCTGGTGAGGCACTTCAAACACCCTTCTGAAGGGTGTTATTATTATGCTGAATAATCCAGCATTTCTGGGCTGGCCTTCCGGTAGAGGAAGAACATGCATGGTGGCATGCAACAAATACCACCTGCTGATGACATGAACTGCAATATCATACACAGTCATTCATTTGTTCATTTGTGAAAGGTCACTGAAATACATAACACTATTGATATTTAGTTTCTGTCACTAACCCTTCACCTTAAAAAGAAATCAAAGTGAACTTTCTCACTTTCTTTTCAGATTTCTGTAAAAGCAATTAACTACCAGACAAAAAGCTTTGAGATTACTGCAAGCTCCTTGAAGAGAGGCTATGATTATGTTGCAAGTCTCAGATGTAACTACACGGACTACCCAGCCTACTGGAGTGAATGGAGTGAAGAAGTTGAATTTCACTATGGTAATAGTGTCAGAAATAGCTGCTTGGTAAAAGGATGGTATAGGCTTACATATTCTGCTGCTCTCTTGGAGGAGAGTTATGGACTCATCATCATCATATTGAATGTAATGTGAACACATCTATAAAGGCTTCCAAAGACACTAAACATAGATAGGCAACTCCTTGGGAAAACTAAGGAAGAGAAGACCAAGGGTGGTTGGATTGCTTAGCCTTGTGAAAAAAAGGCTGAAAGGGATGTGTTTATTCTCTATAAATATGTCATGAAGCAGACAGCAGGGAAGTAGAAGAGATATTTGAACTAAACAGCAACATTGATGTGAGAGCGAGTGGGTATAAATGAACAAGATATATATATATATATATATATATATATATATAGGCTGCAAATTAAGCAGTATTTTAACCATCAGAGGTCTGAGGATTTATAAAAACCCCTGAAGAGGAACAGAGAGAACAAGAAACATAGCTGCACTACGGTGACAATGATAATGCCATTTTAGGCACTGTGTGATAGGCTTTGTCCCTGAGGGCTGACAGTTGCCTCGCAGTACACATTGGCTCTCCCAGCTCCTGACACGTTCAGCAGCTGACCACAGTACCCGTGCCAGACGGTCTCTGACACACCGCACACCATCGCCTCTGGCAGCTGTGGGGGTGTGTTGTTTATGTGCTGGAGGCTTTATTTTACATCCTCTAAAAGAGCATTTTTTTAAGTTGCAGAAGAGGAGCAATGCATTTGGTATTGCCAGTGCTTGCATTTAGATGCACATTGTCTTGTAAATATTTGCTTGTTTAACAGATTACCAGGTGAAGGCTGAAGACATTCTGCAGATGGCTGTGCCCACATCCTGCATACTGATCGTGGCAGGATCTGTCATTTGTTACTTCTGTTTTACCAAGTAGGTATCCTGCTTCTTACAGAGTTTATAGAGTAACAGTTTATATGGATATCAGCATTGCTGTTGATTACCTGAATGTCTGGTAGCACAGAAATCTAATAGTTTGGGTTTTCTCAGCACCTTTATCTGGCTGTCTGTGAGCAGAGATTTTATAAACACAAGTCAGTTGCACTCTGTCATTTTCTGAATAGTCTTTATTAATCTTACTAGAATAGGCTTGTTATAGTAGGGGGGTTGTCAGTTTTGGACTCTGGTCTTTGCTGGAGTTCAAGTAATGATGGCTAAATATCTTTATTTCTTTTAAATTTTTTAAAATGGTAATGTGAAAGTGAGATCCTGTCTGTTTCGCACATCATTTTAAACATGATTAGAAGAACAGGTGACTGTCATTGTGCAGAGCAGTCACATACCAAACATATAAATATCTTTGCACTGGTTTAATGAAAAGCATGAGATGCACAAAATAAACACTTTCTGTTGCTGCAATGCAGATGCCTCAGAGGGAAAGGAGAACAGAAGAGAGAACTGTACACCGATTAAGCCCAAGTCCAGTCAAAACAAATAATTTTCATTCTTCCCTTGCAGGGTGAAGAAAGAATGGTGGGATCAAATCCCAAATCCAGCAAAGAGCCATTTGGTTGTAAAAAATGTCAAGGTAATTTAAAAGCTTTGCAAAAAATACCTTTTCCTGATTATCAGAAGTAGAATATGTAATAAATTCAACTGTCTGTCTAGTGCAAGGGATACTAAATACAATTCATACGTGTCCTAAATCTCATTTGTATCTTTATTAGTTTTCAGTTTTGTGCTACTTTGATGAAATTAAGTTCCCTTTCCATGACTTAAAGCAGAGTCATATGGAACAACAAATGTAAGTAAGATTAAAAAAAAATCCTTCTGCTTTACAGCATAAAATTGTTTCCTGTAACATAAACATTAACTGTCCTTTCCTTTTGACTTCCAGAAACAGAAGTTGCAAGAACTGTCTGGCTCAAAGTTTGTCAAGCCCAAACTTCAAGGGGAAAGATAACATCAGAAATGTTGAGAAATCTTGCAGTTGCCACAGCAAGTCTGAAGAGTGGTTGCCAAAAGGCAGCAGTGCAGTTTTAACCCCTGATACGATACCAGTTGAAGAGTCTATAGAAATCTGTGTATGTTTAACAGACAGTGAAACTGAGAGCCAAGAAGAAACTGGCAACCAGATCACCATGTTTGAGCCTTGTGAGAGCAGCATTGGTGCTTTCAGAGAGCACCCTGAACACAATGAGTTACTAGCTAACATGTTTGATGCACTCCTGGCAGATGAAAATAACATGCAAGACAATAAAGGCCCAAACATCCCCACAGGTGAGAGGAAAACCTTAGAGAACATTGGGTCAGAAAATCCATCACAGCAAAATCCAAAAGAAAGTGCAGCTGAGAGTCAGCAACCATGTGACATTTCTCATACAGCTCCCCTTTTCACCAAAGCCTCTCAAGATGACTACAATTGTAGTACAGCCAGCAAAGAGTCAGAACTATCAGAAGAATCCTTTGAATCTGGCTATCGGAGCTCCAGCATAAATTCTGCTACTCTGGATGCAAGAGATCTTCAACAAATGGTTCATCAAAGCCTTTTTCTATGTAGTTCTGAAAGTGAGCTTAACTCTTGCGTCTTGATCCAGGAATCTACAAATAAATCATTGTTTGGGACCAAAACAGACAGAATAAACAGCCCTGCAGACAAGAGTTTTGAGACCCTTGTGTCTGCATCCATGGATTTGTGTGGTTCTGCCTACAAGAGCTGTGACACCCTTTTGTCTCCATCCCTGGAGCCCGGTGGCTCTGCCTACAGAAGCTTTAATATGCTTGTGTCTGCATGCAAGGAACCAAGCAGCTCTGCATACAAGAGCTTCAATGCCCTCGTGTCTCAGTCGATGGCTAACAGTAGCCCGACTCCGTGCTTTGAAAGCGTGCGTTCCTCACCGCCTTTGAGACAGTTGTCAGAGATGCCAGAACGCAGCTGCAGAGATCAAAGTGCTCAGCCTGCTAGCAATCAGACATGTTATAACAACTACAGATCTCCCAGCACTGAGCTTGATTTTCCAAACACCTGTTCAGAACATACTGATTTTCTGTCTTTCTCCACACATGCGAATGAAGGTGCTTCAGCTTTTCTATCAGAGGAAGAAATACATAAGCAAGTAATATATCAAAATGTTCAAAGGAAAGCCAGTATAATTTCTTGCCCCATTGCACCTCAGCCATCTGGTTATCAGCCTTTTTGTAGTGCAGGTAAATGTAATGGTCTATACTGTGACAGTGACAATGAGGTTATCTCTACATCAGTATATAAATCCTTCATTAATCTGTGCAACAACCTGAGTGAAGCACCTCCAGATAGTGCAATCTATGAACCTGACCCAAGGATGAAGGACTGTGTATCTTTGACTGTTCAGGGTTCTGACTGCAGCATTTTCCCAGGTTTACCATCTAGTGAGAATGACACACAGACTAGTGATGGGAGCCCTTGGAACAACAGCACTAATGAGCTGTCTGGTGATAGCGATGATGAAAATACCAGCAGAGATGAACAGCTGTTGCATTTGTTAGAGATGAAATGTCAAGATTTAAACAGTAGAGAAAGAGCTACAAAGGGGACAAAATGGAAAAGCTTTAACCCTACTGGTAAAGTAATGCAAGAGGGTGTCGATAGCAGACTAAATACTGACTCCCACTGCCACTCACACAACCACTTGAGGGAACTTGGAGATGCAGGGGGAAGTGAAGAGGTACTGAAGCATGCAGAAGGAGGAAGTTGTGGCTCAGCAGCCAGCTTACCAGCATCACTGGACAGTATTGGGCTAAACTTAGACAGAAAAACTGCAGGGCCCCTGGCACTCCATGTCTCAGACAGGGTGTTACCTTGTCATCTTGTGAGTAACTCCTATCCTTCTGATTCCCACACCATTCACAGTGAGGACTCCAGACTGGCACTTGCAGTTAAAAGAAGACCAATAGAACTGTTAAGGGAAAACAGCAGGAAGAGTGAGAAAAAAACGAAACTTGTGCAAACCCTTGCCCAAGAGGATAACTGCTATATGGAGGTAGCCTAGCCACATTTGCCTAGACTGAACTAGTCTTTGGAAATAAACTGTATGGCAAGCTGAATTGTTGCTTGTTATTTCAATCTTGACTGAAGTGAGGGCTGCTATAGGTCACCCATGATTCAGTGGGTTGTAGCACTCATGCCTGCCTGGGACTGGCAGCCAGGACATGATGCAGACCCCTGGGGACAGTTGGGGTTAGCACCCAGTAGTGGCAGCCACAGCTCTACAGGGACGAAGTCAGAGCTGGTGTCTCCAGCTGTGAGCAATCTCTAAAAGGGAGCAGCAGCTGCAGGAAGCAGGAGTTCTTAGTACAGCTCCTGTGGTTACCGCCCCGGCTGTGTGTTGCTTGGGAAGCACACAAAGGTGATGTGGAACATGCTGACACACCTGAAAGTGGGACATAGGTGCAGGTCCAAAGGGGGACTTATCACACAGCTTCCATAACTTACTTCTTTTGGGGTGTGGGATGTTGTCCTGTGTGCTTAGCCCCGGCATGGGGTGTATGTTTCTATAGCTGCTCAATCAAGACCTGAAATAAAGATTACCATCATTTGCACTTACACAGTGATATAATTGGTGATTGTAGAAACAAGCAGAGTCACTTCCACAGCTGTAAAAGGAATCAGACATTTCTAAGCAGTGTTTCTTCCCAGAAAGATTATCCAGTGTGTGGTCTGACACTCTGCCTTTGTGGAATTTTTTTTTTGGCTTCTTGTTCTTGTCCGGTCAGAATGGAATGTAGCCTGCACCTTAAAGGCAGTATGTACTTCTTGTTGGATAATTATTCAAGAAGTTTTACTGGCAACTTCTCTACAGCATAATTATATATTTTGGTATGGTAAATTCCACTCTAGTATGTTGGCAGTGGCATAAAACAGTTAACAACCATTAAGTAATGGGGGTTTTCTATTGAAATGTATACATTTATTCTCATTTAGAGAATTCTATTTGTATTGCCATTCATAAGGAAGGAAACCATAATGCTAAGCACAGCAACTGGTACTGCAAACCTCTCTTCCAAGCTGGCAAAGTAGTAGAGGTAACCATGTAAGGACACCAGTGGTGCTTTCTTTCCCTTCTACTCCTGTGCTCTCTCTCTCGCGCTCTTTGTGAAATCCTCCACGAAGGCTTGTGCTTGGCTAGACAGGTCTGCTCAGGCCACAGTTGGAAAACTGTGCTGTACCACTTGCTTCTCTGCTGAGGCCCAGCTCTATTCTGCCTTTCCCTGGCTTTTTTCTTCCATGTAGCTATGCCCTCCAGTCTGCACACACATTTCCATAAGATGGCTTTCTGTGTGGGGTTATTCTTCCCTTTCTCTCCCTTCAGTATTTCTCTGGTGAAGTGGAACCTAACTCTCAGAGAAGGGGGATTCCTGTTCCTATGTCTTTGTATAACCCAGAACTGGAGACAGACAGCAGGGCTGAGGGGGGCAACTGTCTGGCTCACCCTCTCCCTGCGAGAGGCATGGTGCCTGGCTGTAGTGAGAGCTGAGTTCCATGTTCTGTCCTCTATCCTTGCCACTTCTGCCATCCATAGCTATTACCAGGCTATGAAACCCAGGTGGGATTCAAATGACAGGTTTCTAGCCCAAACTGGTGATCTGCCCCTTGGGTGGTGAGTGGGACTTCGAGCTGGCAGTGAGGGGTCTGGACTGAGAGTACCACCTGGGGACCAGCCTGTGCCTGCGTGCTCATTCAGAGAGAGGCAGCTTGGCCTCCCAAGAGAGGAGCTTTGGTACCCTTCAGGCATGTCCTTTTTGCTAGTGGAGGGCTCCTGCCAGGACAGAGAATTACTGATCATGGTAAGTGTATTTTCACTGGTTTTCAGTTTGTTTTGGAAGATTGCCATGCAAGTGAAGGCCTGTGCCAACTTTTAGCCTAGTTATAGTGCCATTTATTACTTGCTCACAATCACTCCACATCTTTCTCACCTGGCTGTGTACCAAATACTAGCAACCTGACTCACCATGAGTGAAATGGGTTCCTGAGAAAAAACGCTGGTGTATTCACAGTTCAGGAGAAACTAGTTCAGATACACTCTTTTTACATTGCAGAAATGCCACAGGCTTGGCTTGTGTTCATTTCTCTTCTGAACAGAGTTGGTTCGTTGGAAATACGCACCTGTAAGGATCAGCTGTTGGCAAATTCCCATCAATGTCATTGCCCGTAGAAAACTAACAATAACCACACAACAAGGGTGATACTAGTATGGAGCAGGAGCTTGAGGATGCGGAGTCAGGTTCTTGGGGGTAGGGACAAGTCAATTTTGGGTGAAGGAGGGGTCAGCTTTTCAAATAACTTGCCTCTGCATCTTGCTTTGTGACCCTACATTGTTGAGGCAGGGTGCAAGGATGTCCAGGTGTTCACCCACCACGAGCTACAAACTTTATATCAGAAAATCAGTTCTTTTAAGTGTTGTAGTGATAGGGCCAAAGGAACAGAGGGTTAGAGAACTGAATGAAGGGGTTTTAACTCCCAAAACCCTGCTTCCTAAGGTTTACCTCTGACCGTGGAATTATGTGATGAAACTCCTTAATGAAGAGAGGCTGAGAGAACAGTGTTTTCTCCTAAACATGTCTTTTCTGTAGAAAACCTCTTAGGGAGCATGATTCATGCAGTTTGTGTTCTAGCCCTGACAGAGGTGCTTCCAAAGTGTGTTATTTTGTATGCAGTTGCTTTTACAAAAAATAGGTAATTTTTATTAATTGTTGGGAGGACTATGCCTGTCCAATGCCCAGGCATGTGCGCCCATGCATGCACACAAAATACACAGATCATTTCCCACCTCTGCAGATTGCTGAGTACGAGGTCTGCCCCAGGCTCCCACGTGATGATGTATCATGATCTTGCATTACCCGGAATTTTGGTTTTTTCAACACGCTTCTGTGACTGAGACCTTGCAGTCATGGCCACAGCCCTCAAGGCCTCTCCTACTGCACCACAGTCACAAGGTCAGAATCCAAGCAACAGCTCAGCAGGAACTTTCTGGTAACCAGTGAATTGGTCTGGTTTTCAACTGCAGGACTGTCGTCTCTCTAAGCAGATTACTCCAAAGCAAAGGAAAAATACAGAAGTGAGGAAGAGGGCACTTTCCAGGGCATCTCGTTAACACAACCAAAGTTAAAGCTTAATGAATTGCCATATCTCAGCCTGTTTTCTCAGAGTGTCTAATAATAGCTGTCAGCAGCACTGCCAGATTGCTAAATCCTGAGTGTTTTCATTCCTTGTGACAAGCTTGTTGAGAGGAACTTTACATCTCTGCTGAACTCTGGCCAAAGGTGCTTTGCTCTATTTGTCCATTTTGCTGTCCTGCTTCCTACCTGCCCCTTCTGTGGCTTTCTATAACATTGAAATGTTCAGTAAGACTGCAAGATGAAAAAGAAGAAAAACTGGCAGCAGCCCTAGTTGAAGAGAATGAGAAACTGGCTGCTGTGGCACATTTAGCTGCATGAGGGGAGGAGCAGCTGTTTTCTTCTTTTTTGCTCTTAGCCAGAATGCTCTCTATAAAACTGACCATCTGTGCATGAGACCTAAGATTCTATACTCTGAATGCAGAGAAGCAATTGTCATGGCAAGAGTTGTTAAAGTACAGCCTGTGAGCCACAGCCTGTCTTTGGTAGAGGGACTACTGTGCTAGACCTGCCCCAGTCCATGGAGCGTGGCAGGCGTCCTAAGGAGCTCCTGTCCCAGTTTGGTAATGGATCAGCCATTTCCTTCATCCTATCTCTACCCAATTGTAAAGAGCAGGGCATTCATAACAGTGTGGTGTTTGTCCTCTGATTGAAGGCTACCAAGTTGGTGACTAACACGTAGCACTGGGATTTTCCTACTTGGTGCTATTTCCCCAGCTCTTAGAAATGGGGAAATTTGCTATAAGCTGAAGAGTTTGAGGTTGACTGCTTCTCCCTAGCTCAGCTACTGCTGGTTTCACTTGCAGTGAGCCACCCACACAGCAACAAGAATTATAATGAGATGAGAAAGCACGGGACTGCGTTCTGGGGGTAGAATTTCCACGCCTGGGTCAGACTTATAACCAGTCCCCAGTTCTTGTCTTGGTGCCCTAGAGAGTTTCTCTGAGAACCAGGTGTGCACTGGCCATGGCAGGCCATGGAGCCAGTTCCTGTGGTAAGTAGCCAGCTGAGGTCTGGAGGAGCTGGCTTGTACTGTGCTGCAAGTGCTGACAAGTGTGCATGTCTGGTAGGCCCTGGGCTTGAAGGTTGTGCATGGCAGTTCACTGCTGGGTGGTCTTCCCCTCCACTGCCTGGCTGAGGTGCTTCAGAAACACATAGCATGCTCCTCCACAACATGGGGGGTGGGGGGGTGTGGGTATTGAAATGCCTTGTTTCCTCCACTACAGCAGGAATTAGGATACACAGTTTGGTATGTGCTGCCTATTTCATGGCCTCATTCTGAGCTTTGCTGGGCCCCTGCAACAGACACTCTTGTTCAGAAGTATTAGGAATTCTTCCTAGTTCTGGTCAAGCTGCCTTTGCTTTTCTTACAACTTAAAAACCTCCAGCTATGCTCCTAAATTGGGTTTGCATAGCAAGATTTTATAGTGGAGGGAGGCTACAATGATGGCTTTTCTGACAAGCCACTCCCTTCCTGCCTTTTCTCCTAAAAACACAGTACACTGCTGCCAGTGACATGAGAAGTCACTAAATGTGTTAGGACTGCATGTTCAGTTGCAGCTGACCACCTTCCTGCAGCTTGCTGTGTGAGCCCTTTGCTTTGCCTTGCTTGGCACATGCTGCCACAGCCAGAGTTGCAGACAGCTGGTGTGTTTTTCACTCTGTGACAGGTGCCGGAAGCTGCCTAAGGCACACTCCATTGCTGCACCCAGCCCCAGGTGTGGAAGAGCTGCAGCCAGGCAGGATAGGTGGGACATGCTGATTTTTGACAGCTGTGGTAAAAGCTCCATGAGATGCAGATGAGGCTCTTGCCTTAAATAGCTGTGTGCCAGCAGCAGAGTTCTGGTCTTGGTGCATTCCCACTTGCAGAGATCTGGGGACAAGCTGCATGAAAGGAGCGGGGAGTTTTGCCAGCACTGCCGACTCAGGTGAGCACTGTGGGAATGCACAACAGTCTTACTGACCTCATGCAGAGATGCTCTGGGCATGCTTTGCATGGTGCAGCTGAGGATGTTGGGTTTGAGCCTGAGGCAGAGCTGTAGGTTTCTGTTCCAGATGGTCAGGGTGAGTTCACTAGCACAGTCATTCCTGTTTCTCTTTACCAGCATGTGTCTGGTGATTTCCTAAGAGAAGATACAAGCCTCTGTGCAATCTCCTCCATATGAGCAAGACATACATAGTCACAGCTCTGTGAAGGTAAGACCTTTTCCTCTGGCAGGAGTCAAAGTGATGTCCTCTTACTATGGTGTTCATGCAGTATGAGTTCAGACTTGATGGATATTAGGGAAAACAAGAGGCTGAGCCCAGTGTTGGTGGCTACAGATAACTGGCAAAGGCAGAAGGGGGGGCAGGATGCTGGGGTCTCTACAGGTGACACTCAGCATTCCCCAGACTGAAAACAATGTACTCCTTCCTCCCCTGCAGCATCCTGTGTCAGCTCACAGCCACCACTTGTGGAGCTTCGGTGTTTTTCAACCTGCTGCTTTGCTGACTAACACCTCCGCTTTCTGCCTGGCTCATTCATATTTTAACCTGTTTCCTGAGCTTTGAGGTGGTTTCTTCTATTGCTTTCCCCTCCAGCAGAACACTGTTACAAATGTCTCAGCTGTTCTCCTGCCATTTTTTACTTCTGGTAATGTATGATTATCTTCCTCCTAAATGTCACCAGTCAGTAATGGTGCTTTTGACCCTAAAGTTACGCCAGGTCTTTATCTTTGATGCTGCTGGGGATATTGGTTTAATTCTGTTACGACAGGAAGAAAGTACAGAGGTAGTACTCTTTCTGGGGAGTTTTTTCTCCTTTTCTCAAAATCATGAACCTGATCACTCCAAGTGTGACTAGTTTTATCTCCTAGAGAAAGGAACTGTCAGCTCTGATTGTTGTTTTTTCGATGTGTATTCTTGCTGATAAATACATACAGATGTTGCACTTCTTCCATTGATAGCAAAATGGTTTTGGGTCATGAATAGCAGAATCTACCAGGCTTTCGCCTGTGTGCCCTTCACGCCTGCTTCTTGGTGAATATTGCTGCTGCAGGCTGGGCTGAAATTACACTTTTTATGAGTTGCATTTGAGGAAAACAGGCCTTTTGGTGCAATATGTTTAAATTTATAAAGCCATTGGTCTTACAGTGCTACCAGTGTTCTTGTTTTAAAAATTAGCTCTGTAATATCAAATGCATATTATTGCACGGTTTAAAAGCAGTGTGGCTTGTGCCTGCCAGACTATCACTCTTTGGACTGATCGCACATGCTTTCCCTCCTTCCTCTGCACAAATAACAGTATTGGCATACCTCGGAGAGTTCTGTGTAATCAGGGGGGAAAAGCTACACCACTGTCCTGGTGTGCTATCCTCACAACAGAAAGATATTACTAAGAGCCTTGGAAATTTCTAATTTAGCTGCTTAGCCTCATTGACCCTGTGTTGTCCCACACTACACCCAAGAGTGGTGACAATCTCCACAACCCACAGGCACCATCAGCTGAGACAAGTCTTCTCTAGAAGCTTGGGCCTGACATTGTGCCTATAAGTAATCCACAAAGCATGTGGAAAGGAGAGCTGGTCTTTCACAGAGGCTGCTCCAAACACCATGAGGAGTAGCTTCTGAACTAAGTCATGTGACCATCTCCATGCATGTTCTAACAGTGTACAACCAGCTCAGTTACCAGCAACTACCTGGCAAGCATGGTCAAGAGCCACCTGCCCTGGCCTGAACATTCGAAAACATCTCTTTTTCACGGGGTCAGTCAGAGACATGGAGGACTGAACATGGAGCTTCCTCATCCTGTGTGCTGCTGCTTTGTGCCAGCTTCACTGCTGCAGTCTTCTTGGGTTATTACAGCTCCTTGTTCTTTACCCTCCTACCTCCACACTGTGCTGTGTGTGCCAAATCCCTCCACAGTGCTGCTCGTTTCCCTCTTGTCCAAGGATACAGTGAGTGTGCATGGACTCCTTGCAGCCCCTTTAAAGGTAGGATTAGGTGAGGTGACGGACCCTCCCTCAGTGTCAACCTTGCAGTCTAAAGAGATCTTGCCCAGACACAAGTTACAGGCATGAGACATGACAGGCGTGAGCCCCTCACCTGTGTAGGAGCCAGACAACCTCCCTGCCTGTGGTCTGAGGATTGGTGCTGTTGCCCTGATCCCGGGACCATTTGGGGGATGGATGGAAGCTGAACACAGTGGTGCTTGACTGTCTCCAATGTGGCACATGCTGTATTATGCCGTTTGGCTTAGCCCTTTAATACCTTGACACTGATACCTCCTCACTGCACAAGCCTAAGTCCACCAGCACCCACTATGACCTTTTAGATATGAGGCTTGTGAGTTTTCATCAGCTCTCCCACCCTTTTCTCATGTAAGAGAGCAGAGCAGTACAGTAATAAATGTTGTGTGGGTGTTTGGACCTGAATTCATCACCTCTTCTCACCACATCCTTCTGTCGGCACAGTAATACTGATACAGTGGTGACGTCAATCTCCATTTATCGCTGTGTATTCCAATACACCACGGCCCTTGGTTGTGCTCAAGTAGGCTTTGTTCTTACTCAGAGCTGAGGAGACCCACCTGCTCCCCAGCTCGCCAGGCGGGGTCTGCAGTTGCAGTAATGATTTAGCCAGGCCGGTCATGGAAGTGTTGGAGGGCTGAAATGCACAGAACAGGGCAGGTAATGTCCGTGTTTCCATCAATTTTCCCTCTGCCAGTTTGTTCCTGCTTGATATTGCAATTTCACTGTAAATCTTTCTTATAGCTGATGTGGCCCTTGTGCCCCAGCTGTCATTGCTGTTGGCCTCTGGACAGTCAGAGCACCCCCTTGTCTCCCTGTTGCTTCAGCTTTGTGATTAGATGGCAGTGTGCATCAATAATGATTTTTTTTCAAGAAGAAAGCTTGTTTGGGCATATAACTGGTGGACTGTCTTCCTTTCTTTTTTTGCTTGGGTGTAACAAAATCCATTGTCTCATGCTTGGAAATACCTTTTTTTTTTTTTTTTTTTTCCACTTAAACTGAGATCTTAATTAGTTTTGTTTGGGGGTTTTTTGGTTGTTTTTTTCGTTGGTGTTGGTTTTTTTGTTGTTTTGGGGTTTTTTTGTTTTGCTTTTTTTTGTGAAAGTTTTTTGAGTACATACACTTCCTGAAAACACTTCAAATTGTGAGCTTAGACTGCATCCATGTTTGGCAGCTTATAGCATCATATCTCCGGATCCTTAACAAAAACAATCTTCATAAATGTCTTTGTATGTATTGGTCCCATTTCCTATTCTCTGGTGTATTAAAAACTTGTAGCATCATTTACATGGGCATAATATGAATGGCTAATCAGCTTTATTGCTGTGGTCTCATAAGGATACTACAGAGTTTGCAGCAGTGGTACTCGGCAGCTGTACAATGCTTGACATTTTATAAGAATTGTGTCTGTGTTGCAAGGATGCATGAAGCTGGTTCAGAGTCCCCATTTCACAGACAGAGAAAATGAAATGAGGTGGTAGAAAGGACTTATCTAATGCCAGACTGGGAATAAGTTCCTGCCTCTGCTCATTGCCCACTGCCATTCTTTCCTCCAGGTGAACAATCACATGATGACAGATGGAAGCAAATGGGAAGGGTGTAACAAATCAAGGGACGTAGGAAAGGTGGGCGTCTAAATCATAGACTGGGATTGAAGCTTGCAGGGGGCCTAACTGGAGCATGCTTCAGAATGAGGGCTGCTATACATCTCTATTGAAGTCATGAGGTCTTCGGCATCAAAGATGCTGCTGCAAAGCTGCAGCTTTCCCAGCTCTTCTGCACATGTCTTGTCTGTCCATGTCTTGTCATAACAATCTGGAGCACAGCCAGGAGGTCAGACAGTTTCAGCAGCACTGAAAGTGTCTGTGGTGCTCTTAGAGGTTTCAGTCCTTTCCTACCACACTGAGGTAGAGAAAGAGAAGGAGATAAATGTTGGACTAATCTGTGGGCACTGGCAAGGGTAAGAGATGGGACAGTGGTGTCCCAACTGAAGAAGTAATGTCTCTTTGTTTCACCTATTTTAGCAGATCCTACTGGTTTTCTTATTTTTGCTACTGTGCTCTTCTTCAGGAATCTTCCTTCTGGATTACAAGGCTGTATGCTAACCTCTCCCCACTGTGTAATGGCAGCCTCTGGTAACTCTGTAAGATATCTTCCCAATGAGCTACTTGGGCTTCTTGCTTTGACTTTTTCCTGTTCAGTCCCGCCCATCCCTTCAGGTTGATGGTACCATTCTCTGAGCAGAGGAGGGAAAGTAGGGGAGGCCCTTGAAAGAAACCATAGTCCAATAAGTAAAAGCAGCAAAGACTTTCCTTGCACTGATCTGTTCATTTAGGCAGGAATGAGCATAGAAGCAGGGAGCTACTGCAATATCATGGATACGAAGTGTCAGAGGCCCTGCCAATTGGATTCTGAAAAAAGTGGTGGGTCTGCAGACATCTCTGAGGGCCCAGCCCTTCTGTCCTTCCTCCCTTCCTCCTTTCCTTCCTTCCTGAAGAAGAGACAGCAAGTTGCCTTTCTTTGCTTTCCATGGTGGCCGAGAGCGTGGACGGTGACAGTCACAATACAAAGTGATGCTGAGATGGGCTCATGGTGCAGCCAGTCTTAGCATGAAGTTGAGTTTCAGAAGGCAGGATAACAGCAGGCTTTCCTCAAAGGAATGAGGATTTGGAGAAGAGCAGTGGCAGATGGGTGAGATCACCAGGTGGGGTTACAGTGGGCTGTATCTCAGTGACCAGGGACTGCACTACCAGAAGTACCGGTAATGACAAGCGTTATTATACAGAGAAAACTTGGAGAGCTGGGACCAGAGGGATCAAGAAAAGGTGTTTACTCAAGGCAATGTGTGATGCAGAAAGAAAGGCTGGAGTATGGAGGTAGAGAGTTTGCCCTGCCACTGGCAACGGGTGAGGGCAGATGGCAGGGTGCCTGGGGCTCCTTGCTGAGCTGGAACAGTGCTTCATGGGCAGGGTTTGTTTGGCAGGAAAGAAGGGGCAGCAGCTGCACCGTTGCTCCCACCGCAGGGCGTGACACTGAGTGTCTGTGGCACCTCCGGAGCGAGCCTTGCTGGTCTTGCCTGGGCACTGACACCCTGAGAGCATGTCTGTGAGCTCACATGAGGCTGCAGGGGCTTTCTGGTGGCTGCTAAATTTATTTTGCTTTCATTATTTGAGTCAACCTGGGAAATTTTTAAACACCACAGATGTTCCCCAAGTCTTAGAGGCCTCACGGGCTTCTCTCTGCTGAGTGATTGCCTGGGTATTTGTTGCTTGTGGTGGATGCAGCACAGGCACCCCAGGACCTGGATACCTGCAACCCCCATATCAATACAGGGTGAGGGACAAACAGATTGAGACCAGCCCTGCTGACAAGGACCTGGGGGCAGTGGTGGATAAAAAGCTGGCAATAAGCTCCCATGTGTGCTGGTAGCCCAGAAACCCCTGTGTCCTGGGGTTCTTCCCCAGCAGTGTGGGCAGCTGATAGAGGGAGGGGATTCTCCCCCTCTACTCTGCTCTCTTGAGAGCCCTCCTGGAATTCTGCCTTCAGGTCTGGGACCCCCCAGTGTGACAAGCATGTGCAGCTGCTGTAGTGAATCCAGAGGAGGCCACAGAGATGCTACCTCTGCTATGTAGGACAGGCTGAGAGAGCTGGGCTTGTTCAGACTGGAGAAGAGCAGGCTTTGAGGAGACCTAACTGCAACCTTTCAATATTTAAAGGGAGCCGGTAAGAAAGATAAGGATGGACTCTTTAGCAGAGTCTGTTGTAACAGGACAAGGAGCGATGGTTTTTTAAATTAAAAGCGTAGATCAGACTACGTGGCATGGCATGTGGGCCCTTCCTGATGTCTGTGCATCCTTGCAACTTGCTTTCAATGAAACTATGTCCCCAAAATAATACAAGTTGCTTCTCCAAAGTCTTGTCCCATTTAAGAATAGCTTGAGAAAACAGTGCGGAAGTCTGTACCAGGTATCAACAGCCAATACTTTGCAGGAAGCTCATTTTCAGTCTTTCTGTGCACATCCATGTGTTTTTATAAATGTTTAAATGCTGTGGAAACACAGCCTTAATGCGTTATATGACTTGAGGGCTTTGTCTTGGAGCAGGGGGTGTGGGTTGAACAGTCATTTGTATGTGATGCCATTTCCTCTGTTTTAAACATCCTGCTGTCATCTTCTCTGAAGGCTTTCTTGTAGGTTCTCTTCACTAAACCATCAGGGCAGCCTCTCCCTGCAGTCAGTGCTGTACATTGTTCTCTTGGATGCTACATGGGAGGCTCGGTTTTTTTCTTTTTTTCTTCTGGTCTGTCTTCCTGGAGTCCCTTAATTAGATATTTCATGCTTATTTAACTATGGGTAGGCCAAATCAATGAGTTCTCACTAGCTTTGCTCACAGAGACCCACAATGATATTCAGACTCCATTTGGCTGAATCACTGCACAGCTGTTTAACCTGCAGCAATGTCACTTCCAGTGGCAAGCCATTCCTAGTTGCAAGATACTAATGAAGAAAAAATAGGTTAGCACTTAACTCAAGAGTCTTTCTTGTTGCCTGGATAGCCTGGGCTGAAGTCACTTAGCTGCTTTCTCTGTGCACGTGCTGGCAAGGAGCAAAGATTTCACTGACCTCGCTTATGGCAAGTTAGCAGGCTGTTGGTCATCCCCCCTTAGCCCATGGAGTAGATACACACAGGAGAGCTGAAATTATTGTCTAAATAAGGCACTTTACTTTTAGACATTTAAATGAAAGCAAGGTTAATTCCACCTCAACCTTAATCAAGTAGATGTCTGAGTGAAGATCAACTTTAAATTGGTTGTGGCAGTCTTGTTTGTGGTTGTTTTTTTTTTGTTTTGTTTTGTTTTTTTCTTAACCAGGACATCCAGTGAGAACCACCATGAGGAACAAACAGTGGCTCCAGAATATTTTCTTCTGCCTTTTATTCCAGTACAGTAAGTCCTCAGATATTTCTTTCAGGTTGTACACCCACAGGATTTATCTTAGTGACCATATATGCTGGCTCTGATCAGATGTGCATGGCACGAGCTTGCCATGGGACAGCAAGCACAAGATAAGGTCCCAGGGGAGAGAGTTCCATGGGGTCATGAGTGGAGGACAGGCACAGGAAGGTGCACAGCTGTGCAGAGTTCAGCCAGGCTGTATACCACTCCAGGGACCAGCACCAGTTGAGAGCCTGCAGAGGTAGTGCCTGCCTTGCATTGAAATGCCTCCTAGTGACATTAGAGTAGGATTTCCCCCATCAAAAATACCCCCTGCTGTAGAAAAGGTTCTGGTGGCCAAGACCAGGATATCCCCAGGGTTGCTGTTGGCTGGTCAGCCAGGGTCAGTGGAGTGAACCTCTCCTAGTCTGAGTCCCTTTGCTTAGGACTGGACTGTGCATACCGTCACCCCCCCCTTTTCTGGCTGGTTCCTACCCACACTGCAAACTCCAGATAACTCAGAGCTGACTTTCTGAACAGATCAGGTGGACAGAAAAAGGCAGTGACAACCAGGTCTGCAGGGAACCATGCAAGTTTAGTATCTTACGTGCTGCTTGTAGGCAGAGCATTGGACCTGCTCCAGACCTAAATTAGGAGAAAAAATGCATTCAGAATTATATCTTCCTGTCATAGGGGACCACTGTGATGTCTGATCTGAATTTCGTGTGATGCAAGCCAGGGAATTACCATGTACTAATTTCAGTTTGGATCAATCTAGATCTTACTGTTAGAAGTATTTGAATTTTCTTTCCGAATCTGCCAAGGACAGACATTTCATCCTAGATCTAATTAACTGTGTTTAGGACACTTAATTATTCCTTTCCCAGTAAAAAGCTATCCTCTTAATTTTGTTAACAGGTTCTTGCCCAAAGATGCACTTGCAACTTACCAGCTACCTAGGAATAGTAGTCTGTTTGACTAGTTAACATAATAGCGTAGAAGAACGCAAATTGCTGCTGCTTACTAGCTTATTAGTACCTGCTGTCCTCTCTAAAGGAATGCAAGAGATTTCTAACCCTGTTTTTCTAGGAGAATAAAGTTAGACTAAAGGAGAAAAAGTATGTTGCTCAGGATTCTGAACTAAACTGTGCTTGGTCCAGGACCCTCAAAAGACTCTAGTGAGGGTTAAAAATAAAAAGTGAAAACTGAATGAAAATTTTAGAACAGAATTCTGAAGTCGGTGCAAAATTAAAAACTCAAAATGAAGGTTTAAAAAAATCGCATGTATATCCTTGAGACCAGTCTGTTGCAAACATCCCCAAACTTCTTTTGCCACCATCCTAACTCTTTGGAGCAAGGAGATCTTGTATGCAAGTCTGAGTGCTGCCCAAAGCTCGTGTAGGGAGAATAGTGTGTGCTCTGTTATGTGAGGACTAGGAAGTAAGTGTTGTGATGGGTAACTTCAGCCAGGAAAAGTGGGACTTTGTTTTCCTTTGAACTTACCCCAGCCTAGAAGGAGGCTGCACCCTCTGCTGGACACACCTGCTGTGCATTGTGACTGTAAATGCAGACATCTTGTTTGTGTGTACAGCCATTTGATCTGGAGGGTGGAACAGATGTTTCTGGTCCATCGCTGCACACACTGTCTGCATTCCATGGTGGTTCTCTGTGTACAGCTTCAACTGTAAGACTGGGCATTGGGGTTGTTGAGCATATCGCATCAGCAAACAACACTCTGGACACAAAGCATGTTGCAACAGGGAAGGAGGAAGCAGGGAGTGCAGCTTCTCTAACCAAGAAAGCAGCAGAATGACAGAGGGAAGTGAGCTTGCAGCATGGTTAGCATCAAAGGGTTTGGTTGCCTGATGGCTGCGAAGTAGTGTGTTCCCAGGAGGCTGGGAGCAGCCCGTATGTTAGGGGAGGACCCATGCTTGATTTAAGCATGGATGTAACAATCTTGAGTCTTTTCCTAGATTATGACAACTTTATTCCCATTGAAAAGTATCCCATTGATACTGTACGTGTCAGAAATGAATGGTCACTGCAGTAGGCATGGTTTGAACCAGCATGGCATGCTGCATCTCCTGCAGGGCTTTCCTCATTCAGCCATTCCTAGTGTAATGGTGGTGGTTCTTGTCAGCCCAGGGAGCTGTCAGGAGGGGACTCGTCAATGCAAACACTTCTCACTATCTTACCTGCCTTGAAATCCAGGGAGATAAATGTGTTATGCACAGGACAATGGTACTTTTATACAACACATACTGGATACTGCTCTGTGAGCAGAGCTCCTGCAGAACTAGTACAAGAATATAAATGCTGCTTTGTGACCACTTTCAAAAAATTACTTGATTTTCCCAGTGACCAGTGCAAGTTCTACAATTGCCTCTCAAGGTCTCTTGAGAAGTCTAAATTAATAAATTGTGCTTACCAGAATGTTTAATAGAAATTATAGTAACTACAAATTTGCAATATTTTTTATTCCCAAATTCCATGAAAAACATACTTCAAGCCTCTGGAGCTGGACATAAAAAGTATTGATGCTGCAGATATCAAGCTTTAGAAAACAGAAAAGAGAATGGCAAAGAAAAAATTACTAAAATAGCACTTTTTAAAAAAACGTGTAAAGTGCTATTTAGATGTACAATGAAAACTAGACTGGCAAAGAATGGTACTCAGTTTAGAAAGCGGTATCATTAAAATGTTTGAATATGCTACTGTTTTTATTGGGTTATCATGCCTCCTCTGTGTGCTCTATAAGCTAAGACTCTTGCAGAAATATGTGATTCTGCTGTAGTGATTGTATGAGAGGGGACAGGGATAAGTCTGAAAATTCAGTCACAATTTGGGCATTTCCTGATTTTGGCTGCCACAGTGTTTTTAATAAGTTTTTGTTTGACACTTATCTTGCCGTCAATGATTTGTCACCTTGTAGAGCTGAAACAGATCTTATGCCCCAAAACTGGAGACTTTCAGCGGGAGGGAGGAGGATTGTCAGAGACTGGTCTGTTCCCATTAGATTTAGTGGGAACCCTGAGGGGTGCATATATTGATACAAAGTTCTGCTTGCTTTATCACGGAAGTTGATATTGTGTTTTCTCTTTCCAAACCTACAGCTGTGTGTTGTGAAAACCTCACTTGTTTTGTGGACTATGTACAGACCCTGTCCTGTATCCTGCGAAATGAGTTGGGTGTTCGTTCATACAATCTCACTGCAACGTGGTACGTCTTGGTAGGATGAGCAAAGCCCAGTTAGCAGGAGCCTCTACATGGCCATAGCACAGTGGTGACCTTCTGTCCTCTTTGTTAAGTAGAAATCCTGTTCTTGCTGCCATGCTGGTTTTTTACTTGGTATTTTGCACTCCAGTTATGAACTGACTTCTTCTCTAGCAAAGGACCCCTGATTCCTGTCTCTGCCGACTGTGCTTCTTGCTGCTGACTGCTATGCTGACTCCAGCTTCCTTAGCATTGCCTTCTCTGCTGCATGCCATAACCTTGCCCTTTGCTGCTGTTAAAAGTGAACTTTTACCTGTGTGCATTGGCAGGGTTCACGCAGATTGTCCAGTCCTACACGGCTGCTGTTCTGCCCCAGCAAGGAAGTGGATGCAGTCTTGGGCTGTGTAGCCCTGAGGAGCACCTTTCCTTTCCAGAAACACTTTCCTCTTTCTCTCAAAGATGCTATGC
Source organism: Gymnorhina tibicen (assembly GCA_013399875.1). Lineage (NCBI taxonomy): Eukaryota > Metazoa > Chordata > Aves > Passeriformes > Artamidae > Gymnorhina > Gymnorhina tibicen. The sequence goes on from VXAZ01010260.1 coordinate 1,387,175, forward strand.
TGAGCAATTAGAAGGGAAAAAAGAAATCTGTTGAAGTTCAAAGATGATTTTTTATTTGAACATGTTGATTTTTCATTTTAATCATTTCCTATGCCTGGTGGTTCAGCAACAAATTAATCCAACTACAGCATGTGATACATACGAACTTGTTTGTTTTGGCTTTTTTAGGGTTCCTGAGGAAGATCCAGAAAATACTGTGGCTGCCTGCAGTCTCCTGCAATTGTCAAGGAACACCAGTCATACACAGTACACGTGCACTGTGGACATGACTGAACTCCTGGCAGATACCAAAGTCCAGGTGGATGTTACAGAGATAGCTGATAGGCAGCATGTGCTTTCCAAAGACTTTTATTTGTCGGACAACAGTAAGTACAAAAATGGTGAATTTGATAAATACTGTCTGACTTTTGTACTAGGATAGTCTGGGCAAGGAGTGAGAGTTGCAGCAAGCAGTGTGGGGCTATGTTTGCTGTACACTCATCTACATAAAACACTGCAGTGTCCCCTAGCCTCAGCTTTTCCTCATGACTCTGATACATTGAGGGGTGTTTCCACAATTTTGCGAGTGATCGTGACTACACAGAGTTCTTTTATGTCATGAGAAGAATAAGGTGCTCTACATTTTACATCTCCCAAGAGTTTATTAGCACTGTGTACTATCTTTCCTGCTCCTTAGGCAATGAGGAAGTTCAGAGACAAGCAGAACATATATTCAGAGAAACATGGTCCTGACTTCATTACGCTGCTCACATGTGAGGTTCTGTGCATGGCTGAGGGCAGGAAGGCTGTGGATGTCCTCTGGTGTAGGAAGGCCCACCACTGCCAGGGCAGCTTTGGTCCCTACTCACTCTGCATTGCTGATACCATGCTGGGGCATCTCTTAACTGTAGTAATCTTATGAAAGGTAACACCATCCTGTCTTCCAGTTAAACCACAGGCTCCATTCAACCTGACCGCTTTGTTCTCAGAGGGTTACAATATTTCTTGGGAAACCATCTACCAGAACTCTTCGTTCTACTTTTTGAATGAGGAGCTGGAATATCAGCTGCGTTACAAAAGAAGAACTGACACCTGGGAGGTAAGTGAGATGTCAGTTTACCATCAAGTAGGATGTACCAGAAACGAGGAAGTCAGCACAACCAGGACAGTAGCACTGGTGTGGAAGAAGGTTTTTCATGGTTTAGAAAAAATGTCTGTCTGCTTGACAGGACTGAAAACAGGCAAACCCAAAAATTGATTGAGAAACAGAACCTGTGTGAGAAGTATTAGATCCTGTGAGAAAGGCTGATAATTCACTTGATTCTCATGCTGTCCTGCATGGAAGGCTCCTCCAGGATTGCATGCAGCTGCTGACCAGTCAGAGCATGGTCTTGCAGAAACAACATGAAAGCAGAAGAGGTTACTTTGCAGGCATCCTCACTATGCAGCAGGGAGAGAAAAGTAAGAGCAGTCACTCTAGTGTTTGGTGTTTAATCATTCACAGACTCAGAAGACTAAAGCTGTTCATGAAGATAAACGGACACTGGTGATCCTGCCATGGGAACTACAGGCGAACACTGAATACGAGTTCCAAGTGAGAGCTAGACCCCGGGAAGACAGTGGCTATGGTGGTTTTTGGAGTGAATGGAGTTCTCCACTGTCATTGAAAACCAGCCCTGCCGGTACATGCTGCCAGATCTCCTTGCTCTTTCAATTAGTCCAGTGTCAGAGAATGCTTTCAGGAATTTAATAAAATCTAATTAGTTAGAACAAATTTTAAACAGTCCAGTAAAGACAGGTATGGTTATTTTCCTTACTGGTTATGTGAACCCGAGGCCTGGGTTGTCATTGTATTGACATTCTCACTGTGTGACAAAAGAAGAGCGTTTGGTGGGGTTGGCTGTACATTTGGGTGCCACTTGCAGGAGTGCAGCCTCTACTGCAGGAGTGCAGACACTTCCTTTTCAGTGTCAAATGTCCAGGGTCCTGCTTGCATCTTTCAGAAATGGGGGAGATCTCCTCTACTGGGTCTTAGTGTTGTCTTCAGCTGAGGGGAAGGGGATCCTGCTCTCAAACCTGAGTTCTGTGCCTGGACTCTGATGTTTGATCATGCTGGGCTGTGGGCATTTTGTTTGGTAGCCACCACTCTGCAGGGAGTTCACAGTACTTTATACACAGAAGTACACTGATGCTTGTCGTGCTGGAACACAGGCTATGAAAATAAGGAGCCTTTGCTCCAATAGAGTAGGTGCAAAATGACTGTGGTCAATGCCAGCAGCATGTGCTGAGCTTCCCTGCTCTCACTTATCTGCAGCTTGAACTGAAGTATTACAGGGTTTACCTGGTGCTGTGGCAGCAGGGCCAGGCTCCATTTGCTAAGGGATATCTGAGTTCTGGATCTCAAAGGTGCCCCTTTTCATCACAGGTGGAGAGCAGCCACCAAGCAGTCATCTAGTCAACACCTGTCTCTAATCAGCTGCACTCTTTCACTTCACAGATCATCTGTGGAGGTGTCCCTAAACCAGGAGTCAGAAACAACAGGGGTCTTTATGGCAAGGAGCCATCCTGCCCTAAGTATGTTGGTTGTCTATCTGTGGTGCAGTCAGGTCATAGGGCAGCTGATGTACTGCTCCTTTCATTGAGGCAGTCTTCTCTGAGCATCCTCAGTCAGACCTGTCTGGAGTACTGGGGCCCCAGGTGACAGCCTCAATATCCCTATGAGAGAATCTGGGATAGAAATTAAGGTTGTCTCATAGAATCATTTAGGTTGTAAAAGACCTCCAAGATCATCAGGTCCAACCTTTGACTGATCATCACTTTATCAACTAGACCATAGTACTAAGTGCCATGTCCAGTCTCTTGAACACCTCCAAGGATAGTGACTCCACTACCTCCTTGGGCAGCCCGTTCCTTGGCAGCCCAACTTCTGTTCCAAAAACCCTTTTCTCCTCACCATCTCCTGTTTATTGACCAGGGTATAAATACAAGTTGAGCCTAAATGACCTTGTCTCTTTCTTCAGCAGTGACACACACAGCAGGCATGGAATGGCTGTTGCTGTTTGGTATTGTTGTGGCAATCGTGGCCTCAATCACAACCCTTCTGGCCAAACAGCAGAGGTAAGTATGCTTCAGGAAGTGGGAGTTAATGCTTTTATTCTATCTTGATAAAGATGGGGTGTTCACATGTAGCCTTCCTTAAGTCTTGTGTATCTGTGAGTGGGCAGCTATGGGCCTATGAGGGACAGCCAAGTATGGTCTCTAGCTGATGTACTGCCAGGAGTGACCTGCTTTTCTCTGGGACTCTGCTGCCATTCATCTGGTTGGGGCAAGATGGTGGCACATGCGGATGAAGCAAGGGCCACACAGCCTCCTGAGTTGTTGTCTTGGTCTTGTCTGTGCTCTGCAGTTGCCAGACAGAGCAGTAGCCAGAGATAGCCTGCCCCTTTCCAAAGCTGACATAGGTCCCTCAATGCTGGCTGGAGGCCTCTGTCCCTCTCAGAGGCTCCTCATGCCCTCGAAGAGATATGGGGTGCTGACTTGGAGGAGGGCTGGGCTTGGTGCAGCTATAGGGCTGACACAGCCCAGGTCCACAGCAGAATTGCATAGGGCAGAGTTCTGGCCTGCAGACCACAAACCAGCCCAGCCTCAGTGGAAAATGCATGTCTAGCATTTGGTGCTTTTCCAAGAAGGAAAAAACTGGAACCTCTTTCCTTAGTGTGAATATTTGTGTGCAAGTGCTGAGGCCTCACCTCCAGTGAGGTTCACAAGAAAGGCCATTAGATGGCTCTGGCAGCACAAGACATCCTTGGAACCTCAGCCACTTGCTAACTCACAAGGTTGGGCAGATGATTCCAGTTGCTTGAAATGGATCTGGAGATGCCTTGCTTTGCATCTGTAATGTGTGCTTAACCCCAAAGCCTTTCTCTTTTCTCTTCCAGCTTGTGGAAGAAGATGGCTTGCATCCCAGACCCTGCTCCCTTTTTCAAACCTCTTTACATGGCTCATAACGGAGATTTTAAGGTATAAATGGGCTACACAAGCGAGTGGAGCACATGACAGACTAAAAGGCCACCATGCTATCCTGGGCAAGGGATTCTCGTTAGGGCAGTAGAAGGGGAAATCTGTCTCAAAAGAATGCCAAACACCTCCAGATATAAGAACCATAGCTTTCCAGTATCTGTTTGGTGCCATGAAGACCTTTAATTTACATCTGTACTCCTTATTCTCTGTAAGTGCTGCCTCAATGTATGAGCTGAGTTCATGTGGTTTGTGAAGCCTGGGATCCTGACGGGAGCGTCAGAGAAAACTGCAAAGCCATGCAAACCTCTCAGAGCTAATTATTTTCGATTACTTCAGTTAGTTCTCCTACAGTTGCCTGTGTCTCATAATAATAGCATCTCCTACACTTATATTGGAGGAGCCAGTGATTTTAGAGTTTGATTTTGCCTCTAAAAGCATAAGAACTTTGGTTATTTCTGTGGAACCTCAAACCTTGTGATGCTAACCTCTCTCTCCCTGTGTGTCCTTTTCTGCAGAAGTGGGTTGGTGCATCCCATATGAAAATGACCTTTGATTTCTTTGAATGGGGAATAGTCCTTCCAGAAGTCTTAGAAGTTTACACCATGCATCCTTCTAACAGCACCCCACAGGAAGAGCTGCATGAGCTGAGAAAGAATCTGCCTTGCAAGCCCTGTGTGTCTTGCCTGACTGCCCCAGGTCAAGACAGCCAGTCCCTGTGGTGTAGCGTAAACAGCAGTGGTGGGACTGAGGACCAGTCATATGGGCACTTGTCAATTGATACAGTGACTGTGGCTGATGAATTTACATCTTGTAACTGCCAGTGCAGCTGTAACCATGTGTACAGGGAACATAAGCATACCAGCAAGGAAGATGATAGTGCTGGAGAACCTGCTTACCCCAAGGTTAACATTGATGAGGAAGACAGAAGGATATCCAGTGACTTGCATTTGGCCGATCTGAGCACACAGGACAAAATACTTGCTTCCGGCTCTGTGTCCACAGACCACCTGAGGAGCACAAGTGTTCCAGTCAACCAGCAGGGAGAAAGGGGAGTGGAAGGAGGGGTGGGGAGCATCCTAGAAGCCCTTTGCTTGCAGCCTCATCAGTGGGATTTGGAAAATTCAGGTTCTCTACCTTCTCCTGATGGTGAAAGTGTTTCTTACAGTGAAGGCTCCTATGACTTCTTCCCTCACAATACAAGGCCTGGTGACAGTTATCCTTTAATCTGTGTAGATTTGGACACTATTGACAGTGGCTTTGTGGACTCAGACTGTGGAAGTCCAGTTGACTGTGAATTTGGGCAAAACAGTCAGACCATTTGTGGGCCCATCCCTCTTGAGCAAGAGGGGCAAGATTTTCCACGGAGCTACGTCAAGCAGTGGGTCTCCTGTCGCTCTGACAGCCCTGTAAGTGGGACACAGACAAACTAAGGCTTTTGATGTTGCCTGCATGAGTGTGGGGCCTTTTCCATAGTGTGCCAGGAGGAAAGTGTTAGCAAAATTTGGAAGAGAAACAAAGTTTACTTTGTGTAATCTCTACTGCATAAACTGAAACCTGTTAGGTCCACAGAAATATGCCTATTTCTATTACCACTTATCCTATTAATGTCTCAAATTTGTCGTGACTGATTGTTCCTGGGTTTTATTGGGGCTTGGGTTTTTTAAGAATCATAGAGCAACCCTCCTTTATAATGTCAGAAAAAAACAACTGCACCTTGAAAATTATCCTTTGGCTTATGTAGATATGCAAAATTTTTTGTGGTAACCTTATAAAGAGTACAGAACTTTAAGTTATTTTCCCTGGTATTCTCACATGACTTGAGAGTTTGGCTGTACACAGAACCTTAGAAACATAACCCATGGCAAGCATGTTTGCTGCATTAAAGTTCCCTTACCCTTTCCAAACAACATGTGATGTTACTTTTCCTTCTGCTGTCTTTGGCTCTTTAAACTCAGCTGTAGTAATTTGTTAATTACAGAGTGTTCCAGACCTGTCCATGGGGATCAAAACCAATTCTTATGTGATCATTGCAGAAATGTGTGTACTAGAGACCAAGCGCAACTCAGGTTTCAGAAAGACTTTGCCTTTCCAGGTGGAGTCTGCAGATGAAAAGTCTTCAAAACATATATAATTCTAAACAAACTCTCGCTACTATGCTTTTCTATTGAGTCAGATTCTCTCCCTGCACTTTTCAAGCGTTTTAATTGAGCAGCTTTTAGAATTATGCCAAAATTATTGAAACATTGTCCTACCTGGATATGCCTGCCACTTCTGCCTTGGACTTGCTCTGCTGCAGTTAACAGGTCAGTAGCGTAAATGTCAAGCAATTTCTGCTAGCTAATAAAGCCAAATATGAAACTTTACTGTAACCATGAATCTGTTTTTCTCTCTGACATCTCTGTATCTCTGATTTGTCCAGGATAATTGTCCTAAAAAGTCACTGCGATACTGAAATTGAATGTGAAGACCTTCATCTTGCATAGGCATAGTGCTACTAACCTACAGGCTGTTTGGTCCAGAAGGTCATACCTTGAGAGAACCTTTGTGGTGAATGATGCATGTTTCCAGTGTAGTAATATTCTATTGTTGCTGTGATACCAATAAACTCCCTTCCCTCACCCCCTTCTCTTACCTGAGACTATAGGCAACCCCACAGTCCCCTAAATAGGAGAGAGCACTGTAGTAAAGAGAAGCTGTTTCTTTCATAGGTGAGTGCTGGGACAATATTGCATTGCATCTGCATCCTCTGGTTTGATTGTTCACATCTGCCATGGTATCTGCTATGTTGATTTTGGACCTACATGACTTAGTTTTGCCCATGTTGTTATTATTCCCTCAATACATCCCTTGCTCAGCGGCTTCCTGGGTACTGCTCTAAGATATATTAGCTTCTTTGGTTTCTTCCCTCCTTATTTTCCATTTCTCTTGTCATCTGCTGTGATAAGTCATGGGAGGTGTTGTCTTCATGTGCTGATGCATCCTCCCTGCTGCGCTACTGATGTCTCACATGCCCTCCACAAGGCAGCAGAGGATCACCCCAACTCCACTGCCCTGATGAGCTGACTGCCCCACACTGTCCTACAAGGGCTGCTTGCACCGTGATCATGGTGATACAAATGTGTACTGGGCAGAAGCATTTCTGATGGTCTCAATACAGTCTTCTGCAGCTTCATCTCGCAGCTATTTTCACTTCAGAAACTACACTGTGGTAACTGGCCCCAGGCTGCTTAAGGGAGAAGCTCTCTTGTTTTTCTGGGGCCCTTTTACATCTCAGTTCTGTGTGCCCTTTGTTTCCGTTTGTATTGATGGCCCCAGAACTGCTGAAGGAGCTGTTTCTGTTACTGGAACACTCTCTGGCTGTACATCTGATAGAAGTGGTGGTTTGGTGTTATGTTGGGCTGGAAGTTATCTCTGTTCACCCTAGGAGGCAGATTTCATGAACAAGTGTGCGGCACAAAAGCATTAAAATAAAGGAAGTTGTTCCCTTTGAAGCAAGCTGTAACAATTAAACTTTTGGTCAGTGAGTTGTCACTGTGTTTGTGGAGGGGTTTGAGGTGGGGGGTTTTCAGTACCTCTTAGGAGCAAACTGCAGATGTCCCTGATCTAGAAGTTCTAATATGGAATTTTTCTTTTTTCCCCCAGGAATGATAGGGTCAAAAAGTAGGTACTGGGAGACGCACCACAATCCATTCTGATGTACCAGTTTGGAAGTGTCCATCTCCATTTCTGCATGGCCCCTGCCTCCCTGTCTCTTGGCCCCAGAAGCCGATACTGACAGACTGTTATTCAGTCTGTTCTTTGCTTCTCTCTTTCTGTTCTCTGGCACTAGACCCATGTACAGGACTGACTTGATGCTTTCTGGCTGTAACACTGCCATTGCATCATTGCAGCTGGGCATGGGAAGATCTGTTCCTTATACACTCTAGGACCAGGACAAAAGGAAGCACTGCAATGCTTGTTTGCCTTTGTTTCCAGAGCTGCCTTTTGAGCACAGTGCAGTAAGCGGCTGTGGAAGAAGCACAGGACAGGGCAGCTCAGGGGTGCTGTGGGAGTCTGAGCACAGTTGGGCACAGGTCTTGGGTGGAAGCAGTTTTGCCCCACATCCAGCCAGGGCTAGGAAATGGCTTTAGGTCACTTAGAAAGCTCTTTTGTTGACCTATTTATATAAAAGTTGCAAGCAGATACTTTTCTATTCAGCAAATTACTTGGCCTTTTAAATGTTAACCCTTTAGCAGAAATTCCTGTTTCTCCATGACTAATGAGAAATTACATATATAGTTACTTTAACTCAATCTGATAATCAGAGTAGTTTTTCATTGGTTCTTGAGATTATCTTTAAAATCAGGCACAGTAAGCTCTGCTTTATTATGCCGCTGCTGCTACTGCCTGATCGTCAAACCGCACAGCCTAGACTATCAAGGGAGAGAAGCAGTGTGAAAAGTGACATTTCTTTCGAGCTGGTAAGAAAGTTTAACATATTTCTGTTCTATGCATTCCAGTATGTAATGTTAGGGTACATCTACTGAGCTAAAATATTGAAAAATATTTTCTTTATCTAAATGTGGAATTCCATATTGTTTCTTGAACTAGGAACCTAGAACAAAAGAATGATCAGAAGTGTCTTTGCACTTTTGTTCTGATAGTTTGCTGAGCACAAAACAACACTATTACATTAATTCTGATGGATTGTGTTTGAAAGAAGGACCATCTTGAACAAGGTACTCCCCTCTGACTGCAAGAGATGAATGTAAAGGAATCCAGCCAAAATAGTCCTCAGCGTTTGGGACTTTGCAGACATAAATATACTTTTTTAATGTATGTGTGTACATATAAGTGTGTGTGTGAATATTGGTTTATTGCAGTCATCCTTTGTAGCAGCTTTTTTTCGGGGATCCAAGTACATAAAATCTAAAAGTACGTGGCTGTTTGTGGGCATCAAATTGTTGGGAAAATGGCTGTCCAAAGATGAAGAGAGAAAAAGGCTGGTTATATGGGGTTCTCTCTGATAATCTATGCAGATAAGAAAATCCAACTACTTTTTCTTTATTCCCCAGGATAAGTTCCATGTGAGCCTGTTGTGCACATTTAATGTGCTTCTGTCAGACATGTGCTTAGAGGCCTAGGTATTCAGAAGGTAGATAATGTATCACTAATTTTTCTTAAAGGACCTACAAAAATCTTTTCTTATAGGCAGGGATGATTGTTTACAATGGGTACCCCTCCAATTATACGTAGTAGCATAACAGATTGCTCTGGAGAGTCTGCACTTTGGTTAATCTTAATGGATGAAGGGGTGTATCTGTTGGTACAGGCATGCTATTGCCTGTCACTGTTTTACTTTGTAGGTGCCAGTCAGTGTCCCACCTTTCTGTAGTGCCTGTTGGTGCTGCCTCTGGAAGAGATGTAAGCAAAGGAAGGGATTATGGCCAAGGGAGAGCAGGTCATTTAAGACTAGTTGCTAAGATGTAAGGAACAGAAACTGAGTGTTCAAGCATCCAGGTCTGCTGTGTCTGCTCCAGCTGTGCACCATTCGTTGTATCAGAGAATCCTGGAATGGCTTTGGTTGGAAGGGATCTTCAAACCCTCTGCTATGGGCAGCAACACTTTCCACTAGACCAGGTTGCTCCAAGCCCCATCCAACCTGGCCTGGAACACCTCCAGGGATGGGGTAGGGATGTCTTTTCTGGACAACCTGTGCCAGTGTCTCATTGCCCTCACAGGGAAAAATTTCTGCCCAGTATCCCATGTAACCCTGCCCTCTGCTTGTTGGAAGCCATTCCCCCTTACCCCATCACTACATGCCCATCTCCAGCTTTCTTACAGCTCTTTTATGTACTGGAAGGGGCTCTAAATTCTCCCTGGAGCCTCCTCTTCTTCAAGCTGAACCAGCCCAGCTCTCTCATCCTGTCTCCATAGCAGAGGGGCTCCAGTTCTCTGATCATCTTTGTGGCCTCCTCCAGACTTGCTCTAGCAATTCCATGTCCTTCTTACGTTGAGGACCCCAGAACTGGACACGGTACTGCAAGTGAGGGTCTCACAGGAGCAGAGTAGAGAGGTAGAATCCCCTCCCTTAACCTGATGGTCATGCTGCTTTTGATGCAGCCCAGGATATGACAGGCTTTCTGGGCTGCAAATGTGCATTGCTAGATCGTGTCAAGTGTCTTGTCAACATCAGTATCTTGCTCTGGGAGTGAGAATGAGCAAAATACATTTTGAAAGAGTCCAGAGCCACTGCCAAGTCAGAGCCTGAAGCTTCTGACTTCCTCTAAGATTTAGGTGAGCATACAAAACCATGTAAATGAGCTGCAACAAGAAAAAATTACACTGATTAAGCAATATACTTTATATAAAAGTTGATGTCAGAAGTGGAATAAAATCTAGGACTCCTGGCTGTCTGGTGTGGTCTGGCATATAATATCACATGTATCAAAGGATACCCAAGCATGTTGAAGAATCTTATGCACACATCTCCACGTGAAATTCTTGCTCATGCTCTTATATGATACTTCATGTTTTATCAGGCCTTTGTAAAGCTGATCTTACTTGTAGTCATCCAAAAGTCAGAGCCGCAAAGACCTCTTTTTTGTGTCTATCCCTTTGAGCCCATTATGTTTATCTACACAATTCTTCTATCTCTCTCTATCTCATCAAGCATAAGCTTATTGTCCTCACTTTTAAAGTCACTGACAGCCTCTTCTTGTCCTCTTGTCATCTCTCACTTCCCCATCTAGAAGTTAACTCTATGGTGTCACCTTCCACCTCCCACTAGGTCATTAAATCCACTTCTAACCATCCTCCATGCTACTGCTTACACATTGAAGGCACTGCTTACAATTCTCTTGGGCTGCATCAACCTCATTCTTCAAGTCTTCCTGTAAAGCTCTGCTTTACAGAGTTTCTAAAACTTAGATGATATCTAGGCTACCCACGTGCTGAGACTGTGTTGTCAACTGCTTGTACTACTTCCCCTCTCAGTGGTATCTATCAAATAATTTATTTTACCTTACAAATTCTTATAAGAAAATGTTATCTTATTATTGTGTGTTCACCCAGACCCCAAATCTGGGGGTTAACAGATTTAGCAATAACAGTCAATCATCTGCCTTTCTGTTAATAAGCAGTTGAGAGCATTTGGAAAATCTGTGTTGTACAAATTCTGGTTAAAATTACTTAAAATTGCTTTTGGGAAGTGGAGGCAGGAACCACAGGAGGGATGGGGAAAGGCACAGCTGCAAAGCCTCATTTCCTTGAGCAGTTAACAGGCAGAATTCCACCCTGGGAACATACAGAAAGGATGGAAATACCATTGCAACCAGCTTGACACCACCTTGGAAATCAAAGTCACTACCACCTCCTGGTGCTGATAGACTGCTGGCAGCATACCTGGTGTATCCTTTCAGGGCCTCATCTCAGACCTTTTGTCTCTTTCCTGCAGAGTGAAGGTGGTTCTCCCTTCTTGACACTAGTTCTCACATGGCTTTTCTGCCTTCACCCACAACTTTGCAGTGTTGCAGAAGCTGGACATTAGAACGCAAGAAAGCAGCAAGCAGTCTGGTCCCCAAGACATCTGGCTAAGAAGTTGATTTGTCTTCCCCTGCTAGCAGCTGCCGTAATTGCACCCGTGCTGCTAGTACTGGGCTTCCATCTGAGCCAATAGGATTTTAAATTTTTTTAAAGATACCTAACCAAGATTTATAGACTACAGGTCTTGCATATGTTTAGGCAAGAGGTTTCAGCAATAAAGATAGTTCCCATTTGTGCAAATTCTTCACTTTGTTTCTGCCTAATTGTATCTACCTTCAGTGTCCAACTACTGGATTCTTTCCATCTTTCTCTCGTAGATTTAAAAAAGAAAAAAAGAAAAGAAAATACTTTTCTCCTACCTGAAATCATATTGTCATGTAAGATACTTACGGCTGGTGTGAAATGACTACTTCGCCTTTCCTTTGGTTAAATTAAAGAGATTCACTTGGTCTTTAATTGTTGATTTCTGAGTAAAGTTCTCCAGGACTAAATCATTCTTATAGCCTTTTTCAGAACCATTTTCATGTTGACAGCATTTTTTTGTTTAAAGTGTTGATTCCAACAGAAGAAACTAATTAATGGTGTTACAAATGCTACATGTGGCTGCAATAACTTTTCCTTTAATTGATATATACCAACAGTCTGTATGTTAGCTCCTCTAATTGCATTAATGTACTGCAGAATCTCATTCAGCTGGTTATGTGCTATTTCCTGAAATTATTTTCTGATAAGTCTTTCAGAATTCATTGTTCCACGACCTACTTATGACAAATATTTATGGCTTCTAACACAAAAATGTGCATTTAAACATGCTGTATTTGTTTCCAGGTGAGCTAGAGAGCCAGAAATATCTGACACATTTCAAACATTGCAGAACTGAACAAAACTTCTTGTGTGGGAGTGGGGGGAGTCTATCAAATTAGTAGCAATTACCTGGAAACATTCTGTCCTGGTTTACTTATCTTGACCTAAGTTTGTTTATTTGTTTGTATGCCTGAACAAGTTCTTGTAAGCACATGTATAATTCTACTTAATGCAGCTCTCTCTATTTCATATTTAGTCAGTATTACTGTATTTATCAAAGGGATCATAAGCAAACCTGATTAGAATGATAAGCAGGAGAGGCTTCCCAGCCTCCCTCAGCTAAAATCAGCTAATGGTGACACTTCCTCTCAACAACCCCCACTCTGAAGAAAGTCTGCAGCAAAACAGGATATTTATGAAAAACCTGTAAATGAAGAGGTGGTAAAGTAAAAGCCAGAAATATTCCATTAGTCTTGATCAGTTTCTGAAACATCGTAATTATTTTGCAATTTAATTCAGACAAGGGACACTATAGGCAGGCATAATCACATGCAAGAAGTTATACGTGGATGCTGCTGTCTAGCTTTGTGAAATTCATGACTGGAAGGATATTCTTGGTCATGGATCAGATCGTTTAATCTCTTCAGTAAAACAATCCTAATGATTATTATTAATCCCAATGATTATATCACAGTCATTGCTAAGCACAGGCTTTTTCTCGCTCACTTCTATTCAAGACTTCTTCAGACTCCTTGTTGGTTAGAAGTCACAATCTTATTCTATAGCCAGGCTATATCCGCTTGGTCCTGTGCTAATGCTGTACTTATTGTTTCTCCTGTCCTGACACCCTTTCCCTTTTCCCCAGGTTCTTCTGAAAGAGAGATCATAATCTCTGGCAAGTTTTGTTTGGTATTTTTTTCTTTTTTCTTTTTTTTTTCTAATAATAACTAACCCAAGCTCTTTTGAGACAGAATATTACCCCACCTTCTTGTTACCCCAGCTGTAAAGCTCAGTTCAGTGTCCGTGCTAGTCATGTAGTGCAAACATTGTTCCTTCAATATTTTTTTAGTTTTTGAATAAGCCATTTTTGTTTATACTGATTAGTGGTCTCTGTCTACAAACTCACTCCAAGTTTTCTGGGTTTCCAGCTCCTTGGAGCAGCACTCTCCTTGCAGCAGTGCTGGGCTCATTTGTTGTGTTCAGGTAACAGCAAATAATGCAAACTGGAAACATCTTTTTAAAACACCACATATTGCTGAGAAGATCAGGTCCATATTCTTCATATTAAATGTTGCCATAAAATCATCAAATCAGAAACTTTTAGTGAAAAAGTATAATTTTAAATTAAAACTTCATCAGGAGACAATTCAGAGAATGGGATTTTTGGTTAAAAAGAAAGAGAATGAGCCCAGCATAACTTTGTAGAGATGTAGTGTTCCATACTGCAGAAGATACACTTCAAACATCCTTACATAGCCCTTCAGTGAACTGGGGTAATAACTAGGCCCTAACGATTCTGTATCTCCCAGTGAGTGCTTTGACCAGGATCACATCAGTTATTCTCTGTGTCTATTTTCTGAATATGCAGAAATAACATTTCTCCAGGAGGCCCCTGAGCTGCAAATGTCTGGAGGCTGAGAATGCTCAGAGACGAACATGCTCTATTGCTACGATTCTCTCTAAGCATCTGGTTTTGACTATGGTCAGAAACAGGAATTTGGGGAAGTGTGAACATTGGTTCCAACCCACTGTGGCTCTCTGCTGCTCTTAAATTGTCATAAATCAGATGATAAGAATGCAGGAAGAAGGAAAGATAGAACACCCACACCTTCTCCCACCCTCAATCAAATTGCAGAAATTGTAGATTTCCTTTCAGGCACCTGGTGCTTTAATGCAAAGTACTATTTACTGCCATGAGAAGAACAGTTCCTATAGAAGAAATTATGTAGCTGAGTTGGTGCCCTCTCTGACAGATTCAGGATCAGTTTTTGTCAGGCAGGCAGAAGCATCCAGCTAACGCTTCAACCCGCTGGTAGAAATACCGACAAAACTGCTCTTAACGATTATTCTGTTTTAGATACTTTCTGGAATGGGAGGAGTTGTGTGGCAGTTGGGCCTCCAGCTGTGCATTGCTGCTGCGCTGCTCTTTGGTGGAGGAAGAGGGAGAGGTAAGAGGAGATCTGGAATAGGTCCACTGTACAAAGACAGGTACATGCCTATGCTCATTTTCCATTCACAGACCCTTCAGTATGTAACCCAAGATCTTGTGACTGCCCTTTCCCAGGTCCCAGGAACCAGTACAGCTGGCTGGCAATGTCAGACTTAGGGAACTGAGCACATACTGGACAAGCTGGGCACCAGAAAAAGTGTAGCCACTGCCTAAGGTCCCTACTCTTAAGATCTTACATTCATCTCAAGCAGTGAAGTGTGTTGCAACAGAGTAAGAACATGATGAGGAAGATTAGATGCAGTGTCAGCAAAGGAAGTACTAGCAAGTAATGCATTTATTTGATGTACTGAGCAAGGCACCATCCAGTGATACAAGAATCCACTTCTGGTCTCCTTCCTCTGCAGAGCTCTCCGGCAGCTTGAGCTGCCTGAATAACTACGTGACTACTGTGAGCTGCGTGTGGGTAACGGAGAAGCCCGTGGGTAATGGACCTTTCCACCTGCATTTCACCAAGTAAGAGCTGCACAAGAGCTGTCTGTGGCAGCCCCAGCCCTGGCATGGGCAGGAGAAGCAGAGATGGAGCCCAGCTGGGGGCTTTGCTCCCTCCACAGCAGGAGACCTGTGGCACAGCTAGTTCTGCCACCCCATCACCCCAGACTTGGGCTGGCTCAGAAGCTGGTCTCTTTTGTGGTCTTGCAGCCTCAGGGGCTGCTGCAAAAGTCCAGTGCATATGGCTGCATGATCTCCTGTCAGCTGTGGGCTCTTCATCTGTTCAGTGAACCCTTCTGGCAGGCATCTCGGTGTAGAGAACCTTCCCTTTCCAGCCTCTGTTCCCCATGACCTGGGAACTTCCAGAGCCCATCCTACATAAAGCTGCCTAATCAACTTCTAATAATTTATTTCCTTTTTGCCTAGAAATTAAACACCTAAGGGTTTAATCTATATTAGTAAACATATAAATACAAGTCCAGTGAGTTATAAGCTTTAATAAGAGATTTAGAATATTATCTGAATCGTTTTTCCTCTAATAGAAGAAATCGGGTAAATAGTTTGCTACCTGATAGGATAATTTAAGATGAATATGTTTAGGTTATGTAGTAACATTGTCCTGACCACCAGTAACTATTACATGAGGGTAAGCCACTCTGACATTAGATGCCTCATATTCTGCTACAGTTAAGTAAAAAATAGCCTAACTCTTATTAATACTGGATTTTATACTCTTATTAATAATACTCTTACTAATATGGAAAGACAGGCAAGCTGATAAGCTGTGATCTCCCAGTTTCCTGTGGGATCCCATGCAATGTGAAAAAATTGCTAATAAATGGCTAAACCACAAAAAGACAAACCAACTTCCAACACATTTTGCTGTCAGTACTGGTTTGTTTGTAGTGAAAGAGGACTTAATGTACAGCTCATTGTTACCTCTGTGCTATGCACTTGTAATCTACTGTCCATCCACTCCTTCCCCCCTACCCACCTGCTTTCCTGCAGTGACAGCAGCCCTCTCACTTTCAGAGAGAGCAGGGAACAGCTACTGGGTGGTATGTACAATTCCTGTGAGATCTGGTGCTCTCAGCAGTAAGGTTATGAAGGTGTCTCCCTCCCTATCCAGCCCTGCCATCCCGCCAGCTTTTGGATTGCTGGTTTGCTTGCTGTCTGCACTAAAGACGTTCATGGTCTTCCAGAGTGTGGTGCTGTGCTAAGCTGCCACACATCCATAAACTAAAAAGCACTTAATTGCATGACTTAAAAGAATCTTTCAGCCTTTTTATTCTTCTAGCCTCTGGTCAAAGGGCCACAACGCCAGCTGCAAACTGACTGCCACAGAGAGCACGCAGAACCAGTACCACTGCACAATTCATTTAGCCAGCCAGATCTTGGAAACAGATGGTTATAGAGTCTCTCTCCAAGGACACGTCTTTGGACGTAATCACACATACATGACCTTTCCAGAGTACAGTCCCCGTAAACACAGTAAGTATGAACCAGGGCAGCTGTGAGCTGAGGCTCTGCCCAGAAGCTTCAGGATAGGTCTGCAACGCTGCCTAGCAAAGGATGTCTCAAAGACAGCAATTGAAAACAATGAAAACAAGGAAGACTGCCCATCCCCAGAGACTGCACTGTGTGAACTGCACCAGTAAGGATGCAGTCACTGAGTCTCTCCATCCTGACTTTTCCCAGACTTCAGAGAGGGCTAGCTGTGAAGCACCATTCAAGAGTATGTCTCATCTGCATCATGTTTTCTTGTGCCCTGGGTAATTTGCAATTGGATTGCCTCAATTATTTGTTTGTTTTGTTGTTTTATTTTTCCCTAAGAAATTATGTAATGAGGAGTCATGGATTTAACTGAATGTCCCATGGCCTGGTACTAGAGAGAAATGCTCAAAACCTGTCCATATTAGTGGTGTGTTGTAAGGGCAGAATGTGATATGCAGAGAGGTTCTTTGCTTGCAAGATTAACCCTAGGGACTACTGGAGTTATCATTAATTTATGTCAGATCTGTAGCTGTTCTGATCCTGTAAGCCAACTTGTTCTACTGCTAGTGTTGGTATCCCTCTTTAGACCCAGCTTTATCTTCCATGACTTCAGTCACCCTAATGTCATGCATTTTCTTTTGTGGTGTCCCAAATACGGTGAAAAAACCCCTGCCTCCTCTATTTGCAGTAAAACTTGATCCACCTTTGAACATCCAGAGCAATGCCACTGCCAGCAAGTGCAAGATATGGTGGAGTGTGTGGAATGTGCCTTGGTACCTCGCTGACATTCTCCAATATGAGTTGCAGTATAAGGAGTACAGCATGTCCTGGGAGGTAACTGGATGAGGCATACAGTGATCCTGCCTTGTTCTTTGGGTACAATGGCCTTACCACTCAGCTCAGGGCTCTCCACTAGCTGACTTAAGCTGGCCTTCCTGGTTTCCCATATTAAGGCTGAGAGATTTTAAATAAAGCATCAATACTGAAGTTCAATAACGCTTCTTCTCATGAACCATGCAGAAGTCACCCATCATCATGCAGGCCCTCTTCTAGCATCTAAGAAAAGAAAATCCGGAAAAGGGAAAAAACCAAAAAAAAAGAGTATTTAAAAGACCATCCTTTTGCCCAGTCTCATTAACAGCAATGCTTTCTAATACTTTGCAGGTTGCATTGAACAAGACACTACCCAGTTCACTGCCACAGGTAGAAATTGAAGCTACAGAGCTCCGCAGTGGCATTGCTTATGCTGCAAGAGTTCGCTGTAAAGTTTCTGAAAATGAGAATTCATTCCACAGTCAGTGGAGTGAGTGGAGCCAGATAACAGTGTTTCAAAGAGCAGGTACAAAGAATGTTGTTTTTATCCTATTTCATTTCTTTTCACGCCCATGTTCCAAAAAAAAGAAGATACATGGTAAAATGAAGGTTTTCAAATCAGAACTAGCTTTCTTCAAATATTCATAGCCAAATTACTTTCCTTAAGGCCTTTAGCTGCCTGTTTCATTTGTAGTGCTTGGTTATTTGGGGTTCTATCTTGACTTCCAGAATTTTTATTAAAATTTTTTGTGCTGATTCTTTTCTTAGATGTCCCAAAAGTCTCTGAAAAGATTCTAAATACCAACACTTTGCAGTTCTTATTCATTCCTCTGAGTTTTGGCACTCTACTGTATTTACTCTGGAACTGCAAGCTTTCCTCAAGGTATGTGATTTTCATTAAGTTCCCCTTGATCTTTATGGCCTGAAAAGGGTAAATCAAGAGTCATTATATCCCTTTTCCTTCCTATTTCTGCGGCACAAACTCAGTAATTTCCAAAAGGTCTTCTGACAATCTTGGAGCATGACATGTTCCTTGGCTGATGATAGTTAATGACCCACTATACAGTCCTTAAGGAGACCAAAGTACCTTTGGGACTCCCAAATTCGGCTGCAGCCCAAGGATGATGATCTCTTGGAGTTAAAGAAATTTAAGCCCATGGAAATTTTTGAAGCTTCATGTAGATAAATTAGAAGCGCAAATACACAGCAATCCATAAAGGTGGTTAAACTGATGTCAATGTTAAGCTACTTGTGACATTCCTGGCAGGAGTCAGTAGGTAAAATACCAATACAGGCAAACTAGACTGACTCCGATTCATTTGAGACCAAGTTGTACAGAGAAAAAAGTGTTCTTAGAACCTTGGTTCAACAATCCTCTGCAATTTTTTATGCTGGCAGAGCATAGGTAAATCTCCTACCTCTTTCTTTTTTGCCTTGACATACCTTATTATATACATATACATCATTCCACCATCATTCATCATATACACATCATTCTTAGAGAAACAGAACACATGATGTCCATATGATAAAATATTTTTACAGGAGAGACTCTAATAAAGGGGCAAGGATGTCTGCAAGAATTTCTCTGTTTAAATATAATGAAACTAGAACTCTTTAAAACACTTTCAGAAACAGTGGTTTAGATCAAGAAAGATGATAAACAAATGCTTAAATAGCTCAGTGCATATCATGAGGAATAGACCAGTATATTAAGTTTGTGGCATATTCCTAAGAAACTTATGAGACTGCGCTTCAGCTTAGAAACATTAAATGCATGCACAGGTGGCAGACAGTTAGTTGCATGAGAAGTCAGAAATTACGATGAGTGGGCTTCTTGTGCAATCTTACTAACATAAGTGTAAGGGGGATTCATCTAACCAGTATCATGGAGACAAAACACAGAAAAACTGTCCATTTTTTTTAAGTGTTGTTTTCTCACTTTAGGGCAAAAAGCCTCACCTGCTTTAAAATTCCCACGCCAGCTGCTTTCTTTCAGCCACTCTATAGTTTGCACAACGGGAATTTTAAGGTAAGAAATAAATTTCACTTCTTTCTTATGACCCTCAGTTCACGACAGGAGGATTTTTTTTCCTGGGATTAATCATTCTAGCTCCCGAGCAGAATTACTGACACGTGGCTCTGAGCTTCCTGAGAGTTTATAGTTTCTCAGTTTCCTGCTTCCACATACCAGCTAACCACCAGAGCTTCTGTCCAGCTTCTTGCTCCTCAGAAGTGGAACGCCTCCGGTGACTCCCAGCTCAGACCAAATGCAAAAGGTGCACCCTTTCAAAACCAAAACAATGCCAGCAGCTTGCATTATATTCTTGGTGGTGTAATCTTGTAAAAAATTCTTGCAACTTTTTGTGAAATTAGCAGCTAGGCTTTTACCCTATTACTCTAACTTTGCCTGCTGGATTTGCATTAAACATCTGGGTTACTGTGCCAAAGCCATAAAGAAAGAAGAGTTATTTTGGAATAACTCTGCAAAATGACCCCAACTTATTGATGTTTTCATTAGGACTGGCTTGGACCAAATGAGGCTTGTAGCCAACTTGAAAGAGAAGAGGCCAACAACTCAAGCCAAATGACTGCAGATAGAATTTCTGATCCAAACACCCAAGAACTGATTTCCCAAATCTCATTGAAACCTGCAGGAAGCACAGATCTGGTTACTGCAGAAGAGAACTTTGCATTTGCCTTGGGTCCAAGCCAGCAGTATGTCCCCAGCAGGTACATAAGAGCAGAAGAGATAGAGTTGAGGCCGGGACTACTGTTTGCACCAAACCATGCTGATGATACCATTGGCCTGAAAATCTCTGAACTAATTAAAGACAACCTTGAGAGCTCTAGTGTTGGAAGGAATTATCCCTCTCACTCACAGCACGGAAAGGGTGACTTTCTTATGCCTCAAGAATCTTTGGGGATAGCAGATGTGTCCTTCAGTGGTAGTGACTATTGTACTTTGTGTGACAATGATACCACAGGAGGTTTGATTTCTGCTGAACTACTGAAGCTTTCTAATGGCAATAATCGTGTTAAACATCAGAAAGATCAGTGACCTTCCCTGAGGAATACTGCCTACGAAGTTCCTTGTACTCTCCTATTACCTCCCAACACTGTCCTCCCAAGCAGCTTAAATGGTGACTGTGGAAACAGTTTCAAACGTATCATTTTAAAATAAATCCTCAACTTGCGTACTTCAGAAGAAGATTGTGATTAAGTCTTCCGTCTAGCAAATACTACCCCTACAGGCACGGCAAAGCCTGACTCCAGCACCATCCACGGTCCCAGAGACACGTGACTATGCCCTTCCCTAAATTAACCTCCTGGCTGCAAGATCCAGTAACCCTCTTGTCTAAGGAGGCAGCAGCAGACCTGCTGTTTTCCTCAGGAAGAACTATTGGAATTGTGTGCCTCTTGGAAGCAGAAATATTTGCAGTGTTATGAACCATGATTTAAACTCCATCATTTTGTAAAAACTACGCATGATTTTTTCATAAAATCATGAGAAACTATTTTTGCTTAAGAAGGTAATTTTGCTTCTTAATATGATATTGATGAATTAAAGAGGTTCTTGATTTGATCAGAATTTGTAATTGCTCTATTTAAAGATAATCAGACAGTAGGCCTTGTTCTTTATTATCTTGAATGGCTGTAACTTTTTATTTTGCAATAAGTAAGCCTCATGTACTGCTTTAACAAGAATTTATTTCAAGGTTAAGTGGCAGGGCTGATCTAATGGCGAGAGGTGAAAAACAAGAACAGCACAAATGACCTTTACTTAATCACAGAACAGGCCAGGCCCACTGCATCTCCAGGGCTTCTGTTATTTCTCTAGAATTGATAAGTCCTTTGCCTATCCGCACAACAGGTACAGCCTTTCTGAGCTGAATCTCTGGAGGTCTGCTTTCTGCCCTAGACACAGAAAATCCTATACATGATTAATTATCTACCAAGCAGATTTCTGGAGTCTTAGTTGCATCTCTTAGATTTAATGGGCTCAACAGTTTTAGCAAACATACTGAGATATGTACATACACATCCGAACTAGCTGATGCACGTATATACACGGTCACATACATTCATTCCTTTCTCTTTGGAGTACTTCCCTTGTCTCTCTGGTGACAGCACAGATTAGTTTTGACAAGGCAAAGAAAGATTTCACTTAGAAGAAATGAAGTAGGTTGAGACATCCTTCCAAAAAAGCGTGCTAAGCCAGAGAACTGTCGTGAGGAGTCTTCATCTGTGAGAAAAACAGGAACAGAAGGAGGAGTTAACCTCTGATTTGTGTGACAGCCATAGGAGGTGACAGCAGTGATTTGTTTTCAGTGTTGTAAGCAAAGGGCTTTTCTGATACCTGAAAAAATATCCCATTTCTTGTCCTTGGTGCTTTTTAGCTTGCAAAAGCTATATTCAAGGGTGCTTCTTTTACTCTGCCACAATCTAATGGCAAGAGAAGAACGTGATGTTGCTGTCATTAACAGTTGCTGTAATTTCCCCAGGATGAGAAAATCAGAAAAACAATGCCCCATACCTGGAGGATTTTGGTGATCCCACACTTTTAGACCCCATAGTGTAGTTTGATGTAGTGTCCCAAATTTCAAATCTTCAGAATCTGAGGGATGCTTTCTGAAACTGTCAGACGAATTGTATCTTAAATTCATCAGACCTAGACAGCCCTTACTTATGAACATGTCTGCACAGAAATTGAACCATTTTCATAAAATCTTGTTCTGTTAATAAGGTATTCTGTACCAGTTGTATTAACAAAATGAGAATGGGAACAATTATATTCAGACATGAGTAAGGAGAAGCAGGTCAGGCTATGGAAGGGAGAGTGCAAAACTTCATTAATAGAGAAGAAAAAGGAAACTGAGAGATTGAATGTAGTCAGAAATTTCTTGAGAGAAATGAGAAGTCAAAGATGCTGCTGCTTGTGTCCATTAGGGCAAGACAGGAAGACTGTAAGAACTGAGTCTGCAGATGATGACAGGCTGGTTGTTAAAAGGCTGAAATGATATTCCAGCATCAGCAGTTCTCCAGGTGAAACTCTTAAAAAAACTTTCAACTGCTTCTGCTTTTATGAAGTTACTTAAAAGTATTAAATGTTGTAGCTAAAACCAAAATGCCTCTTCTTTACAATTAGGTCTTTGGAACAATCAAAGCCTCATTTTTATTCAGCCATGGAAATACTATAAATTTTCTAAAAAAGCAGGCTATAACCCCTCCTTTTTTTTCTGTCCTTTTGCTTTGTGTTTTTCTAAGGTTTTTTTGTTCTTTGTGTTCTTTTTTTTTTTTTTTTTTTTTTTTTTTTTTTTTTTTGGTGTCATGTTTGAGACTGGTATTAGGTTCAAGCTATGGTTTTCCACAGCTTCTTCCAGAATCTCTGAACTATTCTCAGGCTGACTTTTGCCTCTAAGAGTGATATATATCCTTCAAGTGGAAGATAGAAAACTACAATCTAAGAAGGAGACATAATATTGGCTCTGATCAAACCTATGAAGCCTTTCATATCCTGGGACTACCGAGTGCATGCTATGTGTATCACCTGCAACCAGAACAAAGTAGACAGCATTCTTCCCTTTTTCTTCTGCTGAGTTTTGCCAAAAGAAACTACTTTTGAAAAGAAATTTAAGTAGTGCTTGTAAGCCACTAAGGAGCTGAAAATGTTCTGTGACAAAGATTTTGGTTTAGTTGTGGGTTTGGTTTTTTGGGTGTGTTTGAGGGTTGTTTGTTTGGTTTGGTTTGGTTTGTTTGTCTCACCTGGGACTTCTACTCACCTATACTGCTCAGGGCATGGGAGCTCTATTTAGCCTCCACCTATGTCTGAGGGACACAGCTTGTGTTCAGTTCTGTCTTTGTGTCACTTCCTGTATGGCCTCTGGGCCCGGGCTTCAGGTAGGTTATATTTGGATAGCTCCCTTGGGTGGATATGGTAGTGTCTCCTCCTCCCCGGAGCAGTGTCCTTCCCCTCTGGGGCAGTGTCCTTCCCCTCTGGGGCAGTGTCCCCGCTCCCCGGCCCAGCGGATGCCCCCCGGCGCAGGCCGCCCCCTGCTGGCGGATCCCGCCCGCCGGACGCCGCGGGCGGTTTCTCCCACGTCCCCCACCACAGGCAGCGTTTGCTTCCCCCGATTCTCTCCAACTGATTCACATCTTCCTGAAGGCACCATGCCTAGACTTGGCTATACTGTTCAACTGCATCTTCATTTGTTACATGAAGAATGAAATAGGTACTAGCTGTCGTTCTCAAATTCTGTGCATCATTATGTGCTAAAATAGTATTTATTTGCAGTAACATCTCACTATTAATTCATTACTTAAATTCTGGTACTCTGTAGCTCTCACTCTCACATCCTATTTCAGTGTATTGCTAGTAACCTACTATTTCAGAGTTTATATTAATACATTTGCTTTCTTTTTCAAAGTGCAGAATTGCACTTTATGTAATTTCATATTATTTAGAGTGTATTTAAAATGTGTCAAAATATTTTTTCGCCTCATTTTTGTCTCCCCAAGTGACTAAAATCTTTCCCAGAGTAATATCACAAATCTTGTATACATACTTCCTATTTCATTACCAAAACTGATGAAAATCTTGAATCAGACCAAGTTTGAGCCTGGAACGCCCCTTGAAATGCCATTTCACTTTAACAGGGAACTGCTAATGATTAGACTCAAATGCATTATCAAAAAATTTAATAATTCATTAACAAGACTAGGTGCTAGCATTTAGGTCAGCTAGCTTCCTTAGTGTTCCTTTAAAATTGAACTGTGTCAAAAATCTTAGCAAAGTCAAATTATGTACTATCTACTCTGTTAGCAGCCAGTAAACTTTCTTGTCAAAGATGGAAGCTGATGAATCAAGTTATATTGTTTCTCTGTTTAATCCTTCACTTGGTTTAGCAATATTTTGGGCCTTACTTTTCCTACATTTGAAGATGAGACTATCATTCAGAAGTCCTCTAGTTTCTTGAATGGCTTCTCAGAAATAACTTTCAACATTGCAGAGACTGCTTCAGTTTTTTATGGTTTGCTTGGTTGTTTTGGTTTGGTTTGTTTGTTTGGGGTTATTTGTTTGGTTTTGGTGTTTTTGTTTTGTTTCATTTTCCCAAAAAAAATACTTTGGGCCAAATTTCATCTGTCCCTGCAGAATTTAACACGCTTGCTAAGGACTTTCACTCAAATTTTTTGTGTGCTATTATTATCTTGTTAAAATGAATAATATTATCTTCATTGTTAAACTAGATTGTTCTAGTGGAAGAAAAAGGGCGTGCTCTATTCTTTAATCTATTACACATTATCTACTATTCACTCCCTTTCCTGAACAGTAACAGGCCTCTACGCTCCCCTTTTCCTAAGACTGATGACAAATTTGTAGGTTTTGTGGTTGTCCCCTTTTCTAATTAATTTTAGTTTCTCAGTTTGTTTTCAACTGAACGGGAGATAAAAATTTCTACTGTTCCAAGTTTTCCAGCAGGTTTGGTACCCTAAACTCTGCCAGACAAAGCCACTGGACTCTACAGCATTGTCATCTTGAAGGATTACATGAGATATACTGATATTTCATGGCTTTAAATGCTACTTTGTGCTTTATTACCTCTGTTCTAAAGGCACCATTTGCTTTTCTAGAAAGGAAAATGTTACAGTTTGCCGATATTAAGCAGCAGAACCTAGCAAATTGCCTATAGTGATGCTGTTGCCTGATTTGTGTTTGCCTCGGCTCATACATACTGGAATACACATATCGTTTGTACAGCTGATCCACAGCCCAGGGAAGCTGAATCAGAGTATCACATGTGCCCAAGTAAGCCCTACTAGAACAGGATGGGAGTAAGCACAGAACTGTCTTGACACATACAGCTTAATTGAATAGTCATGTAATATTATTACAAGTCTGCCCTTTTTGGTTCCTTCCTTTTCTTTTTGTTCACAACTCTTGGTTGTATAATGTTTGGAACAGCTGTAAACTTGCTGTGTGCAATTCACAAATTCTACTACTTTTGTGATGAGCCTGATACTTTTTGAGCCTTATAAAGCATCCAAGGACATCAACATAAATCCAACTGGTCAAACAGCTGTGTGGACCATTATGATACTGTCTAGTTAGACCCAAAACTAAACAGAGGAGAGAAAATTTTTACCAGATCACATGGAAAAGAATCTGCCTTTTTGCCAGGATAATCTCTTTGAATTCACATATGTGAAAACCATTACAGCATCATTCAGTAGCCACAAACACAGTTACGGCACAACTGGCCTAAATTACACAAAAGCTTTTTTCTACTTGGTAGTTTCTCTGAGAGGCCTAAAATATGGATAACAGTCTGAAGAGTGCAGATAGGCTTCCAACAAAAAAAATGCACACACGCCCACACACACATATCCACTGACCCATGCATCCAACGTACTACAAGATTATGATCCATTATTCTATTCATCTGCAGAAGGATGAAAAAATTATCATACAGGAAAGTTGATTCAGGCGGGCTATTTTAAAAACCTTACTGAAAAAAATGGATCAACCCTGGGACACTGCGGTTGCCCTGGCTCTCCACGCCACCCCCACCTGAAGCTAAGTATCTGTATCTTGTAGATTCTGATGCAGTTTAGTAAACTAGATGGTCTTTCCCTGCCTCATCGTCTTGAGTAACCCCTCACAATTCTAGGAGTTCCTTGTTCGCTGCAGTGTCGTGCACGCCTGGCCCGCCTCCCGGCGTCTGTGGGACTAACACGGACTAACAGGACACCGTTAACATGCACCGCAGGCTCGTACGGAAAACAAGGAAAACAGCCTGTCAGAACCGGCGAGGGAGGGCGGGTGTTACGCAGACGAGGCAAGTTCTCAGGAACTAACAAGTGCACTGGAATTGCATTTATGATGCACTCGAATTCCGAGCTGTGCGGAGGGCGCGGCTCTCCCAGCAGTCCCGCCCGCCGCGCTGGCGCCACCCTCCGCCGCTCCCACGGCACGCCGCCGTCGTGGCACGAACCCGGATGTGAGTGTCTGGGGGAGGTGCTGCCCGGCGGCCCCGCCCTTTTCCGCCCTTATTTACGCAGCTTCCTGGGGGCGTCATGCCCCTAACTGCGCATCCTCTTCTGGGCTTGGACGCTGAGGCTGACGGGGGACGCTCTGTCCTGGCTCGCGTGTGAGTAGCAGTTACCGCCACCAGTGAGCGAGCGCAGTGCACGGAAGACCCGCCTACGGCGGGGGGATTGTTGTGGTGACGTCAGGGGCGGGGGACGCGGGCGCCCCATTGGCTCAGGCTGGGCCGAGCGCCTGGCGCGGAACGGGTGGGGAGCGGCCCCGGTCCGGGCGGGCCATGGCCAGCACCGGCAGCCCCCTGGTGAGTCCGGGCGCGGGGGGCGGCCCGCGGGCCAGGCGGGCCATGGCCAGCACCGGCAGCCCCCTGGTGAGTCCGCCTGGGGCCGCGGCCCGCGGGGTGCTGGGGGAATAAGTAGGCCCGGGCGCCGGGGCCGGCCCGTGAGAGGTGGCCGCCCGTGCCCAGCACTCTGCCGGCGATGGGGTCGCGGTGGGCTTTCGCGAACGGCCCCGCCTCTTGCGCCCGCTCGAACAGGGCGGGTGAACGGGCGCTGCCGTCCGTGGGACCAGGCTTGTCGCTGCTGCTCGCGGTACTTCTTCCGCCCCCCGCTCCTGGGTCGCCGCGGGCCTCGCGGGAGGGCCCCGTCCTGTCCCGAGCGTAGCTCGTTCGCGGCAGGAGGTGAGGCCGATGGTGAAGGGGCCGCACCGCGGCCTCTCGCGGACCTCCGTTTTCGGTTCCGGGTACGGGGCGTTGGCATGGCTATGCCAGGCCGTCTCTCGCCGGCCGAACAGGCGTTGTTGTCCTGGGGGAGCTACCTGTCACTCTGTAATCGATTTCTTTTATAGTAGGAACAAACGCGTGAGGAAGATCGTGAGGGTCACAGTAGGACACCGTTTCAAACGCAGTTGTTTGCGTTAGTCTGACAGCGTAAAACTCGTTTTGTGTGCACTGACAACTCGAAGATGGAGTTGTAGCTGGTATACAGACGTGGTAATGGTAAATCTTCTTTTGTGTTGTAAGTTATGCAGTTTAGTTAGTGTAGACATTCTGTCATGAAAAGAAAAATAATCACCAGCTTTCACTTGTGTTGGCAAAACTGCCTGGCACTGATATGTTCCTTATCTCGTGTGCATGCTGCTGTCCTTTTAGGTCTTGTGCTCTGTCAGTTGTAAGCTGCCAAGCTTCACTTCGCTCTGCAGCACTTAAAACCTTTTCATCAATTGGAATTGGCTAAGGGGGGTTTTTTGTGGAGACTGGCACAGCCGTGTTGATTCCTGACACCCTGTTTCAGTGTGCTCTCTTCATGCTCAGTGATTTTTTTTTCATCAGGGTGTTACACAGAATCATATTTATTGACTGAAGATGAGAAGTACTATGTGGAATAGCCTTACAGGGCACGTGAAAAGCTACATCAAGAACTATGAAATAAACCAATTTTTGATTATTAAAGAAATTAGTTTTGCTTTCTTGCTAGTTGTTACAGCTCTATAAAGCTGCTTCTTAGCATCAGAGATGACTTCTGTTTACTGGGACTCTTAAAAAAGTATGCTTCCCTTTGTGCTGCTGCTCTTGCTTATTGCCCATCTTTTCAGGGTTTTTTCTACAAAATGCTTGCATTTCTGTTCCTTTTCTGTATACAATTTAGGTCCCTGCCCATAAGAAAAACACGCAGAGAGGGGAAAAATTAAGAACGCAACTGACGACCATTTTTGTGAAAATTAAGTTATTTTGTTAGGGTAATTTTTTAGAATTCCTTGTCTTCCATTCTATTTAATATTTTTCTGGTCAGGTGAGTGTACTGACAGGCAGATAGAGGTGGCCCGATTCAACTAAACTTTTGTAATTCAGATGATACCAAATATGGGAAATCCAGTATTTCTGAGACTGAGCAAGTTACTGTTAATATTTATGTGATGGAGTTAATGACATAATGAGTTCTGTGATTATTGAATTGTAAATGCATAAGATGGGATCGGGGAGGGGAGGTGTGAATAGAGCACAGCTTTGAAAGGAATATTCTAGCAATTTTCTGCCAAACCAGTTAATTTATCTTTTTTTTGTACTCAGGGACAATTCCTAAAATGTTCCATTATTTTCTGAAGACGTGGCGTAAGGAGGGAGTTGTACTTCTAAGAAGGAAACTATTTTAGTGCAGCTTTAGTTGCAGATGCCAGTGTGGTCTTAGTTATTTGCTGTTAATGCTATTGTGAGTATATTGGGTCTCAAACCAAGAAGTGCCCTTCCTCTCAAAATGAGAAGTCTGAAGTATGGTAATTAACATCTTCATTTGCAGCAACATCTTCACTGGCCTGTGTAGCTGCACTAGCAATTACTAGGTTCTACCAGTGTTTCTGACCTGGTAAAACCTATAGTGCAGTCACAGATCTAGCTGAACAAAACTGCTAGCTTCATTTTTTTCCCCCAGTGGAACTAATATGAACTACACTTTTCGAAGAACTGGGCTCTTAGAACTCATATAGAGTAAGTTTTGCATCTATGTTAAGAATTAGATTAGGCTATGTTAAGAGTTCTGTTTGTAATTATTTATAGGTGTAGAACTTCCAGATACGTATGTAGATACGTACCCCTTCAAGCCTATCTATTTAATATTCTCTTCTCTTGGGTTTTCATCATAAAGCCATGACTAGTCTTTATCACTTCATGTGTAGGCTTTTAACTGGGATAAGTTTTCAGTAAATCCCTTACCAAAGCAGGCTGCAGGAATAGAAAATAGTAGAAGACACATATGTTGAAAAGGTGCTTAAAGGTGGAAAAACTGGGAGTTTTAAGAGGAGCAGTATTATATGCGTTCATATTTCTCACATTAAAAGTGCTTAGAGCTAGGTGAACGGGACATGATCCACAGAATAATCTGAGTATAATAGTGATGTTCTACTAAACAATGATTCCACTGTGTAGGTAGGCTTTTTTTTAAACAAATTTTTCTTTGGGTTATTGATCTGTTACAGTGCCAGAAGTAAAGTCTACTTCATTTAGCTCTTGAAACTCTACAAGTAGATTACTGTAGCTGGATGTTGTAAGATACCCTGCAGGCTCAGGCTCAGTGCACTTTCCTAAAGCAGCTCAGTTGGAAGGCAGCATTGCCGGAAAAAGTTGGAAAGGGGTGATGACTACTGAAGTACTTGCGGGAATTTTTGTACAGAAGGCATGAAACCAGGGGCACAATCACTTTGCTAGACTGAAAAATGTAGTAAACTGGCAAAGTAATAAAAATAAATTTGGTCTATGAAGATGTGAAATATTTTAGTAATACCTGTTTTTTAACAGTGAACTTGTATTTTTTATATATATATTTGTCTAGAGAAGCTATATGGATTGCTGTAGAACTAGCACATTTATGGCAATCAGAAAATATGCAAGTGACCTTAATTTAGAAAACACTACGTTTGAAAGATAAAATCCAAGTTCCTCATATTGGAGCTTTCCAAAGAACATGTATGATGCCAAGGAGTTATTGTTTCTGGTATTTCAAATGGAAAAAACTTTCTTTGCAAGTGGCCAAGTTAGATTATGTATATATAATAAAGAAGGAAACAAGGGGAAGAAGCAGGTTTTCCTCCCTTCCCACTTCCCTTTCTGACATCTTATTTGCAGGTGAGCTTGTGGAAACTTGCTACAGTCTAAAGTGTCTGAAATGACTGGATACAAAATGCACCAACCTAGCTATTTGGTCTAGAACCTTATTTTTCACACCACATGAATTCTACTCAAAATTGCTGTAGGCAATGAGTGGTTTGCTGTGTGAGTAAATATTGAACTTGAGAGTTGCTTTCTGCTTTAAAAGACAAGCTGCAAATACTTCATCTGCAAATATTTTATAATTCTTTATGGTGAAAAATTGCAAGGACTAACTTGCTTAGCACGTTCTTCTGAAAAGAAAATACTAAATTCAATGTTTGGTTCTTTAGTAATCTTGCTGGAATTTACAGTTCTTGACTGTGCCATGAATCCTTTGTACATACACTCCATCTATATACTGCCACCTCAGTGTGTCTGCTTCTCTGTTCTTCACCCCAAGCTGTTCTCTTTGCCTCCTAGAGCTGCTAGCAAGGAGCCTGGCATAGGAAGTCCTTTTATGTTTGCTAGCGTGAGCCCCCATCTATGCTGCACAGCACCTGATTATTAGTGTGCCTTGTGAGGCAGCCGGTGGTGTAGCCTGGGATCCAGACTATTGCGATCACAGATGGCTTTTGTTTTCTTGTGAGCTAGCCTAGATCTGTTTATGTTAAATGAATTCTCAATGTCTTGTTTACATTATAGCTATGTGGGCCATAGGCTGACTTTAGGTTCTTGGAGATTTGTGTGGTTTCCTGTTTCTGATTTGTTTTGAAGCACTAGGCAGTGGAAGGATGCCTTAAATAGTCTGCCTCTGAAGATGTGTGGAACTTAAGTGCTTTGCTTAGCAGTAGAGGAGGTTAGAGGGTAACTGGCTGATATGCAGGTTCTTATAAATCCTTTCATTAACTTAAATCCCTACCTGATTTTGGAATTAGAATCCTGGAAATCAGTGGCAAGAAATACCACTGTATGTAAGGTGGTCAAATTTATAGAAAGGCATTTGCATAAACTAAAATTCTGGATCAGCATTGCTTGGTATGTAAAAAATTAATTTCTCTAGAAACAGAATCAGTCTTGTGGATAAAATACCTTTATTCCCTAAAGGTCAAAACAATCTAGGAATGTAGAGGTGTTCTCTGTGCTTCCAAAGCATTGAGCCTCTTGGCTATATTTTTGCTGATACAATATGAAGCTGATAACCTCATTACTCACTTATGGATGAAGTGTTATGGATTTACTGCACAAAGAAAGAAATGTCAGTAGACAAACAGTACTTCTGTTTCCCGCTATTGCAGAGGTACCAGTCATTTTAGGTAAAATAGTATCTTTGAATTCCTTCCATTAATTTGTACAGTCTTTAATCCTGAAATGTATTACCAGGACATGATTTTAAAAGATCTTTTGTTGTCTTTAAAGTTATGGTTATTTCTATCAAGATATTTTGTTAAGAAATTTTTTGGGAGGAATGGTTTTATGCAGTGCTTCAGTGAGTGCTTACCTTTCAGCATTAGGTTTCAAATTACACTGGGCATGGAGGTGAGCATAGTTGTTTTGCTGGGTTAGAGCCTAGACGACTTTAATCAGTTAGCATCGCAGTCTGTTTGGACAACAACAACAACAACAAAACCCTCCTTTTATGCAGCCAAATGCTTTTGAGATTTACATGGTTAATTCATAAAAATGATCTTTAAATGGCAGTTTTTTCATGTGGCAACTTTTGAGATCAAAAAATTTCACCCTAGATAGATGTATGACTTCAGATTCTCTTGCAAAACGAATTTGTGTTAAAATAGTTTTTATAATTGAACGATGAGATTTTAGTATGTTCATTTAAATGTACTAGTTGGTAACCATTTATGAACCTCGATCAAAGTATAGATTATGACAAATTGTTTGGCTTCAGAGTGTTTTACTGACTGTGAGGGTCAGTTTCTTCAAGATATATGGTGTTAAAGAGGCTGTTTGTTGCCTTATGAGCTAAATTTTAAGTTCTCTACAGTAATCTTTTGCATACCATTTGACAATGAGCTTTGAAAGAGTGCTGACGCAGCTCTATGCAACATAAACGCAAACCCCTGCTACACAAGATCACCAGATTAATGTTTGATGTTAATGCTTTTTAAGTATCTACAAATAACTAATACTTGGGGTAGGGTTTTTTTTCTGCAGTTTGAAGAAAATGGCTTACTATTGTCTTCAAAGAACTCTGTAGAAAAGAGCATCCTGTTCTTTTGGGAAAATATTTTTGCAACCTAGTATATTTTTTAATAAATGCTTCTTTTTTTTTTTTTTTTTTTTTTTGGGGGGGGTTTTTTTTTTGAAATTTTTTTTAAACTAGTTTTTTTTTTAAAAAATTTTTTTTTTTTTTTTTTTTTTTTTTTTTTTGAGAGGGGTGTTTGCTCTTAGAAATTGTGTTGAACTTCTGTCAAGCTGAAAGTGTGAGCAGAGTATGTCTTTAAATACCTCCCAATTACTATGATGTTTTAGTATGGCTGTATGTATTTTAGTATCAAAGTCAACCTGTTAAGTGGGTGAACAGTTAACTCGCTGTGTGATGCCTTCAGAAGTACTTCTGAGGCTTGGCTTACTGTGAGTTTTGTCCTGTTCATTACATACTTGATTTTATATTATAGTCAAAAGACAGTCTGATAGCAGCTAGTGACCTTTTTTAATGAACGTTTTTTCTCTTTAGGCAAGTATTTCAATTACTTAAAGGCAATAATAACGTTGGCAGATAGATGTATTGTTAAATTCTTGAGATTATCTGACAAATTTCTAAGCTATTCTAAGTGTATATAAAGAGAAACTGGCATGCAATGGAGTTTGATTAATGCGTATATTGTTTCTCTCTATAGAGATACATGTACAATTGGTTAATAGAAAGAGGATGCTGTTGGTCACTTAGCAGACAGTCTGACCATCCATTTTTAGACAGACGTCCAGAGCATAAATAGACATGAGCATATAAGGTCTGGGAATTGATGTTTACTGCAGTTTGTGAAAGCACACCATTATTCTGTTATTGTCTTCATTCAGGGCGCTTCACTCTGGTGCAGCAATGGACAGAATTTATGAAAGGAAAATTGGTGTTAAATATTGATAGGGATCACACAATAATCATTGCACTTCCTGCAAACAGCTCCTCTATGGGATTGGTATTTATTGGTGCAAATGTACTGTGCTTTCTGCACTGAAAGGTGAGGCCTTTAGTTGGATTTTGTTACTTTGAATCAGTGGGTTTGTATCTTCAGTTTCTTGTACGTGAATTACACTGCTTTTGAGGACAGGTATTCAGGCCCATCTAAGTATCTAACCTGATAAGTTGCTTTTTTCTTTTGGAACACGCTGGAACTCCCAGGATATGTTACACTATAACGTTTGAAGTGGAGACTCTCACAACTAGGTATTGGGAAACATAGAGAAGGTTAACATTTTAATTGTGGAATATGAGGGGGGAGGAGGCCAGTGGAAAAGCCGTGTGTAATATCTGTTAATTACCCCTTCTGATGCTCTTTTTCAGATACGAGATGAGTGTCACATGCAGTTGGTGCATCTTTGTCAACCCTCTGAAACACCAGTGTGCCGTGAAAAGAATATATTAAATATAACTGCTTATCTTTTAATTTTTTCACTTTAAAACCCCAGGTTGTCAATGTTTAAATTGTAAGCAATACAAAATAAACTTCAGTTTCAGAACTTTTGGCTTATATGACAATGTCAAAACAGTTTACAAAACAGCTCAGGCCAAACCTGTCTAACTTAAACTGCCTTTAGCAGAATCTTGGGTTGTGCCAATCTTCTAGCTTATAGTCTCATTAGCATTATTTATAATCAAAACAGATGTACCAGTTGAGGTTTAGAGGTCATGTTGCTTTGTCTAAAAAATACTCTGTTACCACGGTCTGCTTCCAAAAAAATTAGCCTTAGAAGTAGTTAGATGGAAGAGCTTTTGTGATCATGTCTGCCCTATGTCTTAATGCAGCTTGAGATTCAGTAATAGTCAGCAGTCAGACTCAGTGTTATCAGACAGCTGAGAGGTCAGGACGCTGTTCATAGTGATTTTATGTGTAATAGATCTTGCTAGTAGAAATTCAGCAATAGCAAAGATATTCTCAGTCATCTTCAGGGTTCAGCATCCTGTCAGTTAGTACAGAAGTAAAGGATACTTAAAAGTTTAGAAGCCCGGTATCTAAAAGTATTTTTTGCTGCTGTCAGTGTTGATAGAACGGTCTCAGCAAAGTAGTGTTGCAGATTTTGTGGTGGGAAAAAGCTAGTGGAGATGCAGTTGTTGTGGTTGTACTTGCTTTAGAGAAGTGTGGTATGTGTTTGATGCATATAAATACATTAACAATTGTAGTGATAGTGCAGTTGTCAAAATGCTGAATTGCAAAGGGAAAAAGTATGAGTCCTTTTAGGTGGCAGGGAGGAAAGGAAAAATGTAGTGCTATCTAGTGGGCTTTTTTTGCATTGATTCCAGTTTACTTAAAGTTTATTT
This sequence comes from Gymnorhina tibicen, assembly GCA_013399875.1. Lineage (NCBI taxonomy): Eukaryota > Metazoa > Chordata > Aves > Passeriformes > Artamidae > Gymnorhina > Gymnorhina tibicen. The sequence continues at coordinate 1,421,586 of VXAZ01010260.1, forward strand.
CTACTCTTTGCAGGCAAGTGGGGAAAAGAACAGTATTAGGACTTACTTAACGTATAAATAAAAGGAACCCTGTTTCTAGTGATTTAGTGAAAATTACTTGATGAAGATTTTGAAATGACTGTTCCGATCTATAATGCCACATACATTCAGCAGATTTGTTATTTTTTTCCATGAAAGGCTTTCAAACTCAGAATATGTTGCACTAAGAATGAAACAATTTCTATATGAAAGTAAATGAAAAGGAGAACCCTTAAGGGTTTGGGAAAGTAGTGTTAGAGACTACTTTTTGAAGAGATAGAATTACTAGATCAGTGGTAATCAGTGTGGTCCATGGTGATCCATGACATGCAATAGGTAAGTCTGTTGTTACTATGTGAGGATCTGTGCTTTCACTGGCTTGCCAGCTGAGAAATATTGATAATTGCTAGAAGGAGAGCATCCTCAAGCTTCTGAGAATTGCAGATGTGGTTTAGAACATTTTAAGATTCTGCTGTGATTGACTTAATATCTCACTAAAAAATGTCTGCATCTAGCAGAAGAAGGATCTTAAGTCTGACTTTTACAAAAGAGTGATGGTACAGGGTTAGATCAGATAAGCTGGCTGGTGTTCTGTCTCTGGCATATGTGAAAACATACATGTAGAGACATGTATGGTTTCTGCAGACATGTTTTTTGGAGCCTTTCAAAATAACACTGAGAAGGTAAATAATGCAGGATGAAATACTAAAGAAGAATATATGGAGTCTGGAAAGGCGAGTGCAGGAATTACCTTTTCCTGTAAATGTTGAGGTGCGGCGTAACAGACCTAGTTGCATAGTTCTGTCATTTCTTAGGTAACTGATCCTTTTAATCTATTGCATGTTCCTCTGTCCTCCTTGTTCCTAATCTTGACTTTCCTTTGAGGAAGTTGGGACTAATTGATGTTACACCCTGGCTGAAAATAACCTTCTCTTCCTACAAAGTCCTTTACTCCTGTCTCTTCCCTTAGGATTTTTCTGTACCTGGTATTGATTGTGACTTAGTTTCAGCTACTGTGTAATGAAATACGCTACATCCAGCACCTTTTCCCCCCTTTCTCACAGTGTTCTCTGATGCTTTTGTGGTGGATTTTTTACTTGCTTGTTTGCTTTTTCAAGGTGATCTTGCTAGCTGCATAATCTAATCAGACTCCCCCCTGTAATGCTACTGTTTTATTAACCTGTAAAACCTCATTTGCTCATTTGTGACTGGAGCCAGTTCATCATTTAGATCCCCATATTTAGTGTGTGTATGTGTGTTTTATTTACTATATTTCGATTAATGGGATGGTTTTTATCCTGGCATCACTTCAGTTGCTGAGCACTCATGCTTGTGTCAGTCTTGCTACAGTCTTGATGGGAAAGGGTACAATCTGTTTTTAATTCTGGCTAGTGTGTATCTTTAGACACGCTGCTGTTGGAGTAGCTGTCTGAAGAAGAGGTGATTCATCTGGGATATGAAAATGCTGGGGACAACAGTTAGTCTGTGGAAGGTGTCAGCTAAAATATATGTATATAAAGCATAAAAGGAACTGTGTCCTACGGCACGTATACTTTATTGTGTATATGCTCTTTTCATAATAATAGTATCAATTTTAGCAGTAAATAAAGGTAGCTTTTCTCTACTGCACAGAGCACAGCCAAGTGAGGAGTCGCTTATTTGGGAGCTAGGTTCTGTAAGACCATGTGCATGATTGAGTGCCTGTCCAATTCCCTTCTAAGGTGGTTTCTGACAAAAATGCAGAAAATTGTTTCAGATTGAAGTTCATGAGGTAAAAAAATTCTTTTTGTCAGAAGTAATTTTTAATTTGGTGACATGATACGTGTTACAGACTATCTGACATGGTTGTACATTACATCTGTTTTGAGATTAGGTGATTTTCATTAAGTTGTAGTTTCATTCTGCTGGATATACGTTAGAATACTGAGATTAAAAAATAATGTTCAGCCATGGTGTTAACTTTCTCAAATATTTCCTCTGGTGGGTTTTTTTTTTGTTTTGTTTTGGTTTTTTTTTGTCAGCAGTAGTTTAGCAGAGCTCTTCTATTTGTTTGTATTTTCTGGCCAGTTTCAAGTAAAACATCAGAAGCAGTCCTTGACAGACTAATTGAGGTGTATTATCAAAAAGGTCAGAAAGCAACTTGACAAGGTTCCTTGGTCTTGCTTAGGGAAAATTGATTAAAGGGTACCAAATGATGATTTGCTTTGTATATTACACGGATCAGTTTTAGGAGTGTGTCTTCTTGTACTTGCTGTTTTCTGGCTATATCTGTTCTTTTTGTTTTGCAACTGGGTTGTCTTTATGTGGCCATATGTACAATTTAAATAGTGCAATCTCCCTTGGTTTAAAAGGCCATGAACCAGAGCATTCTTCAAGAAAAGTTTTAGGTGTTGTTGATGACTAAACCCTCTAGCTCATGTGACTTTTCTATGTTACCTCTTTTCTTCTTGTCCTTCCTCAATGTGTATTAAAGAGAAATACTACCAGAGAAAGTGAAATTCCAAGTAAAAATTAAGAATATGTCCTTTGCCTCCATTAAAGTTTTCGTGTGTTCATCTAGAGTTCATTGTAACTTGGATCTCTGAACTAATATTACTGGTAAATACGGGTGTTCATTGTATAACTAGAAATTTAAGGTCATGTTATTTGTAGGAGAAGATACCATGAAATTTGATAACTTGGTGTTAGGAGCGTTTTTTTGAGTTTAAGAAAAGCATTCTTGAATTAAAGTGTTCAGACGTTTGACCTATGGCTATATGACAGCATGACCTAGAGTTATTTATCAAATTGAAGCTGCTTTTTCCAAAATAAATACTAACATTCTGTCCTAAAGGGATTCTTAATTATAACCCTTTCAAAGAAGAATTTATATGATTCTAATATGGAAATAAAGTGCAGTTGTGCATGGTAGTTATGTCAGGTATGGGAATAATAGTTTCATTTTTCTTTTCAGTATGATGCTGTTCCAATCCAGTCAAGCGTGGTGTTATGCTCCTGTTCATCCCCATCGATGGTGAGGAACCAAGCAGATTCCAGCACTCCATCTGTCATTTCCACTTGTGGCAGCAGACAGGGATCTAACATGGAGGGCACAGCACCTGAATCAAGATCTAATTCAAACTCCTTGCAGCAACATACGGGACAGCAGCCTCCACAGCCTCGAAAGAAACGACCTGATGACTTCAAATTTGGGAAAATTCTGGGTGAAGGATCTTTTTCAACGGTAACTTTACTTTTTATAAGACGTGCCAGATATCTTAGATAAACTTGAAAATTTGTCGTGTAAGACTGATGAGATTGAAATGTGGAGAGAACAGCTTGAAGAGTAAATGAGTAGAATATAGTGGATTTAAGCTTACCTATTAAAATTAAGTGTCGCCCTAAATATGGGTGGTGAGGGTTTTTTTTTAAGCTCCTTTTAAATTGATCAGAAGTTCCGTTGTATCCTAATGACTTGATGCTTGGCTGTTCAGTCAACATTGCTTTCTAATGTAAGTGTGGTAGCCGTAATAGGTTATGTGGAAGTTTGATATAAAGGATTGGAGCTGGTCTAGGAGCTAGTGGTAAGAACTGTGCGATGTCCTTTCTACGGCAGGAGGTACTGCCAGATGCGTTCGAAAGAAAGAACAATGATACTTCTCCGATGTTCTTTCTCAGCCTCTAGTGTCATGGTCCTTGAGGACTTAGTGAGTCACAGTCAGTATATTTGTGTTCAGTAGCCCTAAATGGTTTGTTTCTCACATCCACGGCATTGCACAAAAATGTATTACTTAAGTGTTACGTTAATGAATTCATGAAGCAATTAATACTTTAATTTGATGGTTCGGTAGTTTCCCAATTGTAAGAATAATATTTCTGTATCTTTTTCATATGATATTTTTTTGTATACAATTTTTGCTTGTAGGTCTCTAAATGTTGGGGTTTTCAGGTTCTTCCAGTACAGCCTACTGCAGTGTTTAGGATGCAGGCCTCTAGTGCTCACCAAGAGTAATTTGAACTCAAGCACATAGTTTGCAGAACTTGCAGGTTTCCCTAAAGAATCCAAGAGAGTTGTTGTGGCTGGGGTATACCAGAACACTTTCCTTCAATAATACAATTTTCCTTTCTGCCTTTGGTCTCTGGAAATTAATGCCATGTTCCATGTAGGTAGAGAAATTCATAGGGCTTAGCCCAGACTCTGAATAAATTTTTGTTCCAGCGCTCTGCTACCTGTCTCCCTGGACGGCAGCACAACCCTCTGATGTATGAACTTCAGAGCATTTGATCTGTGGGGCATGTATCTTTATGTTGTTATCAAAACATCTTGTTAAAAAGCACATTATTCGTTCTTATTAAACATGGTTGTAGACTCAGAGATCTGACTGTACTCCCCAAGCTCCTCACCAATGTTCTAAATGAAAAGTGTTTATCTCAAAAAGCAGGGGCCTTAATACTACCATATATCCAAGGACATCTTCAGATTAAAAAAATATTTTATTCAAGGTCATAATGAATATATTCCATTTTCTTGGACTTCTGTTAAGCTACCACAAACTCTCACCGAGTGTCAGTGCTGCATTTTAAATTCAACAGAGATGCACATGATGTGGCTTCAGGGTTTTTCTTCAGTGCACTCTCCAATTTTGTGGGACCTTCTTCTGCAGCTGCAACTTCTTGGACCCATGCTTGATATAAACAAACACAAATGCAGGGCCTTCTACTTGTTGTTCTGCTCTTTTAAACTAATGAGACTCTACTTTGTAGACCGTTCAAGCTGCTTTCGGAATAATATCTGTTATGTGGTGGAAGAATTAAAATTCTCATGATTGAGGAGGCGTGTTGTGTGGCTCACCTCCTTCTACATAGTGGGTACATATATATTCCACCTTGGTTTTGTCTCCACCTATAAACGAGGCATTTCTTAAAAACAGGAGCTCTAAGGAAGTATGATTGTCTGACCAAAACCGGGTCTTAAATGCAGATTTAATCTCTGTCAGCCTGAAGTATTTGTTCAAGTTTATAGTGGGGCTTGGTCATGTATGCCAGTTATATGGGCAATTATTTCTGCTTTGTAGCCTCTGAAGGTTCTCTGCTCTACCTATCTCCCCTTCCTTCGATTTGGGATGTTTAACTACATTTCTTGCCTTACAGTTGTCTGAATTTACAACTTAAGCGTTTACATGTTCTGTGAATGCTTTTGTTTTTCTGCTAATTGTCTTTTTTTTTTTTTAAGCTATCCAGCTAATGTCTAATTACTTTCTATAGAATTGACATTCCTTATTGATATTACTTCTTCCCTTAGGGTGGATAAGATTCAGGCCCCTAATAACAGAGACATTGTATTAATATGTACCTCTGAGTTTTTGCTTTTTGCTTTTTCTTTTTTTTTTTTTTTTTTTGGTGCGTGTCTGCTGGGGTTTTCTGGATTATTAGTTAGGAGGAAATTAAGATATATGTTATGCTCAGATTTGTTTGATGAGGAAGGAACTTGAGGGTACCAAAGTACTGTTGCTATCAGGTAAGTGCTCAGTTGTGTGTACTTAGAACACAGCTGTTCAGTATCAATATAAGTATGTGGGTAATACCTGGGAAATACAATGGTAAAAAATTGGATACAGTGCAGGACTGGAAGAAAGTCAGTCCATAGCTTAATTTGCCAAGATATATTTTCATCTGTGTCAGCTGATCCCTTCTGCCCTCTGAGTATGGTCTCTGTGTATCTGGGATTTTATTTAATAACTGCCTTTTAAAGTGACCTGCTTTCAGAAGCTTTCGTGGTAGATATGGTTGATAAGACCCAGCTACAAAAACTAGAAAAGTTAATAACATTCTCATTTGACTGCACGTCTTACCTAGTGTTATGTGTGTACGCAGAAGGATCTCAAAAACTCCTTATGCGGAGATGCAGATTGTAACAGACTGGTTGTTTCTAATGTTTCTAATGGAAATTTTCGTTGATCAAATACTGTAAACTTCAATGTGTTTGTAGCAGATGAACTTTTAAAGAAAATGAAGGGTGCCTGTTACTACTGAACTGAGGTCAATTTTCTAGTACTGAAGAGAGCAACTGCGTGCACTTCTTTCGTCTGAAAAAAAGCCTTATTTAGATGTCCTAAATACCTAATATTTAGCATCAGGTGTGTGCAGTAATATTTTGGAGTACTCTGTTATAACTGATTTTGGAAGGGGTTAGAATATAATGAGAAGTGGATTAGAAGGAAGCCTGGTGCAGTGATTAAAAGTAAATAGTATAAAGTTGAGATTTTAGCGAGGTGTTGAAATGGATATAAACTTACAATGAGAAAAACAGAAAACTGTAGTCATCTATTGTTAAAAGGTTATTGCTTGCATTCATGCAGGAGGACTTTTCAGATTGTCTCTGAAGTTGCCTTTTTATAAAGTTCTTCCTTGAAAGTGAGCCTTGTGTTCCTCCAAAAGCTTTTCTCTTTAAAAATGTAAACCTGCTTGCCTGAAATTTCATCCCTTACTTCTACTAATTGGAAATCTTCTGTTCCTTTTATTTAAATCTTTTTCTTAACGAATTGTAAATAGTTGAAAGTTCTGTCTCACTTTTTACTTTTGCTCACTCAGGTAAAATTTATCTTTCAGTCTTTGCCATATATGTTAACTAAAGTACTGTGACAATTATTTTTATGAGTATTCCTCAGAGTATTTGTTGCTTTTTGTTCCCCCCTTTAAGAAGATTTGGCAATTTACTTTGACTTACATTACCATCTTCAGAATTCTTCTGGAAAATTAATAAAGTAAATCGGTATTCACACTCTTATATGTGTAAGTCTTTTGGCAAAACAAGCATTGGTCTGCTGAACTGAATTTCTGCAGAAGCCTTGCTGAAGCCAGCATAAAATGAACACAGGCTTAAATATTTTGCTGTGTTCCAAATACCTCCTGGAAGATCAATATTAGTGTATGCGTTTAGTGCCCAGTTACAATATGTTTTCTTTCCTCTGGCAACAGGTTGTCTTGGCTCGAGAATTGGCAAGTTCTAGAGAATATGCCAGTAAGTATTGACTCCTTTAACATGAACTTTTTGAAAATACAGTATCAATGTAGTCCAGTTATGAAACACCTGTTGAAGAAACAGAATTAGTGGTTTCTTGTTAATTGTATGTAACCAAAGAACTCCAAAACAAGGTGGGCTTCATTTAATTGTACCTCTTGTCTTTTTACTCTCTCTTTTTTCATTAAGTTAAAATTCTAGAAAAACGTCATATCATAAAAGAAAACAAGGTACCATATGTGACACGAGAGAGAGATGTAATGTCCCGTCTGGATCACCCTTTTTTTGTGAAACTCTACTTCACCTTTCAGGATGATGAAAAGCTGTGTATCCTTTGCATATTAAAACTTGCTGTAACACTCTCTTAAGAGTAACAATGCCCAGTTTTGGTTCCTTTGAAAAATGGTCTAACAGAAATGATGCAAATAACTTGAGGTGTTTAAAATATCCTAATGTATGTGATGCAATTTTTGCAGTCATGCTTTTAACAGAAATTAAGCAGATCAAATGAGTGGGTCCTCTCAAAGACAAAAGTAGGTGTCTTTTGGGACAGGGGGAAGCAATTAAACAAATTATCCATGAGGTAAATGTTGAAGGGTCCAAGTTTAAAATAATTAAAAACTTCGAAATCAGGGGGATGTATGAGAAGCATTTTAGAAGTGTTTTATTCCTGACATATATATGTGTGTGTGCGTGTATATATCTCTGTAGTAAAACATCATAATTCCTGCATTTAAAACAGGGGTAGCCAGCTGTATTTCCTACTATTTTCATTCCTACAATTAGAGCTATTATTAAAATTTTTCTTATGTAAAGGTGAAGGTGCTTATAGAATAATCTGAATCCTCTGTTTGGGCTACTGTTTCCCAAGCTCTCTCTAGCAGTAATGGCAAAGTGCAGTTTTATCCTGGAAGCTCATTGGTTGGCAGATGGCGCTTTTTTTTTAATCTTGCAAAGAAAATTATGTGAACTTCCTCCTAAACCTCCTGCTTGGAATTGTCTGTGCCAAGGGTAAAGGTATAGATCAGTCTATTTCTGGGGTCAGTAAGTAGTTTCCTGGTTTTCCCAGAGGCTGCTAGTAGTGCTGGCAAGCCCTATATATCATACAGTATGAGCTCACAGGGCCTCTTGCAGTGTAAACAGTTGCCCTGGTACTTTCCAGGTGATGGGACAATTTTTAACTTTGATCAGTTATTACTGTAAATAACTCTCTTTGAGGGCAATTATGTATGTAATTTAAGTTAATTATTCAGATCACTCTCTGGAAATACAAAGTTAACCCTTTATGTAGTTTTCGCTATGTTAAGAAATTTGGACCCATGTCCTAGGTTGTTAATATATTTAAGAAATTATTTCGGGTTGCTGCTTGTAAAGTTTCAAAGTAACCAACTTCTTCCCTTTTGTGCACATATTTTTAGTAGTATTCTTGTCTTTGGAATAAGATGTGGGGATTTTTGTTTTAGAGTGGCTTAGAGATAAACCTTAACTAAGTTACATTCAGATTTTGGGCTTAGCTATGCAAAAAACGGAGAGCTGCTGAAGTATATACGCAAAATTGGCTCATTTGATGAGACCTGTACAAGGTTTTATACTGCTGAAATTGTATCAGCCCTGGAGTATTTGCATGGAAAAGGAATAATTCACAGGTAATACAAAGTTGAGACAGACATGCAGTTGATCATGCACAAGGTGGTTTTTTTCCTAGAAGTGTTCTTTGTGAAGTTAAAAGCAAACGTGGATTTTGTGGAAAGCTAAAGAGCACAAATTGCATTTGATCAGCACTAGTACAGTTAACATCAGTAGCTAAACACAGCAAACTTGAGGAGGAGAAACAATTGCTGTTATACCAACTGTTGGAGCAGGAAAAATTAAGAAAAGAGAACCTGGCCTAGAATTAACATTACCAAAAGCTTGTTTTTCAAGCTTCATCGGTTGACCTAAAAACCAGAAACGGGCTTTTTGTTTAGCTACACTTTTTTGCTGTGCTGTTACGTAGCAAAAGTAACTAGAATTCTTTTTGTGCACGACTTAATGTGTACTATATAATCAAGTAAAATTAATCTATATCAGTTTTCACTGAGTGAACAATTTCCACAAAGCTGCACAATAATTAGGTCAGAGGTGAAATTAGCAAAGTTTTGAGTAGCACTTTTGAAGTTGTTTTTGATGTGATATATTGTTTGAATAATCATGTTTTGTCATTCATGTTTATTAACGAAAGCTTTAAGTGCTAGATATCCGAGCTGCAGAACTTCTTTTTGGGTAAGAAATCTCTTGTGTCTAGAGGTTACCAAGCAGTTGTCATGGGACACTAGATGCTAGTTGGCAAAAAGCTGACTGATTGTAATTCTGATAGCATTATTTCTTTCAGTTATTAAAAACCACATTTTTTCCTTTTCAATACAAGTTTTTGTGAAATAATTTGAAATAGAATCTAAGGGGGATGGATGTGGAGAGTACCGAAAGCGTAAGATTTTCTACAGGGGCAGGGGGGGAAGTTCAAGAACTCCCAGTTTCACTTTGATTTTACAGTCCATGTGTTTAGGCTGAGAAAATGCTTATAAAATGAATGTAGCATGATTGTCAGTGTTACTAAGCCTATATTGGAAGCCTTATATTGTAGAAGAGCTGCTTTATACTTTCCTTTATATGAAGGACCCTATGAGGAGCTCAAAAGAAAATAGTGAAATTGTGCAATTGGAGAACTTTGTACGAAGTTTGAGGCCACAGCTCTAGCACTGCCTGAAATTTCTTGGGATTTTCTGCTGCCTGAAGAAATAGGACATGAGATAGAACCACTTTAAGATGTCAGGCTACCCTGGAAAATTTATTACAGATATCTCTCCGTGTATCTAGGTGTATAGCTATAGATCCATAACACAGTATCAATGTAGATATATGATATATTATATAAACAGTATATATAAGTGTGTATAGAGTACAATAGATCTACATACATATGTATCTTTAAAAAGCCCTACACAGAACTGTTAAAAGGGTCCATTCCATTCATGTGCTTTCTACTTCTCTCTTAGGACAGGCACAGGAAAATCAACAGGATTTTTGTGGCTTGTTGTCATAATTACTTCATTGCAGTTGCTCTCTGTGCTAGTTTCCAGACTTTAAACTGTACAACTCATGCTTTTCCATAGTAGGGGGCTTTAATCTGAAGAAAATGATGCCACACAGTGATTGACAGAAACAGCTTTCAGTTTTTAGTTTTAAAAAAAGTAAAAAAACTTACTGTTTTTTTCTTACCAGTCAAACAAAACATGCTCCTAGATTTCTTTATGAGCATTCAAGGATACTGCTTAGGAGGGAAGTATGTAATTTCTTTTTGGATTTGGTGCAAAGGAATATCATATCGGTGTAACTGAATGCTCTTAAGTTGTTTCTAATGCACCTCTTGACATCTAACTCTGTATTGCTATCTGTTGTGTCTGTGATACTGTGAAGTCTGGTTTTAGTCAGAATCAGTGGCGGTGTCTATGCAAATAGTGGGCATGCATTTGAAATATAAATTATACATGGAGGTGATCTATGGTTCTTACCTGGTCAAGCCATTTAGCCGGGGCTGGGTTTGCCAGTGTTTGACTAACTGGAGTTTTGCAGTGAGGAAACAGACCTAGAAGATCTTAATGCCGTTATCAGTCTGTCAGACGTTACTTAGATTAAAGCTTTGGAGTGAAGGGGCTTGGGTTTTTGTGTGTGTTTTTGTGAGGTGGGGTTTTTGTTAGGATTTGTTTGGGTTTTTTGTTTGGGTCTCTTGTTTTTTTTTTAATTTTTGAACATGTGACATGCACAGTAGTGTAGTTTTGAGATGGTTATTTACTTGATGTTGTAAAAAAAAAAGTAATGGATTTATCAAAATCTGTTAGTCTGCAGGTTGACAGCTACAAGTTAGAGAAGTTGTAGCAATGTTTATAGAATGTCTGCATCATTTATTATAGCATTACGTACCTAAGTCACTAGACAGTTTTTCAACTTTAATTTGTATGCTGTTTGAATATAAAAATCTGTCTTTTCCAGGGACCTTAAGCCAGAGAACATCTTATTAAATGAAGATATGCACATTCAAATAACAGACTTTGGAACAGCAAAAGTATTATCTGCAGATAGCAGACAAGGTTTGCCATTATTCATTATGTGACACCAGTAAATATAGCAAGTGATCCTTTGAAAATGTACATACGTTGTATATTTGCCAAATTGTAACCTTCAAATATCATTACCTCACCTAAATCACTAAAAGATCTTGAAACAGTTTTGACTGTCACTACTTAGATTATGTCAGAGGAGGTAATATTTGGTGTAGTGGTATACCAACTAGATTACCAAATATAGTGGGAAGTTTAACTACTTCAGATTACTTAGTTTTCATTTGCAAGACAGGAATACAAACAAATAGGTACTGTGGCTAACCTGATGGAGTAAATTTTATTCTGCTTATATGTTTAACTCCAATGGCTATCAGAATTGCACAAATGTGAAGGTTCTAGAATTAATGTGTCTTTAGTTGTAACTAACAGTCTGTAAATAGATGCTGCAAACAATGCCTGGAAAAAGCACTAGGCCGAACTGAATTCAGTAGACTTTTTTTTTCTTGACTGTGGCAAGCTTGTGCTGGTAGATTTTCTAACTAAGTAATACCTAAATGCCTAGCTTCTTGAACCAAATAGGTATCACTGAGATTGATTTGTTTCTTCGAAGCAGGTTTTGTGGATAGGTAGAGAAATTAAATTCTCCTGGGTTATTTGTAGCATTATGTGACTTGCAACAGATTGCCTTTTAGGTTTTTTTTAAACTGGGTGGGGACAGGGGAGGAAGGGGAGTATGTGTTTGCTGATTTCTTTCTATTTCCCTAACAGCACGGGCAAACTCATTCGTAGGGACAGCACAGTATGTTTCTCCAGAACTGCTGACAGAGAAATCTGCCTGTAAAAGGTAAGAACTCTATATTCCAGAACTTGACTGACTCTGTCAGGAAACTCAAATGGGGAGGAGTGGATCGAGCAAGCAAGCAAGCTTAGTATTTTAAAGAAACAAGATACTTGAGTATAAAGGTTTTTTAAGAGAGTTTGAAAATGTTTTTCTTATCAAATACTGCTGCTTGCCTGAGGGTTGGTTTCCTCTGTTGATCTACTTTCTGGAGTTCTAGAAACAGGATTAGGTGTTGTTGGAAAAGGAGATGTGTAAGGTGAAGTTGGATTTCTTACCCATAAATAGATCAGAAAAACTTTTTTCTGTTATCCAAATAATATAATTGTTTTGATTCTGTTTTATATAAGATTGCTCAAATATGGTATTTTCCTTCTGTAGTAACAACAGAATGTCACATGCTGTTCAGTTAGGGAGAAGGCTGCAGCTTTCTTTGACTTGTCAACTTGCAGTTATCTTTCCTAAGCTGTACTTGGGATTTGCAACATTTTAAAGCTCATCTCTGTGCCTGGTATGAGGGATGCCCTTAAGAAATTTCTTAACTCATTAAAATTGCTTGTTGATGGTAACCTACTGAATGTGTAGATCTATTTTATTGCAATGATGGAAGAGTGAGCTAGTAGCTGACAAATCACAGGTACAAGAGATCATGTATATGAATGGTTGTGGTAATTTGTGCTAGCATTTTTTGAAGTAATAGAAATACCATCAGACTTTTCACATCTTCTTTTAGTGAAGAGCTTTTGACTGTTTTGGCTAATGGAAAGACTTAATCAGAATATCATCTCCTTTTAGAAGCTGCATAATGCTTCACCTGTACAGGAAACTCTTAATTTGAGTAGTTTTAAGTCTCTGTTAGTATTTTAGTCTTCCATGAGGATTCTGAAGCTTTAATCGGATCTATGGATAGCTTACCTCAAGGTAAAATAAGTTAAAAGTGCTCTTTCAGGCCAACACACTAAAACTTAACTTTCCTTTACCCACCCCACTAAAACTTAATTTTCCTCATGTACCATTATAGCCTGTCTTTTTGTTTGTGTCTTAAGAAAAGCTTTAAGTGAAAAAGGTAAAAAGCTATATTGTAATATTTTTTAAATCAAATATTCAGAGGAAAGTATTTTAATTCTGAAGGGGCATATATTGAATTAAGTTGGATGCAGCTTTGAATCGTCATGTGGATAATCAGTATTCTTTTCAGAGTCATTACATACCCATTATTTTGACTGAGAATTCAGCTGTCTTCCACTCGTGCTTGTAGTCAGTTATTGCGGGACTGTTACTCTCAGTTTTTTCCTGAAAGTTGTCTTGCTAGCCTACTCTTCTGTCAAGGGCTGAAGTGAAAATAGTATGGAAATTATACAAAGCAGGTTTGTCCACTGGGTTCACACTATGTTCTAAGTAGCAGAAGGTTAAGAATTCTTCTTCTTAAATTACATTATAAAGACTTCTTTTACAAAAAGATGCTATGGTTTTTTCCTCTTTGTTTTGAAGCTCTGACCTCTGGGCTCTGGGATGCATAATATATCAACTTGTAGCTGGATTGCCTCCATTTAGAGCTGGGTAAGAGATTTGAGCTAATTATTTACATGTGGATCATAAATATATATATTGTCTCCAATTTGATTTTTACCTCACTGCCAGTTCTGAAGTATTTTCATGATTGGTGTTAATGTCATGCCTGCTTTTATTTGTCCTTTTTGATATCATGAAGTTGCTTTGACAGCTATAACTAGAGTTCCTGAGAGGTTCCTTAAGCTATCCTAGAATTTCACATGTAATTTGTGCCATATAACTATGTAACTATATGTTTATAAGGCATATCCTCATCTCTCTTCGTTGAGTCATTTGAGCTTTTCTTGTTACTGCTCAAGTATCTGGTGCTTACAGGATTATAGTACCCCTTCATCCTAGGAAGATTTATGGGAATGTAACTTAACTTGTAGATTTCTTGTTTAATATTTGTCTGGCTTATCCAGGTTAAGGTGAAAGAACCATGGAGAACTAATAACAAGAATTAATATTTTTCTTTTCTGCAGAAATGAATATCTTATATTCCAGAAGATAATAAAGTTGGAATATGACTTCCCAGAGAAATTTTTTCCCAAGGCAAAAGACCTTGTGGAAAAGCTATTGGTAAATATTTGTGCTTTTCTTCTTGACTGTAGTAAGGCTTGTGTTGGTAGATTTTATAACTGACCAAGTACCTGAATGCCTACCCTCTTGAACCAAAAGGTAGTATCAGTGAAATTGATTTGTCATTAAATGGTGTGATGACAGTGGAAAAATTCATCTTACGTAGTTCTCTTTTCTGAACATTTCTATGCACTCTTGCAAATCTTATGAACATCTGTGAGCATTACTGACTGTGTAGGGGAGTGTCTTGAAAATCAATATCTCTTATTAAACAGCACTTAGATTTTTTTTTTTTTTTTTTAATCTGAACTCTAAAGTACGGACAAGGAATGTCTTTCTATGAAATGGAAGCAAACAATTCTAGATACTGTGCATTACAAACAGAAATTAAGATTCAAATACTTAGGCTGACACAGTTCTCAGATTAATTGGTTTTCAGTTGTATAATGGGTCATTTAGTTGAAAACAGCATTCTATACATCACAAGCAGATATATTCATTACAATATAAATTCAGTTGCTTTGCATTTTAGCATGCAGTTACCTTGCACTTAACATGTCTCAATAGTATCAGCCTAAGAATTACTGTGCCTGTGAAGTAGGAAGAAAAAAGTAGTTCTGTTCCATCAGTGAGATTATAGCCACTCAAGTGAATATGCAGAGAACATTTTAGGTGTTACAAGCTTTTTTAAGTTCAATAGTCTATCATATTAGCAGGGGGTAAGGAGGAAGCACTTACCTTTGTGGATGATGATAAATATAACCTAAAAGGCCTAGCACTGTGTTCCTGTGTCCAAGGCCGGCTCTATAGCCAAGCCAGGTCTCCTGAATGGTGAAGTCCAGGTTGTATTAACCTGGTTGTATCCTGAGAACTGTTTGTGAACATTTTAAGGTGCTTGAGAGTGATGTTTGACACCAACTTTTTGAAGAAGTTTCCACAGCTTCTTGCATCACTAGAATGTGATGATGGACTAAACTTAAATGAGGTGTGCTTCATCAGGCCTTCTCTGTATGTTTGCTTCAGTCGTTATGAAGAAGCAAAGCCAAAAAATTGTGTGGACCTAAAGAAAATGCTCCTGTCTTTAGATCTGTGAGCTGATCTAATACAAAATCTTGTTGACAAGACATACTGATAAATAACATCTTTTATTATAAACAACCTCCTTATATTATAAATATGTATGCTTAGGGCAGTGGGACAAACTGGTTTTAGGTTTTCACGTGGTGCTGTGCAGATGTGAATAATGCTTGCCCTTAGTCATTATTTTGTGCAGCTTAACTTAATTTTAATTTACTTAGGTTCTAGATGCTACCAACAGATTAGGTTGTGAAGAAATGGGAGGATATGGCCCTCTTAAGGCTCACCCCTTCTTCGAATCCATTGTATGGGAGAACCTGCATCTTCAGACACCCCCTAAACTTACAGCGTATTTACCTGCTATGTCAGAGGATGACGAAGACTGTTACGGAAATGTACGTTTATCTATTATTATATTTAGCTCTGATGCTGCCTGAGACTTCCATTATAGCATAATTATTGAATATTATTATAAATAACTAATATAAATATTTTTACTGAAACTACTGATTAGTTATATTTTAATGAAGACTTTAATTCTTAAGAGTCTAATAAAAATTGCTGCTTCAGTTTTTACTTTAATCAGCGTTTGTTTTCTGATAAACTGAGTGTTTTGAAAAAACAAGGCTGGCTTGCTTTTGATCAGTCATACTTTTTTGCATAAATGCCTGCTGATCTGTAGGGAATGGGCTGGGGTTTTGCCCAAAAGCAAAATAAACAAAAGCATGCTTAAATTAAAAGCCACAGTTTAGTGGAAAATAAGCTTTTTAATAAAAGACATTTAATTACTTCATTTTGTTTCCTCTTTTAGTATGACAATCTCCTGAGTCAGTTCGGTTGCATGCAAGTTTCTAGTTCTGCCTCTTCCCATTCACTGTCTGCTGCAGAGACAAGTACACCACAGACATCAGGAGGAAATATTGAACAGTATATTCATGATCTTGACAACAATTCCTTTGAGCTGGATTTACAATTTTCTGAAGATGAAAAGAGGTTACTTCTGGCAAAACAAGCTGGTGGAAATCCTTGGTAGGATCTTTGAATGTAGCTAACTAACTTGCACAGCAATAAAGAATCCTGAAAAATAAGTGATTTTGATTCAAATTGGTATTTGTCAATCTTAGTACTTTCAAGTAAACGAGTAGCAATTAGATCTTTCTTGCTTCTATTTTTAAAGCAATAGCAGCAAAACCCTAATATTGTATTTCTAAAATTTACAAGGTCTAGAAGATGATGTGGAGTGTGTTTATAAGATAGGCAGAATGACGCTATCCAGTGCTGAGGAGTCTTCGCTCTACAGTCCTAGAACTAGGAAAGGTTCCTCCTTTTTTACAGATGCCATAAGTTGTTGGAATTTTTTGCATGATAATATTCTGTGGATATCTAACCAAAATACCTCCAGACTACGTAACAGCATTTCTTTTCGCTCTTTAGAGAAGTCTCATGTGTGAATTGCTGTTGTTGTTCGTTTTGGGGGGGGGGGGGCGCTGATATGTTTAGGTGAGGGTTTTTCTCGATTGGTTGGATTGTTTGGGGGTTTTTGTTGTTTATTTTTTTGTTGTTTGGTTTGTTTGGTTTTGTTAATTTTTTTGTTTCAGTTTGGTGTTTTTTGTTTGGTTAGTTTTTTGTTTGGGTTGGTTTTTTTGTTTGGTTTTGGTTTTGTTTGGTTGGTTTTTTTACCCCCTGTCAAATTTTAGAAAAAACTCTCTGGTCTAGGCTGAGGAAGAGTCCAAAACTCGAGTTGTTCAGTTGTTCGTGGAAAAGGACATGCTAGGGACTGACATGAAAAACTGCTTGATAATAATCAGAAAGCTGTTTCTGTGAAAGAATTACTTCTGGAGTAATAGTTATTTTTCTTTTTCTAAGGCATCAGTTTGTAGAGAATAACTTAATCCTAAAAATGGGTCCAGTGGACAAGAGAAAGGTAAGGGCTTTTCTTAATTTCCTGTAACAAGATTCAGCTGTCAATTTTTTGCAGTGGCAAGCATAGATAAGCAGCCTGTTTTTATTAAAGCTTCCTTGTTTAAACAATTTGGCACCTGTAAACAAGCTATTTTTAAAAATTCATGTTTTCTTGTGAATAGATTGGTTTTTTTCTTGATTTAGTGATGTGCTCTTGATTTCTTGGAAAAGCCTAAAGTAAGTCTGCTATTGATGCTTTCATTTTGAAATTGTAGCAAATGAGTGTTTGCTCCCCGCCCTCCTCCCAATCTGATATAGTCCACTAAACACTCTTTCTTGATGCGTGTCTGAATGTGGTTTGAACCAAAAATACCAAAAAATGAAGTACAAGGCCATGTTGTTCTCAGCTGTGGTGTTTTTTCTGGATCTGATTTGTGCCTTTATCCTGAAAGAGGCAGAGGTGGCTTTAGAACAGCTTTAAGTGTTAACTTCAGCAGTGTACAGATGAGCAAGGATAGTCTGCATCAGCTTTACAGGAAAGAAGGTTCTAAGTTACTACCTGCTGCTTCTTCTTTTCTACAAAATCAAGACTATTGATTTCTTTGAGAAATAGATTTTGCTTAATTCTGTACAGCTAGGTGTTTTATATTTTACTAGACCTTGAAGATACTTTCCTAAAATAGGACTTGTGTTTTGCCATGTAGTAGAAATACACTGCAACACCCTAAAAAAGGAGTGAGGTCCAATAGGTAAAGTAAAATCAAAGACCCCCCCCCCCCCCCCCCCC
>VXAZ01010260.1:1440701-1461667 GCA_013399875.1 Gymnorhina tibicen
TTTTTTTTTTTTTTTTAAGAAGGAAGAAAAAAAGGAAGAAAAGCAAAAACCTAATGGAATTCAGGGTTGCTTTGCTCGCTCTTTGTGCTTCTGTTGAGGCTTCCACATGCATATCGTTGCAGTGAAGATCTTGCTTTTGTGCACTTCAGTTCAGTTTCTGCTGCAGACTAGTGGATAGACCTTGCATTACCAGCTTCACTTAAGATGAGTTAAAACCAATCCACACGCACACACGCCGAATCATGTGCCAGCCTTGCATTTTATGGGGCTGGAGTTTTCTGTGACTCTCAGATTATCATTAAACTGTGTTTCATCAGGGAGCTTTTTATATGCCTCTAAGTACCACCTCTTTGTTTTCTCTTCCTTTCCTCACAGTCCCCCAGCTTATCAGTATATGGCATTTGTAGCCAGGTCAGTTGCACCCTTGTGTAATTCCTAATATAGTTCTGGTTGCAGGATTTGTGTGGTACTTTAGTAATTATGTGAATGAATCAGATGTATTTGTCTGGCAGACAGGCTCCAATGGTAAAAGTTTTGAGAAGAGTAAAATGCTGAACATAGCACTGAAATTTCTAAAATTGAAATGTTTGCTTCTGAAGCATTTTAAACATTAAGTTTAAATTTTAATATAAGTCATATGTGTGTTTAATCAAGGGACGATAAACTTACCAGCATGCTTTTAACTAATGCTAACTAAAAGAGAAACTAGTTAGTATGGGGGAGAAAAGGCTGCTATTGAAATAGTAAGTAGTTTTTCACCTTTTCAGCAGATGAGGGCTAGAAGCTTTCTTTCCAGGGTGTGTATGTGTTGTGCATTTTAGTGGGGCCAACCTATTTATCTGAGTAGAGAAGGAAGTGTGAAAACTTTGTACAATTGATTACTTGACTTTTTTTTTGTCTCATTGTATAATGAGATGCCAATTTTATTTTTGGTCCTTGGCCAAACATTCAGGAACTCTGGAAAAAAATGTAAGCAGTTGAAATATAGATAATAAAGTAATCTGGTTAGAAAATCAAAGGCAAATATTGATACAAAGGGGAAAATATATGGTACTTAAAGCATATCTATAAAATGAAAGTATTTTTCATATCGATCTCCTTTATCCTCTTCAAATTATGGCTATTTTTTGTGGTCAAACATTTCTTGTAGTGTTACAAAGACACAACTTCCTGTGTGGTAAAAAAAACTTCCCCAATGGTATTTTCAACATGCCCGTGTTCCTAAACCTTGCAGAGAGGAGTGACCCAGGTCTGGACAAAGGCATTCCTTCCTTGTTTTAAAAGCAGTATAAACATCACACCTATTTATTCACTCACTACACAAACCATTCCTTTGCATTTTGATTTGTCATACTATGATGTGCTTTTCCTTCCACCAAAGAAAGGTCTCTCTACAATGTTGAAAAAACTCGTTGGCTACTGTTTTCTAGAAGCAGTATTTTAAAAACAATGGCTTATCAGAGTTCTCAGAAAATACATGAATGTCGAATATTTTCTTGTACAGGATGAAGGAGATTTATTATTCATCTCTTAAAAACTGTGTTACGTGGTTGAACTTGATGGCAATTCAGCTTTTCCAGTCTTTAAAAGAGACAGTGCAGTTGCCTTTTCTTTTGGAGCCAACTGCATTCTTGTAGTCTTCTGTATCCCACCACGTACGGAAACCTGAGAGAAGCAAATCCCTGGCTTACTGTGTCTGGTGTTAAGGGAGAGAAGGTGTCCTGTAAATGGCTGAGATGAGAAAGTCAGAAGAGTGTTCCCTTTGCATTATGAAAAATTTCATCACACACAAAGTACACTCCTTGTTACTCAAATTTGAATAGCACAGTGCACCTTTGGTCTGAGTCTGTAGTAAACTATATGTGCCATTCTAACCAAGATGACATGTATTTTAAGTCTCTTATGGTGCTATCCATTTGTTCTCCAGCTGTCATATTCCAGCCATGTGTTGTGTCCATTGGAGGCAACCCTACCTTCTGGATTTAGTCTTTGGTATAGAGATCTAGACAGACATATTCCCAACTTTATACAGGAGAGTTTGGCAGTGATGGAGGTTCACAGTGCCACTGCTGTTCAGTGTGACAAAACTTGGCCTTACATAAAAAGTCTGGCAAAATGACCTCCATTGACTTGTTAACTAGGTAGAAATCTAGGTGTGCTTAAACATGTTTTCTGCAATATTTAGATTTTTAGTCATTTTACCACAACAAGTTAATTGCTATGTTTTTTTCACACCTTGAAAATCTTCTCTCGGTAGACTTCCATCCTGCCTACCAAAAGCTTTCAGCCAGCCAGATCTTGGTAGCAGTAAGCTGTCAAGAAGGTATCTGGAAGGCTGATGTCTGCATTCTGGAAGTCCTTTTCTTTAACTGACAATGCTGTTATTAGAAAACTGTGAGCATCTCTTACAGGCATGACTCCACTTAGAACTCCAGTATTCCTAATCCAGGCTTACTTAGCTACTGCTTTTTTGGGAAGGAACTAGAACTTTCCTGGAAGAGGTATTTCTATTTCTTGGACTATAGGTGGAATCTGTGGGTTTGACAGGTGGCAGGAGTAGAGAGTGAGACATCACAAAGCAATCATGGATTTAAGTATGTTTTACCAGTTTGTCCACTCAAATGTGTGTTGTCAGGGGCTGCATACTATAAAGGGCTGGTACCGATTTTAAATGCTTGTACCTGATGTGGGGTAGATTCATATCTTTGTCCTGAAGATCACTCCTGTGGTTCATGGGAGTTCATGGAATGCAGTGTGCAAGGGAGGTTCCTCAGAGTTGCACGTAAGCCAGGTGATTTTTCTGCTTTTAATCCAAGGTTTTCAAAGCGTAAAAAAAATTGTTAGGTACTTGAAGGCTCTTCTTAAGATTCCTCCTCACTGCAGACTTACTGAAAACCCAATCTGTTGATGCATTCCATCTCTTGCAATTTGAACAATTGCCAGTCATTTATGAAGAATCTGATCAATAATGTCATTTTGCTTTGCTTGGTATTTGAAGTTCAGAAAGGTATTTATTCCCTCTTTTTCTGTGGTGTGGAGCTTAAGAAAGGATGAAGTACTACTGCCCAGTCACAAGAAGTTAAAGACTACTTTGATAAACGGAGAAATTAGTTTGTTACCATTCGCCTTAAAAGTCGAGTTTTGTAAAGGTTTTGTATTAAGGAAGTTACGTCAGATGTGACGTTGAGGCATTGTGAGCGAACTGGTATTGCCTATTATGACTCCATTTACTAAGCACTTTGATGCTGAAAAGATCAAACTGTCAGACAGTACTGTGCTCTCCTTTTCTCCTTCTGACATGATTTAATTGTGAAGTATCTGCTATTATATAAGTCTGGAAAGAATTGTGGATTGAAACAAATCTGTGAGGATTCTAATCAGTTTTCATAGTTCAAGATGCTTAATTTAATGTGTTTGATATAATTACATTTTGTGCTGGGAACTTTGAAGAATTATGAGAATTTCCCACATGTACGTTTTCTTTTGAACGATTTAGTAAAATCAAGACAATGACTTCATTTGGCTTGCGGACAAAACATTGGATCTCAACACCTTGCTGAGGAGAGAACTTGTGTGTTCATAGCTGCCTAAAGGTGTGGCCTCTGGATTCTGATCATTCTTTCTACTAGTAAATTGCACAAACAGGTGTGGTATTTATATCTGAAATTTTTCTGAATGCCTATAATACTTCATGGAAATATTTTAGTAATCAAATGGAAATGCTCCTGCAAAGCCTCATGATGCAGATTGTCCATCAGTTGATCAAGTGAGCTTATGGCCAAATAGTTCTGTGACCCAAAATGGCATGTTTTCATTTACGACTGATAATTTCAGAATGTTTCCTCTTTCATAGAAGAAATTACTGTTACGCAACAAACAGTTGGAGAGGTTCTTAAGCACCTAATTGCCTGGTTTTAGAATAAATGGAATATACTGAGTTGGAAAGGACCCATCAGGGTCATCAAGTTACTCCTGGCCCTGCGCAGGACTCCCCAGCAATCCCACCGTGTGCCAGACACCTTCTTGAAGTCAGGCAGGCTTGGTAATGTAACCACTTCCTGGGGAGCCTGTGCCAGTGTTCAGCCACCCTCTGGGTGGAGAACCTTTTCCTGACACGTAACCTAAATCTCCCGTGGTTCAGCTTCATGCCATTTCCTCGAGTCTTGTCCCTGGTCAAGAGAGAAGTCTGTCTGTCAGCCGGGCCGTGAATGTAGATGGTTGCCATTTGACAAAGCTTTCTATGGCCATGTACTAACTGATTTGATGTGGCAAATGTTCAAAATGGTATCAGAACTTAAAATTACTGTATGTGACAAAAGAGAAAAAATAGGAACCAGGAACAATAATCAGTTTTGGTAGCTGTATGCTGTATTCAGGTTGGTGGCAGTCAGTTACACGTGTAATATACTCTACCTGGTTTGTAGCTGTAACTGTGATGTACAGAAAAAAGAAAAAAAAAAAAAGAAAGAAAAAACCCACCCCAAACAAACAAAACCCCTGACCCCCCTCAACAAACCACAAAACAATCTCCCCTCCTCCAACAACTCGTGAAAACAGAAGCAAATAATGCAATGATATAAGATACACACTTTTGTATTTTTATTCTTATAAGGTTATTTGCTGGCTCTTGTTGGCCTCTAGTTCAGTCTGTGTTATTTAAATTCTAATATATGAATTATTTGGATTGAATTCATGTTCGGGGCCATGGTGTTGTATGTATTGATGTACAGCCTTGAATGTGAATAATTATTGTAAACTATATTTTACACCTTTTTTCTGGCTTTATTATATAAATTTTCTATTGGTCGATGATTTAATCATATCTCATAATTTAATGACTGTTTATTCTCCTCTCGACAGATCTGTGTGCTGTAGATGTGTAGTTAGTGACTGGATGACGGATTTCACTTATGCTTGGTAGTCTGTAATAAAGGCATGTAGGGTTCTGCGCGGCCTCCGCTTCTTCCTTCCGCCGTGGGGCAGGGGGCACACGAGACGGGCCCGCGGCCTCCGGCCCGGTGGCGGCCCTGTCGCAGGCGTGACCGCTGCTCCCAGAGCCCCGGGCCGGAGCCGCTGAGGAGCCGGGCGCGAAAGGGGCAGGGCGCTCTTCCAGCCGACGCTTCCGGTGGGCGGTGCGCCCGGGGCCCAGCAGCCGGGGCGGCCCCTTCCGGCGGTGGCGAGGATGGCGGCGGAGAACCACTGTGAGTTCCCGGTGCCCCCAGCTGGCGGCCTCGGCGCGGGCGGGCCCTGCCGTCGGTGTAGCTCGGCGCCGCTGCCCGGCGCGGGTCCCGGCAAGTGGGTCCGGCTGAACGTAGGGGGCACCTGCTTCCTGACCACTCGACAGACGCTCTGCAGGGACCCTAAGTCCTTCCTCTTCCGCCTCTGCCAGGCCGACCCCGACCTGGACTCGGACAAGGTGAGCGCGGGCCCTGCCGCGCCCGCTCCCCGCTCCGGGTCCGCTCCGGGCCCGCTCCCCTGTCCCCGCTCCCCGCCCGCCGCGCTGAGGGTGCGCTGCGGCTGGTGCCCGGTCCCGCTGTGACGCCTGCCTAGGCGGCCGCCGGCGTGAAGGGAACGTGGGGCCCGGCGCCGCGGTGCGAGGCGGCAGGAACGACTCTGCTACCGCGGAGGGAGTCTTCCTGAAGAGTGTTGCTTAATGAGTGATGTCGTGCGAAGCAGTTGGGTTCGTGAATAACAAAACTGCTCGTAAATACAGCAGAGAGCACAGTGCTGTTTGTACGCTTGTGTAATTTTTTAATGTTGTCTGACGGGGTTTAGTTTTAGCGTTTCAATGGAATATCTGCGTGGACTGCCATTGTGTTATTTCTGCACTGTCATTATTCTCTTGTTCAATTACAAGAACCAGAGCAAAGTACTTTTGATAATAATCTCTCAGTTAGATGTAGCATTCTGTCTTTTCAGCAATTCTTGCAGAAAAATGTTGCATATTCTGCATAGATTGCAAATGGTGGGTGAACGTTTTGGTATTCACTCTGACTCATTTTTAATAGGGGAAAAACATTATTAAGATTTTATTTTTGTTGTAGCATGTAGTAAAGGATATAAAGTATTTGTATATAGTGCTGGCTCTGAAAGAGATTTTGGAGCATCACGGACAAAAAAAAGTTTTCCACTACAGTACGGTTACGGAAAAGAAAGGAACAGCTTATGACCCTTGAATGTATGACCAACAGGTTCAAAATAAGGAGTTGCTTATTATATATAAATTTTGAAACTTCTTTTTTTCAGTGAGGTTAGTAGTAAATGTCATCATTTTTTCTGGCATAACTTCCAGAAAGGATATTTGAACGCTTAAGATAGGGAACAGAACCTAATGTTCCTGAGTTAGAGGGGAAAAAAGTGTGGTGGTGTGGGAATTATTTTGTTGTCTTTGGTTTTGATTGAGGTTTTTTTGGAGAGTTTAAACTAACCTATAAAAGTAAATTTAAAAATGCGGGTGGCTTGCTGATAGGTCAACTGTCTTTGTTTGGGACAGAGTAGGAAAGCATTCCTCTAATGTTTCTTAATTAAAAGATAAAGCACTGCCATGTACCCTGGCAGATGGGAGGGTCAGCTGTGTCCTGGGGTGCATCCCAGCCGGGCAAAGGAGGGGATTGTCCCCCTCTGCTCTGTTCTGGGGTGTGGCCTCACTTTGGGTCCTGTGGGCAGTTTTGGGCACCATAGTATCAGAGGCATCTAAGGCTCTTAGAGAGCATCTGAAGGAGGGACACAAAGATTCTGAAGGGGAAGCCATATGAGAAATAGCTGAGGTCACTTGGCTTCTTCAGCTGGCAGAGGCTGAGGGAAGGCTCATCGCTGTCTGCATCTTCCTCCTGAGGGGCAGTATCGAACTCTGCTCTGTGTGACCAGTGACAGGACCCAAGGGAACAGCATGGAGTTGTGTCAGGGGAGGTTTATGTTGGATGTCAGGAAAAGGTTCTTTACACAGAGGTTGGTTGAACACTGGAACAGGCTTCTCAGGGAATGGTCACGGCCCCAAGCCATGAGCTTGACAGAGCTCAGGCACATGGTGGGATTGTTGGGGCTGTGCTGTGGAGGGCCAGGAGTTGGACTTGATCCTCGTGGGTATTCTCAGCTCAGGATATTCTATGATTCTATGATTTCCTTAATGCTTGCCACTGTAAAGAACTGACAGGCTTCGAGAAAGGTAGCATATTGGCCTTTAAACTACCTTCAGGTACTAATGTTGATTAGGACGGGGCAGACTGTCTCTTGCTGTCAGGTACGTTTCCACTTCTAATGGAAGAAAGATTAACCTTTGGCACACCCTGTGGCCAAACTAGTTTTTCATGGAATAAGATAGTGACATTGATTCTCTGAATTTAGTATGTTTCACAATGTCACGCACAGCTTTGTATTTAAAACTGTTTGAGAATCATTTCAGCAAATGAATGAGCGGTAGTGGTCATACCGTTCACAATAGAATTTGTTTTCCATAGTATTTAAATCTTGGTTTAGAGATGAATACGTAAAAATAGACAAGCAGAGCCTTGATCTCCTTTTCATCATTGTTAAACTAGTTTAATGCTTTTACTGCATTACTGTTAATGATTTACATATATTTCCTTGTTTCAGCATCTTCCTATTTTAGCTATATACCAGTTTTTCTTTTGCAAACTGTTCTAGCATTCTTTTAACTTTCCCCTAAGCAAGGAGATTGACAAACTTTCTTAGTAAGGTTTTGGCAGTAGTATCATGCTTGATTTTTAATGCCTTTCTAAAGTTGGCATAGAATCTGTTAGAGAATGAAGCACGCAGCACTGAGCGTTTTAGAAAAAGCAAAGTCCTCCTGGTAGCACAACCTTGACTGTCAGCATTAAGAAATACCTAAATTGTAGTCATGATTCTAAGAAGTAACAGATATACTTCATTTGTCCATGAGATTTCTGACTTGTCAGGTGGCTTGTGTTACTGATGTAGTTTTGATAAGTACTGCTAGTCTGCAGGCACTCAAGGTTTTAGGCCACACAGTTTGTGAAAAATTCAAAAGTTCAATATTTAAAAAGCACAGAGGATAGGGGAGACAACGATTTATAAATCCAGATTTAGTACCAAGTATTACTGTATTTCTCTGCATATTGCTGCCTTTATCAGAGCTTCTGCTTGCTCAGTATAGGTAAATGATGTCATTTTTTAAAATAGTCGTATTAGAGCACACAGCCTGGAGCCAAGAGCTTGGTGGTGTGAATTCTGAGTGTTTCCAGATCCAGTATTGATCACAATGAAGATAATTAAGTGGAAATAAATGTATGATATTTCAACTAGTGTTTTAATGCAATTCTTGGTGAGATTGTTAAATGGGATTAGGGAGGTGTATGTATTTGGTCCACCTTTTGAGTCCTGCTGGAATCCTGTACAGGATTCTAGTATCCACAATTCAAGGTCACAGCAGGTCAGTGACTAGTCACAAGGTGAAATATGATTTGGTGAAAAGTTACAAAGAACAAAACTTCTTTTGGCAAGAAGTTTAAGTGGTGACTTCTCAGTCCGGAAGTACATACATGGAGACAAGAAATCTAATACTGAAGCCTGTTCAGTCTAGGAAAGGTATTGTGAAATCCAGCTAGCAAAGTGTCAAAGTATGGATGTCCTTGCTAGAAAGTACATAATGTTAGCAGTGACAGTAATTATTCAGCGGAGCGGTTAGGTTTCACTACGACTTTCTAAAGGTTAAATTTCACTGTAAATAAATTGAGGTTTATGTGTGTTTTAAACTAAGATCAGGGTAAGTGTTCATTATGGTTCCTTTGAGCCTCAATCTCTATAAAGATTGAGTGAAAACATTTGCAGCTGGAATACATGATCATTTAATTGCTTTGGTCAGTATTTTTCAAAGGAATGTGATTGTGAGCTACGCTGACTTTTCACTGGTACACTGAACCAGGCGATCGAAAATTTAAGAGCAAGTTACTATGTTTCCTCTAAAATTCCATGGTGCTTGTAACTTGAACTAAACATTAGTGTGGGAGAGTGGTAATAAACAAATGCACTCTTCACTGTATGTGGACAAACGCTGTCTTCTAAATGGTGTCCTCATAAGCATGTATGAAAAAGGCCTAGAACTTACAGACAATGAAGAAAAAACTCTTGAGAGAAGAACATAATGCAGAAATAGAACTGGGTAAAGATACAGACAGTCGGGTGATTAACTAGCAGTTTCGGGTTGGATGCATGAGGACAACTGGTGCATTTGTTTTGAGTTTTCTTACGAAGAATGTCAACGTTTGCATGGAACACCTCTAGGTGTGGCGTGATGTGACTGTAGTGAATAGAGAGGAAACTTGAATTTCTGCTGCTGTTCTGGTAAACATTAACACTTGTTTGAATAAAATGCATCTAAAAGAGAGACAACTTTGAAACCTTATTAGAATATAGGTTTGTTTGACATTTGTGGTATTCACTTCGAGTTTGGAAAATGGCTTCAAAATACCTACACTAGTTCTGTCAGTAAAGATTCAAACTTGCTCAAAGCTTGTAGAAAAACAATTTACTAGTTAGCAGAGGAAATTGCATAGCTGGGACATCAAAGTCTATTATTACTTAACTAGCTTTAGGCTTGCTAGCTTATGTCTGTGCAAACTAGCTACCTCTTTAAATTGTCCAGATCACACTGGATCACGTTTGCAATTTATTTTATCTTACAATAAAACTGTTCATATTAAAAATGTCAAAATGCTAATTACATGTGATAATACAGTGTGTTTTCATGTACATGTGGATGAAACCAATCCTGATTATATTCTGAAAGGCTTATGACCTGTATTTTTAGAGTTCTAGGAAGAGCAGATGACTACACTTCTGCATCAGCTTGTATTGGATTTATGTTTACATAAATATCCTTAAGGATCTAGTGTAATCGGCTTTTCTTAGTGATTTCAACATGAAGTGCTTAGCATACATTGAGGGATATTCAGGCAGCTCACTCAAAAGGAAGAGTGATAAGGCATTTTCTTTAGGAAGATGCTGAGGAAGTAAATTTTTTGCCTCACTTGCTTGTGCATTATTTGCATATGGTTACAATATTCTTTACTGATTGGTTCGTCTTTTGGGTCTTGACTCCCTGGTGCTAGTGTGTAGCGTATCTGAGCTATAAGGTCAAAGTTCAAGACACACATCCTCCTCTTAATGTCAATTAATGCATATTTTCTGTCTCTGTAATCTGGGTAAGCAACTTGTGCACAGAATGTAGATGCTAAAGTGAATCCTGTTGACAGAATTTGGGTTGCACAGTGTTAGAATTTAGCCAGAGTTCTTTACCTGTTGATATTTACTAATGTAAAAAAAAAAAATCTATTACAGCAAAAATTGTAGGACTTTTGTGTGCCTTCTTTTTTATTACTTTTCAAGACACCTTATTGTCTGAAAGGCTTCATGGAGTAAACTACGACACTACTGAGATGATTTTTTTTTATGCATGACCTCTCATAAGGTGGAAGTTGAAATGGAAGGCCTGACGTAGCTTCTTCCCTTTGTGGTTTTGTTGGAAGCTTGCTTAGTATATAGAAATCAACTCAGAAAAAACCAATTTCAGATAATGTAGCCCTTTAAAAAAAAAAAAGTTCAGACCTTTTGTGCAAGGAGTGAAGTAGCCGTTGTTACTTAAGATTTCATTTAGAGCTTTTAATTAC
This sequence comes from Gymnorhina tibicen, assembly GCA_013399875.1. Lineage (NCBI taxonomy): Eukaryota > Metazoa > Chordata > Aves > Passeriformes > Artamidae > Gymnorhina > Gymnorhina tibicen. Next base: position 1,451,348 of record VXAZ01010260.1, read on the forward strand.
TTTGCTTCTGTGACCCACCTCTCTGTCTCTGTAGTGGTGTAGAGCTGATGACTGGTGTTGCTTCAGAAGGCGATGTGAGAAAACACTGCAGTGTAAAAAATTGCAATCATCTTAATGAAGAAGATTATTTCTAGAGATGTGTTTCTCTTAACTGGGAAGACTTCCAGTTTTGTAAGCCCTGTGTTTCTTAATTCAGTTCAAATAATGACCAAGTACTGGTTTTTTTTTTCCTTAAAACAGCGCTTCTTTTTATCTGTTTTGGATCTTCCTTTCCAACCTCACTGGTTTCCATTCTTTTACTAAATAATACTTTTCAGGTCATAATTTGTCAGCTATTTTAATTTCTTTGGGTTGTATATGTAGATTGTTCATTCTTGAAGTGCTTTGATAATGTAAATATATTTATAGATGAAATATTAAAACTGTACCACTTCATCTATCTACTGGTTTTGATGCGTAGTCTCACTTTTGTGAGACCAGGAGCTTAGATCAGAAGAAATTGTGATTGGACTTCATCAAGCATTGTCTGGTCTGAGTATAGGTTAACTGACAGCATGTTTTAATATGTTAGTGTTTTCTTGAACGGTTAATTTTATACAAAATTATACACCCCTTCACTTCTTCTGAAATGACACTCTGTTTAGGTGTGTAAAGCATTTAATTGTAATTTTAGAAAGGATTTATGGCTTTTGTAGTTCAGGCTGTGGTCTTTCTACATTCTACCAGTCCTGGTTAGACAAGTGCAGTTATTCAGAAACTAAATCTATGTACCTGAAAATACATCCACCATCTTTTCTTCCAATGAAACATTTTAGGAACTCTAGGTACTGTTAAGTAGAGAGAGTTTTCAGGTATCACGGTTCAGTAATCAAACCTTTACATATAAGTGTTAATGTTCAAATACAGAGGATCGAGTCAGTAGAATTTCTTTCATATGGAAGAACAAGTATCACTATTACCTATGGTTTTCAGGGAGTATGATCCAAATTTAGCTAGGGTTATTGGTAATGATGATTTTTGGAGTATCTCCCGTAAACTACTAGAATATTAAAAATAAGTAAAAAAGTATTTGGAGCGCTGCCACATCTTTCCAGTATATATCTGTAGGATATCCATTTCACCAAAACCTTACGTAGTAACGGATTAATACAGTCAGCGATCCGCTTGGTAGTAGAAAGGAGCAGCGGATCAGTTAGAAATCTTTCTGTGAATCTTCCTTAGACCTCTGGTCAGCACGAAGTATGTCAGTACTGTCTTGATTGCAGGGGTTCACACATAGATTCTGAATAACATAGGAAATACCAATTTTGCTTCTTCATCTCTTTGTCAAGACTATCAGCTCTGCAGGTGAATTTCTTGCAGTTCACAAAACGCTGTAGTCTGTTGGGTATACTGAGCATTAGTTAGTTTGATCTATTCATCTATTCCTTCGTTGTCTGCATGAGATTGGTAGGAACTGCATCTTCAGTGTACTTTTTTTTTTTTGAAGGTACATGCACAACCCTTGCTTGGTACACAGCGTTTCTCAGTACCCTGCGAGTATTTGTACATCTGAGCTAAGACAAAACCAAATGTTTTTAGAGCAAAGTGTTGAGGTTAAAAAGAATTAGGTTTGTTTGCCTTTAACTAAAAAAAAAAAAAAAGAAAAAAAAAGAAAAAAAAAGAAAAGAAAAACTGGTATTTGAAGCTCGCTAGGGTGTAGCCTTTGTTCTGACTCTTCAGGTTCCCAAACAAAATTTCCTGGTTTTAAGTGCTATTTTTAACCTTAATTTTCAGTGTTCTCACTTACCACTTAGATCTTTCATGCTAACAATGTTAATCATTGATAAGGGGCTGGGGGGGATTGATCAGGTAAGAGAAGTTGTGTATTGGATGATTTGAGTGATCAGTCTGATACTGTTACAGTTATATTGTTTAATTCCTTTTATTGTCTTTAATAAGTCTGGCTTTCAGGGATGTGGCTACATCTGAATACCTGCTTGCTGCAAGACGAATATTAGCTTGCAGTTCCCACTTGGATGTTCAAATCATTGTGGGGTTTTTGGTTTGTTTGTTTTGGGCTTTGGTGTTATCTTGCTTTGTTTTGGGTTGTTTGTTTGGTTTGTGTTTGTTTGTTTTTCTAATCTAGGATGAAACAGGTGCCTATTTAATAGACAGAGACCCGACCTACTTTGGGCCAGTACTGAACTATCTCAGACATGGGAAACTGGTTATTAACAAGGACCTAGCTGAGGAAGGTAAGACATTTCTAAATATTCTGTTTGCTTGCCACTTGCTTATTGTTTTCACTTCTTTTGAGTCACCGAAACTAATTTAGAACAAGATGGCAAACTTTAGTCAGTGTAGAATTTTGATCCGTTTCAAGCAAAACTGATAGGTATCACGCAGTTATAGTATATGGGGTTATTGGAGCATTTTGAGTATGATTCCTGATTTCACAACCCCCATTTTCAGTTGGAACGTAAGTATTCAAACAAGAGAGGAGATGCCTTTTATTGTGTAATCTTGTATCTTTCCTGTACGACTGTGAAATATTTGGGTTTAGTCCTCTTTAAGCAAAAGAATGCTGCCTAGGAAACTAGCTTTAGAAGATGTAAAGCGAGCTAAAAGTGAAGTTCTGGCATGTTCAGACATGTGGAATATGCTTTTAAAGACTAAATTCTGCCCCCAACTTCTCCCTCCTTGTTCCCAGTTTGTATCAGTTTTATCCTGATGGAGGATGACTGTTTTAAAACATATAGTAATAAAACTGTATTGATAGCATATTGAAGAAATTTATCGAAGAGAAATTTAACAGCAAATCAAACAATTTAACAATATTTGGAGGAAATAGTATGAAGTATAATTTCCATGTGCATTGTTAAGCATACTGTGTGTGGAGAACAGGTAAGCCTTGAACATGTGAGTAGAAACAGTATGTATCTTTAAGCTTTTGTTTCAGACTCTAAAATTTCAAATGGCAGGAAGAAAAATTTTCTGCTTGCTAGCAGCTGCAGAGATTTTCAGTAGGATTATTTAAATTTCTCTTTTGCATTCCAGCCTGAGGCAGGGCCTGAGGTATGGTGGTCTATCAGTCTGCTATGGAACGGTATCTGTGCGTATTTTTTTGTTTCCTGCCTCATTTCTTACGTGAAACGGCATCAGTTTTCTTTGGGATGTTTTTAGGACTATTTTTTAGAATGAGCTAAACATTGAATTACATGTACCTGAAAGAAGGCAGAATCGCTAGGTTGGTAAATGATCTTATCATAGGGAGAAATAAATAATTTTCTGTGGCTGTTGAGAGGATAATCTTATATACCGGTTGGTGATTTTTGGTTGGAATCTTTGGTTACACTGTCTCCCCCAAAAATGTTTTCATATTAGGTGTACTGGAAGAGGCTGAATTCTACAATATCACATCTCTAATAAAACTGGTAAAGGACAAAATAAGAGAAAGAGACAGCAAAATCTCACAGGTGAGGCTGTTTTCTCGTGTGCTTTTGGTTATTTGTTCTATGACAAGTAGTGAGTGGGTTCCGTTTGTTTTTTTACGTAATTGCTGATTTCCCCAGTAAGATACTGAATGGCTGCCTCCATCACTGCATGATCTGGAACCACTAGTGTACAAAGAGTAATATTCTTAATTGCTGCCAGTCTGCTTAAAAAGTTCACAGATCTCGTTCAAAAACTGAAAACATTCTAAGTAATTATTCCAAAATGTCCAAATTCCAAAATGTAATAGTAGAATTCGTCTTAATATCATTTCTGGAAATAGTTATTTTAGAGAACAGCTTTTGTAGAACATATCTTTCTCATTTACTTTTAGATGCTCTGAATATGATGAGGTTGCCTAACTATGGTATAACTGCTGTTCATACAGTATGTTTATGCAGCATACATACAGACGCTGTTTAGCTCCTGTCATATGTTTTTGTAGCAGAGTTACTTTCTTTATTTGTAATGCTCTGTGATTGAGAAGGTTGCCTCTTCTCATAGCAGCTCATATTCTCCATGAAAGTGAATATGATACCGTTTGTTCTTTAACTCTGCTACTCAGGCTTCCCTGGAACTGAGTCTTCACGGAGATATTACAAACTCATGTTGCCAAATTTCTCTTGAAGCGAGGTTGTGGGATCGCAGGGTTGCTCTGATAGCATTTACTATAGGTCTCAGCTAGAATGGTCCTAATTGTTCATTGCTCTGGATGGGTTCAAAGTGGTGTTGCTTACCATTTCTAGAGAGTAAGGGCAACTTGAGACAAGTCACAAACATAGTGAATTCCATGCCCTATTGAGCATCTTATATTTCTTCTTGAAGGTGCCAGTCAAACATGTATACAGAGTGCTGCAGTGCCAGGAAGAAGAACTCACTCAGATGGTTTCCACAATGTCCGACGGCTGGAAATTTGAACAGGTAAAAAATCCATATGGGGTATAGTTACAGAGTCTTCTAAAAAATCAGTTCTGTGAAAGAGGAGTATAAACTAAATTCCATGCATCTTTTTTAATTCAGTCATATTCAAAATTTGGATAAACATACACAGCTAAGTTAAAATGTGATATTTGTGTTTGCATTTATCATGTAAATTTTGCTGACTTTCTATAAAAACACCTGCAACATGTCTGAAATGTAATTCTTCAGTGTCTACACATGAGCAGTTGAAGGGTGAATCAACGAGAATTAACTAATACAAGTTTATATGAATGTAGGTTAGATATGAAGAGCTCTGGGTAAAAGATATGAGCTTGGGAGATAAATGTTTGCCAGGCCCAAAGAGCGGTTCTTCAAAAAAACCTGATACACGAAGGAGGGTGAACTTTAACTGTGTGGATGTGAAGCTTGATAGCTGTGAGCTATGTGAATGTTTTTGTTCATTGCAGTGCATAAAAATAGCTTTGTGTGTACATTCGAGAACACACTGTAAAATCGCAAGATCTATCTGTTGTCTTTGATAATCCCTGTAAGTAAGAAATTAACTGTACAGCTTCTTCATCCTTCACATTCCTAATCCAGCAGAACATTTAAACTGCACTGGAGCAATGAATCTGTTAACTCTGAAACGCAAGTGTTCATCTGCTGGCACCTTTTTCAGTGTCTGATGCCTACTATACGAGAAATTGAAATAAGCATGAGCCCATTATCCTGTGCAGTCTCACTCTAATAACACAACAAAGCAACTTTTAAAAAATGTTCATGACACAAAGGTAAAAGAGATCATTTTGTGTATAGTTGATAAAATGTGTAAGGTGCTGGTGACATGGAGACAGCCATGAGCAAATAGACTAAACCAGCACAGAGAAAGCTTTTTATGCTTCAGTACTCCGCTTCAAATATTACCAGGTCTATTTGCTGTGCCAGAAGCTAAATGTTGTTTAAGTCCCTGAAAAAATCTCTCACTTAATGCACATGACTATTTTTTGGCCAGTGCATTGAAAAAGGTTTTTCAACATTCTTCTTTGTCATGAGGAACTAGCTTTCATTACAAATAGAGCTCCTTTACTTTTTAGCAGATTAAGTGACACCATGTCTTTTACCTATCCTAAACCCTTTGGGGATATTGTATTTGGGAGTAATACTGCTTTGACAGTGCAACTGCTGAAAGACCTATTATAATCTCTTTTTATAACTGGAAGAATCCAGTGGTTTTCTTGGACATTACATCCTTGTTTCGTCCAGCTTTCTCCCTACTTCCTTCCTCTCCTATCTTGCACACTTTTGGACACATAGTTTGAAGCAGATAAATAAAACAGCTGTATGATCTCATAATATGTAGCATCTCATTACTTCACACTGGGCCATTCCCTCCTTTGTACTGCAGACTGCTTGTAGCAGACGTCACTCACTTGAAACAGGATTAGAATATTGTGCATAAACAGTTTTATTGTTAATATCTTCAAACACTGTAGCTTTTCTGTAATTTTTTCTCAGCCCATGTTGCTCAGCAGCATGCTTTCTTTCAGAAGCAGTCTTTGGTACCCACCGTGCTCTGTATGTGAAAAAAGATGAAATCATCAGCTTTTTCAGAGGAGTGATATTCGTACAGATCGAGAGTCCTTGTGCTCTGAGCTGCATATAACATGTTCAAGTGGTCGGTTTTTAAAAAAGTATTTTTTTACGCTTAGCATTTCAAAATTTTAAATATGTTAAATATGATTGATTCAAAGTGTTAAATATGGTTGGATATGGTTATTAAATAGGAGTGGAAGGTGCTGAATTGTTGGTGCACTCATGCAGATGTACCGATGCCCTTTTCCAAAGAACACACGTGAAAGCTCTGCTAGAACAGTGCAATTATGCATTAGTCCCAGTCCAAAATCTATTACCAAAAGTTATGCTGCCCCACTTCTGTGATTTCAGTGGGTTATTTTGCAGAGGATTTTTAGCTTCAATTGTTACCTCTTTAGACGATCAGAAAAAAACCAGTATTTTGCCAATACAACAGAATAAAAAAGTGCGGGCTATGCAAAATGGCTGAATAGAAAGGCTTTAGACAGCAGCAGTGTTGGTCATATAAACGTTAATGTTTAATGTAACCTGAGTCTGTCATCATAATGCAGTCTTAAGTATGTTCATGGTATGAGGAGGATGGTATTTAACTGCTGTCTTCAAAATTATTCACATACAATAGCAGGATATATATAAATTTACTATTCATGGGCCTTTTCATCTGTCGTAACCTCCAGTTTACTCAGAATAGGCAATTGTTGTATAACTCTTCACACTTAATTTAAAGTTCTGATCTCTCTCAAGTGCACTGACAGGCTATGCTTTAATTTAAATGGGCTAGGAATTGCCATGTGTTATTAAGGTAAAATATGTTTTGTAATAAGAGGCTGAGAAATTTAGCTGAGGTTGAACTTTAAATTATTAGACGTTTGGTCTAATGTTCTTGGTAGTGATTTTTATGGGAACGAGACAATTTTTTACAAGACAATCCAGTTTTCTTGGATCTTCTGTAAATTACTCCTTCTAAAACTAATCTAGACCACTCAACCTTTTTTCCTCTTGTTGACTTCTTATGTTTCCTTAGCTGTATTTTATCAGTATTTCGAACAAGATGAAGTTCTTTAATACCCAGGGTTTATATATTGCTTTACATAACACCTTCTAGTCTAATATCCGTGTTACCTTCTCCACTTGTCAGTGTATGACAGGAAAATAACGCTCGCTTTCATATTGCACCAAACGTTGTTTTTCAGAGTAGCTGGCTACAACGCAGTTATATGGGGAGCTTTCTGTCTTCTTATCAGTAGCTCTTAATTTCCTTTTAAATTAAAAATGGCTTTGCAATTGCCTCAGTAAATTTTATGCTGAAATGAAAGTTGTGGCTTGATAGCAACCTGTTCTAGTGGCAAATAAATGTTACCTGAACGTTTGAGCTCATCTGTTACTTGTACAATTTGGATAACGGTATGTGCTTCAGCTTTACAAAGGTTTCTTTTTGTGTTTTGCTTTGATTGGTTATTTCAGCTTGTCAGTATAGGTTCCCAGTACAGCTGTGGCCGGGCTCAGCAGTCAGAGTTTCTGCTGATAGTGTCACGGGAAGTGAAAGGGGAAGAGAGATGCTTCCAGAAATGCTGCAGTGAGGTGTGTCACACCATTCTTTTTGCCCTCACACTGATATGCTTGGCCTCCTTGCGTTTCTGCTGCTTTCAAATCATCCCACTTTTTTTCTGGATGTACAGCACATAGTAGTTTGTGTGTATTTGTGACTGGCTTTTATTTATATTCACGATATTTCATTACACATTATGAATGTCCACGTTGTAAAAATAATAGAAAAACAACCAAACAAAAATCCCTTAGTAATTTAGTTAAAGGTTTTTCTTAAGAAGAGTTCTTACCTCCTCGGTAGATTACTTCTTTTCCTTAAATTTTCCTCCAAAGTTAACAGCCTTTGATCCATACTTGTTAAGTAAGAAGTACAATTCAAACCTAGGGAGCCCTAAAAATACAACTTTTGAGTTCACTGGATTCAGAAGGGGACATTTCTGGTAAACTGGGACAATGATTATTTCGTCCACCAAAGGTAAGTTCTGAGTTTTAACCCTTTATTTCTTGTAACTCAGAACTTTGCTGGTTTTTTAGGTGGATATGTTCAAATTAGAATAACGAATAGCAGGAGTTTTTGATAAGTAAAATATGGAAGAGTGAGGGGAGAACAAAATGAACAGTTTTAAATCTTGTCTGAAGTTGAAAAAACATTCTGGGTGTTTCCTTGGCTTTATTGTTTTGTTGTTTTGGGGTTTTTTTCCATCTTGGGAAATCTTCTTGAAATCCAAATGGAGAATCCTAGCTTCATTCATTCTCTTTTTTTTTTTTCATCCTTCCTTCTCCCCTTGTTCTGCTTTTTTGATTGCTGTGTTACTTCCAAATATTCGTGAGTTTGGGAAGGAGTTTTTGGTCTCAGTAACATTGGAGGCAGTTTCCAGTTCTTTACGTATCTGTGCTGCATTTTGATGTATTGTATGTGAATTGATTTGGGAACCTGGTGCTCTGTAGTTTTTTCATCAGTAAAATGCCTGGAGTACTTGCTCTTTTTTTTGCAACATATGTGGTTATTCAGTCTGAAAGATGAATGTAACATTGTGAAGATAACATGATAGTGAACTGGCTTAATAAAAACAAAGCTTTGCCTATGACTTTATATGGACATTTAATCATGCAGTCTGCATTTGAAACCTGGACTGTTACCCAGCTTTACTCCAGAATCTGCTTTCAACGTACCAAGCACTGTCTGTTTCTTGCAGTTGCATAGGTAACATTTGGAATGTGAAATGTGTGGTTTTCAGACTTCCGGCAACAGAGGAAGAATTGTGGCTTGTTAGGGATGCGTAGGGTACAGGCAGCATGATGTTAATCATGTGTTCATGTCCTAGATAGCTCAAAGTAAAAGTCAGCGCTATAAAATGGAAGGTGGGGAAGGCAGTGAAGAAATCAATGCAGGTATAAAATAAAATAAAAATTATAATTTTTAAAAAATGAAGCTTTGAAGTCTGACTATTGCATTAAGAAACCTGAAAGAAATACTCTTTCAGGCCTGGTGTCAATCATCAGTGCTGAGTTTTAAGAGCTGATGTGTGTGTATCTTCATAACCTTTTTGCCTTTGGGAAGGCGGAACAAATGCATTATATGTCTAAAAGGCGTAGAGTCCATTTTTAGATTCATGCAACTTGATTCTGCAAAAAAATTGAGCGGAGGATTTTCTTTAATTCTGTTAGCTGATAGTATAATTTAAAAAAAAAAAAGTTATTTCAAGCTTTCTAGTGTACAAGAAGTTCACCACATCTGAAACAGAAGCAGTAATATTCAAAGTACAAGAATATTTAAAATAGAATTTGAGAATAATTGTTACAGAATTTACTTGGTTTTGAGAATCAGACCGTCACAAAATAGAGAAGGAAATTACTTGTAGTGAAGTAGAAGAGTTAGTTAATATGAGTAGCTCCAGTGGTAAGCAGAGGAAGAAGAACAAGAAGAGGAAGAAGAAGACTGGGCTGCTGTTTGCGCAAGCTGGAGCGGTTATCTGAGATGGCAATACTATTGCTGATTTGTCTGGTAAATGTACTATATAGATTTTGAATCAGTACTATTAAACCAATGTAGCAAATCTGTATAGGCATGTTACTGAAATGTGTCTGGTTTTGAGATCTGTCTCAGTTAAGTTAGGCATGAGATTAGTTCACTTCAAAAATAAGGTCCCTTTTTATGAGACAGGAAATTCCATGTTGAGATTTCTTTGTCTTTTCAGGAAAATCGTGACCTCTATTGGCACATCGAGCAATAACTATATTTGTGTTGATTTAATAATAATAAAAGTAATGCTGCTTTCCATTCCTGCCTTTTTTTAGCTGTACCTGACTGGCTACTAGTACCATCACCCTTATTCCGTGCAAATGGTTATGGATCCATATCTAATGAATTTTCTGTGATAAGTAGCGTTGGCATTTTCCTACGCTCAGTTCTGACACTGTTGGGGCTCACAGGGATGCTTAAACAGGATCACAGTGGTTTGGTAAGGAGTGTAATGGAACAAGTCATGGAAGGAATAAAACAATGCAGAAAAATAGATACGTGCATGTATACGTAGATCTGTATATATATATATAAAAACACACAACTCTATGGAATTTACAGCTTCAACATGTTTTTTTATCCTTCCTTACGTTCTTGGTCATTTAAGCCACACAAAGCAAAAGCAGTTTGTCCTTTCAGAAAGTCTGAGGAACAGTAATGTGGATCATCTAAAATCCTTTGACCTGTTTTTCATACCTCAGACTACTCTGATCTGTTGTGGCTTCTTTTGGGGGGTGGGATGGGGGTGGTAGCGTGGGGGC
>VXAZ01010266.1:0-129511 GCA_013399875.1 Gymnorhina tibicen
CTTGTCATCTTTCTTCTGCTATAGTGCCATCAAATGGTGGAAGGAAAAATCTATTGGGCCCACATCATTCAACCTCCACTGTTTCGGCCTCTGACTTGGTGGGATCCAGAGCCTTCCCTCAGCAATGATAGAACAAAATGGGTGGAAGGAACTTGGCTTCCTCCCTTAGATCAGATATTGTAGATACATGTGGTGTTAACACTACTTTTGTTATTGATTTACCGCCTATATGCTTAATGTGGAATCAAACAAGCGCCTCTTTACCTTGTACTAAATTTTCTATGCAATTGCATTTAATATATGTACACTCAAAGAATGCAAGAAAATTGACTGCTGTTACACTGCCAGCCATTCTGTCTACCTCCAACAAATCTGTGGATGCCCCTCCACCTCATTTCCCAAAATGTCGTTTTACACCCATCTCCAATATATGGCATTTGGAATGGACATCATGTATAGGACAATGGCCACAACAACAATTCTCACAGTATGAGAGAGTAATTGATTGGGGACCACATGGTTCTTTAAAGAAAATGGGACCAATGCAACCGTTCTCCTGTCCCAAAAGGCAAACCGCAGTATTGTCTGGCATGATGGTGGAATGGCTGGATCATTAATTCAGTATTATTTAGGTAATAATCAGTCCCGTGTACACAAACAGCTGTGACAACTGAGTTGTCTGGCAATAATATCCTTTTTAATCTTCTGTCTTGTCCTTTTTAGTATAATCAGAGCTGTCAAAAGCACACGAAAACAAGTCATGGTTGCATTAGCTTTATTTATGACCCCAATGAAAAAAGAAAAAGGGGGAGATGTGAGAAAGAAACAAGCCTAACACTGCAGAAAATTCTTGGGAAGCATGGAAGAAAGTAGACCAAACACTATCTGAGAGCAGGAAAAGCATCCTGTTTTCTTTGAAGCCTGCAAACCTTGAGGAAACTAACAAACTGTCAAGGCTCAGCAGTTGAAGGTCAGAGGTAAAGGGCCAGGGATCAGTCATAAGGGGTCAAAGGTCAAGATCCATGGGTCATGTGTCAAAGATCAAGAGTGGGCAGTCAGAGGACAATGGTTGGGGGTCATAGGTCAAAGGTCAAGGGTCAAAGGTCAAAGGTCAGGGGGTCAAAAAAGCCAATGATAAGGGGTCAAAAGTCAAAGATCATCAGTTGGGAGCAAAGGTCAAAGGTTATCACTTGGAGGGTCAAAAGGTTGGGGTCAGAAGTCATAGGTCANAGAAAGAAACAAGCCTGACACTGCAGAAAATTCTTGGGAAGCATGGAAGAAAGTAGACCAAACACTATCTGAGAGCAGGAAAAGCATCCTGTTTTCTTTGAAGCCTGCAAACCTTGAGGAAACTAACAAACTGTCAAGGCTCAGCAGTTGAAGGTCAGAGGTAAAGGGCCAGGGATCAGTCATAAGGGGTCAAAGGTCAAGATCCATGGGTCATGTGTCAAAGATCAAGAGTGGGCAGTCAGAGGACAATGGTTGGGGGTCATAGGTCAAAGGTCAAGGGTCAAAGGTCAGGGGGTCAAAAAAGCCAATGATAAGGGGTCAAAAGTCAAAGATCATCAGTTGGGAGCAAAGGTCAAAGGTTATCACTTGGAGGGTCAAAAGGTTGGGGTCAGAAGTCATAGGTCAAGGGTCAGAGGTCAAATGACATGGTTCATGGTCAATCAAAGGTCAAGGGTCAGAGCTCATAACTTGGGGACAAAGGTCAAGGGTCAAATAGCAAAGGTGAGGGATCAAGGATCAGAAATCTTAGGCCGGGGTCAAGGGTCAAAAGTCAAAGGGCAAAGATCAGGGGTCAAAGTTCAGTGGTCAAAGATCAAAATGTAAGCATGTCAGGGGTCAAGGCTGAAGGGTCAAAGGTCAGAAGTCAATGGTCAGTGGTCATAGGTGAAGAGTCAAGAGTCACAGATCAACAACGCGGAGGTCAAATATCCTTTCATAGGATCCTTGCACTTTGATGTCAGATTTCTGAGCCCTGAATTTAACCCCATCCTTTGATGTTTGACCTCTGACCTTTTACCCCTGACCTTTGGCCTCCTGAGCCTTGGGCTGTTACCCCGATCTATTACCTACCTATGACCTTTGACCTTGTCACTTTGACCCTGGTCTGTTAGCTCTGAGCTTTGACCTTTGACTTGACCCTTGACCTTTTGACCCCTGACCTTTCAGCCTTGAGTCCAATTTATGGTCTCATATTTTTTACCTTTGACCCTTGTCTCTGACCTTTGACCTTTGACCTCCAACCTTTTGGTCTCTGCTCAATGACCTTTGACCTTTGATCCCAAACGAGAACCTTTGAGTCCTATGTGGTGATCATTGACCTTTGACCCCTTACCATTGGCCTTCGAACCCTGACCTTTGACCTATGACTTCCAACCCTTGTCCTCTGATGGCCCACCTTTGATCTTTGACACGTGACCCATGGGTCTTGATCTTTGACCCCTGATGACTGACCCCCTGGCCCTTTACCTCTGACCTTCAACTCCTGACCCTTGACCTTTTACCCTTGACCCTGTACATTTGACCCCTGACCAGACCCTTGGCCTTTGATGTCTGATCTCTGATCCCTGAACTTAACCCTTGACCTTTGACTGCTGACCTCTGACTCTTTGACTCCTGTCTTTTGATCTCTTACCCCCTGGCCTTGGATCCTTGACCCCCTGGACCTTTGACCCTTTCCCTTGACCCCTGGCCCTTGACTCCTGGCTCTGGAGCCTGGACTCTGGCCCTGGAGCCTAATCTGGTCCCTGACTACCCTGTCTGTGCCCATACCTACTACTGTGTCCTGTAACCCCAAACTCCTGCTGTGCATCCCTCAGCCCTCAACCCCTGCCTGTCACTCTCCAGCCTGTAGATGTCACCCCTCCCTTTTTGGTGTGGTCTTGTCCTCCTGTGAGCGTTCTGGTGTTGTCCTGGTGTTAGGATTGCTGCCTGCTGCTGCTGCTGCTGCGAGGGCTAAAAGGGTGTCCTCAGGGGCAGTGCGACTTTCTACAGAGGTTTTATTATTTTAAGCTAGAGAGAAAAATTACGATCCAGTTTAAACACAGAAGAGCAGAGGAAACTTAGTCTCTGCGAATAAAGCAGATCAAACCCAGAAAGGTTTGAAATATACCCCAAAAACATTATTAAAACCAAATGAGTTTAGATGTTGGTGCCAAAAAATTAATATGCTTTATTTATTAGTAAAAGAAGCAAAGAGAAAAGTCAAAGGTCAAAGGTCCCAGGTAAAAATTTAAAGGGCAAGGCTCAAGGATCAGAGGTCAAGGCTCAGGAGTCAAAGGTCAGAGGTCAAATGTCAAGGGGGTCAAATGTCAGACAACACAGTGAAGGCTCAGGTGGTCAAGTGCCAAGGATCAGGGGGTGAGGTCAAGGGTCAGAGGCCAAGCCTTGGGGTCAGAGGTCAAAAGTCAAGGATCAGGGGGTCAAAGGTCAAGGGTTAGGGTCAAGGCTCAAAGATCATCAGTCAGCATGGGTTGGGGGCTGAGGGGTGCACAGCAGGAGTTTGGGATTACCCAACACAGTAGTAGGTATGGGCACAGACAGGGTAGAGTAGTTAGGGACCAGATTAGGGTTCAGGGTCAGAGTCCAGGCTCCAGAGCCAGGGGTCAAGGGTCGGGGGTGAAGGGTGCAAGGTCCAAGGTAATAGCTCAGGGCTCCAAGGTCAGGGGTCAGAGGTCAGGGGTCAAAGGTCAAGAGCTTTGGGGTCTTAGGGGTACACAGCAGGAGTTTGGGGTTACAGGACGCAGTAGTAGGTATGGGCACAGACAGGGTACAGTACACTGCACATCAAAGCTGCTCCCTGTCCGCGTCGTGTCCTGATACCCCCCCAGCACGCCTGTCCAGTCCCTCCCAGCCGCTCTCCCAGCACCACAAGCTCTGTAAGGCACCAGGTGCCAGCGCAGCTCAGCGGGTGGGCACAGCCGACAGTGCCCCAGGGACGGGCAGGCAGACGGAACATCCTGCAGCCTCATGGGGCTGGGGGGCCACTGCAGTCCCTGCCCATGGGGGGTGGCAGTGATGGGCACTGCCCGGCACTGAGCCCCATCTGTCCCACAGCTTCGGCTCGGTCCCGCATCTCCCCCACAGGTCCCCAGCCCGTGCCGCCGGTCCTGTATTCTCACACCTGGCCTTGGCACTCCTCACCATAGAGAAACCCCCGTAAGTCCTGAGCAGTAAGGGGACAAACTGTCTTGGTTTGAAAGACAGCTGTCTGCTAAGGAAGGCGGGAGACTCCCTTGGAGTGGAAATTGTAAACCCCCTTCCCTCCGAATTATTATAATTTTGAACTTAAAATTATAATAATTTCAGGCAAAGCTATGAGAAATAGGAATGACAGTTCTTTACCAGTATAAGTAACAAGGCAAACACACAACAACAACTATGTCAGTAACACCAAACAGGACCAGAACCCAGTGACCCCTTCCCGGCTGCCAGGCCCTTTCCCCTTGGGTGCAGTGACGCTCACGGCCGGCAGGGGCGCTGGCGGCTCCCGGCGAGCAGGGCGGGTGCGATGGTTCCCCCGCAGCTGCAGGGGGCGCTCCGGAGCGAGCTCGGGGAGCACGCAGCAATGGCGGCTGGGCCGGGCTGGGAAGGGGTGGGAGAAAGGCTTCACAAACCCCCTGGGCAGCCGGTCCCGGTGCCCCAGCAGGACCCTCAGGAGCAGCAAGCTGGAATGGCAGGACTGAGCACAAAATCCCAAGTGGTAGACAAGATATATCAAACTCCACAGTTGTAGTGGCAACTCTGTGACATCTCAGCAGGCAGGGGGTGTGGGGCTACAGCGTAGCGAAGACTCAGAGCACAGCAGGGCTGGGGCAGCGGTGGCCCAGCTCCCAGCAGGGCAGGGAAAAACGGGCTCAGGATCCCAGGGTTTTGCCCTTGAGGCACCCGAGCAGATGGTGGAAAGTCCCTCTTCTAGTGTGGCAGGATGTTAACAAGCTCCCAGTGCAACGACCGCTCCCCTAAGCAGAGCTCCACTGATGGTAGAAGAAAGGCGGCAGAAGGCAGCAGCCCGCACTGGTGATGAGTTGTCCCCACAGCCCCTCTCCCCTCCCAGTGCTGAGAGAATAAGTGAGCTAGGGGCTTCAGCCCCTATTTTCCCATTTTCCCCTATTTTCAGCCCCATTTTCCCAGTCCAAATCTCACGGCATCTCTGCTCTCCACAGGAGACCTCACGTTAAGAGAGTAGCCAACTGGACCCCTCCCCTGAGCTGACAACTTCTTTTGTCTCTCTTAAGTATCCAGTCGTTATTGTCTTCCAGTAACAGGTATGGGGGAAAATTCCTTAAGAGACAAAAAACAAAAGGAGGACTTCTAAAACCCCAGCACAAACCCAAATCCTCCACCCTGGCTCCACAATGGCCCGGGGAGGGGTGGGGCTGTAGGAACAATACCTCCCTGTTTTCCCTCTCCTGGAAGCTGGGAATGCGAAAGACTTGCAGCTGGCCTTATATTAGATTGCAGATTTTGAAGATAAGGCAGACAACTTCCCAGTCCTCACTGTTCTTTCCTTATCACATAGCCTCCTGCTGCTATTTGCCCTAACCCTATTTCTCCACACCTCCCTTCAATAAATCCTTTCCCAAACTAACACCATATTGCCCCGTCTGGGTTCGGGTGCCGAGAGCCTTTCTCAGCGCCTCTTACTGCCCCCTCTGGGCATCCATGTCCTTAACTACCTCTGGGAGAATGTGCAAACCATCTCAACCTTCTCCCAAAGGAGGTGTTTTGGGATCGTCATCCCTATAGTCGAGACCCTTTTTTGACTTTCCTTTGTTGCCCACCCTGGGCGTCCTGCCATGGTTTACTTCCCGAAGCTATACTCACTGGTGAGATTTGCCCAGACCCTTCTTGACTTTCCCTTACTGCCCTCTCTGGGCATCCATGTCCAGTGGTCCTTTCCTGTGGACTCTTCACAGACCCCCCAGTCTGCCTCAGGTCTGTCTCCTGGACAGTCTCAGGAACCCAATCAATCGGCTGGTGCCAGCCAGCGCCGAAGGGAGCTGGTCACCGAAACTGGGTGAGGCGTGCCTCCAGCTCCTCTTGCTGCACGCCGGACCCAGATGGTGGAAGGATCCCGGACGAGGTCCCAGTTGTCAGGAAAATTCCACAAACATCAGATGTTTATGTCCAAAAAGGAGACAGAGGAATCCTGCAACTTTTTTCAAATAAAGAGAGAGAGTCCACCGGGGCACACGCCTATGGGGTTTTCACTCTCGAGGTTTCAGAGGGCACAGCCTCCTTTTATCCCAAACTCCCGGCTGCATGTTGCCCTCTTGCTTTCCCCACTGGCTGAGGTACAGGGAAGGTACAGCCTTCCTGAACCACCTACCACATATTCCCCCTTGAAGCTACTATTTTACCCCAAAGTCAGAAGTTGAGGCTTGTGCAGGACCTTGTCTGTTTCAGGAGCCAGGCTGTCTGGCCTCTGCAACAAACCTGCTGCCCAAAGTTAGTAGAGACATTAAGACCCATTTCAAAGACGTTAACACCCATACCTTCACCCATCAAATTGTTTGTAAAGACATTGGCTTTCCTCTCATAAGGCTGCCTGCTGGCCGTGTGTGGACTCCTAGCTGTGTCACCCATTCTCGATGGTGGTCCCAAGAGCCTCACAGACAACTTCATTGCTCCAAACTCTGCTCAGCTTTCCCTGGAGAAGGATTATAGAGACATTGTTCAAACAAAAGCCCTTTGCTTGGGCATTCAAGTTTAAAAACTCTTTTCAAAGGATTTCGCCTAAGTGATTCAGCCAAGACTAACAAGCCTGTGGCATAAGGAAGGCTGAAGTTTCTGATTCCCAGCCTCTCATGTCTATTTTTAGCTCTGAAATCCGATAAACAATAAAGATCAAAATCAACCAGGCAACCAACACAGAACCTGCTGAAAAATAGCAGGTGTGTACTTTGGGCTTTCCTCCACAGGTAGCTACTTTTAAGTAATAATAGCAACAAAAAGAAAAATAAAATTAAAGACACTGAGAGAATAATTGAGTGATTAACTGTTTTTACAGGCTTGTCCTCTGGGTGGTTAGGAAAACTTTACATTTTCACATCACGCTCTCAAAGAGTGACTGTCAACCCGAAGGCAGGTGCTGGGCTCTCTTTTCAAATATCTCTCATACTTTGCTGTACCTACACTAGTTTTCATGAAGCAGAAAGGGTGCCACCTTTCTTGTTCTCTTGAAGTTTATTTTAACCTGTTCAGCAGCATGATGAAAGCTTTTGAATTCCCAGTAAATTACAGTAATGGCAAAACAAAATATTTTGAGTTACAGCAATCTGAAGACTTGACATTTTCATTCTACATTTTAGACAGCAACTGACAATCCTTAGGGATGTTGCCCTCGTTAATAATCCATCTTTGGATAATAAAGAACCAGATTTCAGTAGTTCAGAAATAAGAAAGGACATAAAAAATTGCATTTTTATTATCAAACTTGCACAGGCAAGGAAAGCATAATCCCAGGCAACAAACTGGCCCAAAGCAAGGATAAAACTATTATAAAATGAATAAACAAGTGTTTGCAAAATTTCAAGAGAAAATATACTTTTCCATATGTGTCTGATTAGGTTAGTCTATTGTAGCATAAAAATAATATTGATCACATTGTCAAAAAATGTGCCATAATACAAATGTATCAAGAAGCTTAATTTTGGTATTCTTTTAATTTTCTGAGCATGAGAGAGTGAATCTTTTGATCTTATTTATATCTTATTGATAGTTTAGTAGTGTCCAAAGTGCATCAGGGGTCATAAGAACACAGCAGGATACAAACATTTATTTTAAGCTATCTTGCTTTTAAGACTTTACAGAGTGCCCAGAAATGGCTGGTTGCCCTTTTTCATTGCAGAATAATAGTAACATCTGTAGAGAGATTAGAGCAGAACTCTAATGAATCACTGGACAACAGTGTGAATTTCATTATAGAAAAAAACCTCAGAGACATATTTTTGTGGCTTAGAGGACAATCTGAAGTAGCCCAGAGGCAATGTTTTTATATACTCTATTCAATCTTCGAGACTTGACCTAAAAGCTCCTTTAGAAGCAGAGTTATTTAAAATAATTTGATTTTTAAGTTATGTCCAAAAACTATAACTTTGTCACAGGCGGTGCCAAAGTGAAAAGCAGTACTGTTAGCATTCTCATTGCTAAATATTTTGTAAAATGGGCTAACCCCTCATTTTAACACCAGCACTTGAGTCTATCTATTAAAATGAAACCATAAAGGGAAAAATAAATGACCACAAGCTTTGAAGTGATTGATCAATTAATTTGGGAAATTTGGGAATTTGGATAAATTTGGGAATCAAGATAGTAGACACAGAGCAACTTTTTTCAAAATTTGAAATAAGCGTTTTGAAAAAAGGTAAATTTTTAGCTGCTAAAATTACATGTATAGATATTATGAAAACAAAACTTCAGATATTGTCAGCTTTTAAGGAATGAGCAATTGAATTACAGAAATGACAACATTAGAGATGTATCAAGGTTCCTTACAAAGGATTCCTTACACATTTTTAGTTGTTTTTTTTTCTTTTTTTAATCCTAAATCCTCTGCTTTGGGATTCTCTCTCATCAGAACGACTTTTCTGTAAAGTACTGGCAAAGGATCCAAGCTTCAGGGAGCTGTCATTGCCATCCAGGTCTGTAAGACTCTTTCCCATTTGAAAGAAAATGATCACATTTGAAGAAAACTATTATGAGCAATAGCGAGAAATTTGCTGTCCCTGATCAAAGCTGTTTCTCGAGGCCAGGCATGGTTTGCTGACCTACTTTGGTCAAGGATTTATTCAGCCTACAGCCTGGGATGAAACTCTGAGACTGCTGGGAGCGCCCGGCAATGTGCAACTGGTGACGGGATGATGATTAATTTGATTGTCACCAGCACAGCTCTGAGCATGAGGCTTGTTCAGGAGGCACATAAAAGGAAAGCCAGTGCAGTTTCTTGGGTTCTGCTGCTAAGAGAGTGAGGGACGCAGAAAAACAAACCCCAGCACTGCTGAAGACTTTGGCCAGCCAAAGAGCAGCCCAGCCTCTCCAGCACAGCAGCGCTGTTCATGCTGGCCTGCTGTCCCGGGTGGGGATGACGTGGTGCAGCCAGCCTGGGGACAGTCAGCAGAACGTGGTTGCTCCTTCACTGGGTGTGAAGCTGCCACACCTCATTGACAGCAACAAAAAGACAGTGGGATCAACAGAGGGAGTATGCCATAGACGTGCCCTTCTCTTCCCACCAGTCAACCAGCTCTTTCTCCAGGCCACTCTGGCTATTTACACAGGCAGACAGCATGGAGGTGCACTACAGAGCCACGTGGCTAAACTGGAAGGCTGCAGGCTGGAGGATTCCAGATTATGAAGAGCTGCATTCTGTGTACATCAGCCAGACTCCATGATCCAGGCAAGAAAACCTATGGGTCAAATGATCAGCCACCAGGAGTAATTTATTTTTAGGGTAAAAGCTCTACTGGGACTAATTTCCCTTACTATCTGCAGGGGCATGCAGGTGAAATTTTCACAGGACTGCAATGACAGAACACCGGATACTGCTACCATTTGCAATGTTTAATACAGGTATTTGTGCTACTGATTCCTTATGTTGCTCCTTTTGTCATCATTTCAAGCCACTCCAAAGAGACTGAAGTGTGGCTAAGTCATCTGTCCAGCTAATTTACCAGTAATGCTTACTCTTGTTTTGCACATCACTGTGCAAACTGAAATGTGATGGAGACGCTTTCCCACCATTTTGTACCTTCCAACTTTGTAACACAAAGCTGCTTGTCCACAGGCACACTTGACGGAGTTTGCTGCTGTTGCCTGGGATAAGAGTTTATTTTCTTCAGAGTAGCTCAGATGTGGCTGTGTTTTTGTGGATTTATGCTGGAAACAGTAATTCAGGGATGTTTTCATTGTTACTGAGCAGGGCTTACACAGAATCAGGGCCATTTCTGCCTCTCACCATCCCGCCAGTGAGTGGTCTGAGAGTTCACAAGAAGTTGGGTGGGGACACAGCTGGGACAGCTGACCCCCACTGACCCAAGGGACTTTCCATACCAGCATATAAAGCTGGGGGAAGAACGAAGGGGAGGACTTTCAGAGTGATGGCGTTTGTCTTCCCAAGTCAACGTTATGCGTGCCGGAGCCCTGCTTCCCTAGGGATTGCTGAACACCTGCCTGACCATGGGAAGTGGTGAATGAATTCCTTATTTGCCTTGCTTGTGTGGGAAGCTTTTGCTTTACCTCAACCCACGAGTTTTCTCACTCCAATTTTCTCTCCCATCCCACCAGGGAGGAGTGAGAGAGTGGCTATGTGGCCCTTAGTTGCTGGTGGGGACTAAACCAAGTCAAGTAGGTGTCATGCAGGAGGCAAGATGAGGTTTCAGTATCCTCATGGATAATGAAGACTCCTCAAACCATGCCAGTACAAATCTCAGAATGACATAGTCATATATGCAGTAAATGCTCCCCCTGGAGAATGATCAGGCAACATTGTCCCTCTTTCAACTGAAGTTGAGAAAGACAGCTGTAAAGTGTTCAGGATAAAATCTTTTCCAGCAGCACCTACTTGGAATGCTCAGCTGAACAAAGGTGTGAGCCTAGCCCTTTGGGAGAACATAGTCTGTGGCAGAGTTTTTTTAATGCCAGAAGGTGAACTCTAGATAAAAATGAGAAATAGTGCAAGAAGTGCTGCAAATTATGAATTATACATTCTTGCAACAAACATGGAAGAGATATTTCTGCCAGGGATTATTTCAACCAACACGAAAAAAAGAGAAGTATCATGTTTTAATGAAAATACTTGAAAGGAGGAAGCATGAAATCTAGTCTACTCTACACTAATTTGTTAAAGATTTGGATTAATTTCAAGTGTATGAACATATATGTTCCCAATACCACTTATCTTTTTTCTTTTACCTCTGAATGAGAATTGTCTCTGATTGTTTGCAGGCAAGGAGAGGTAGATTGTTTACTCACTGGCTCAGATGAGAATTTGGCTTCGTCTTGAAATTCAAGGAGAAAAATATAATGCTGCTCTTGGGAAAATATTATCATAAATCAAAACTTATTTTTCAAGCAGTGATTTTCAGGGTTCTTTTCACTGGAAATCTTGGGTTTCTCAAGAAGCAATGCTTACACAAGCAAAGATGTCTTAAACAAAGGTTCTTTAACAGTGCTGTGTAAATTCTCCAACTATTATTCATCCTATTAAAAATAATTTGGAATTTATAAAACCTCCGTCTCTCCTGGCTGGCACAGTTTCCTTATTACAAATTAATTTCCTGCCAAAAATGGTTTGTTTCTATCTGATGATCTGAAGCAGTTCCTGGCAAAACTAAAAGAATTTAAGTATTTATTTATTAAGGTAACTCACAATTTGGAAGAGGAAAAAGAAGCAGGCAGCTGGTTTCATGTGAGACTTCAAATATGAAGTACATTGTTTTAAGAACCACATACTTGGAGTTTGATCAAGTTATACTATTTATACATTACGATCTGATTAAATCTTTTAATTTTGGAGAAAATCTATTGGTTGATTTCCCATATGCATGTGAGGCTCCTATAAAGAAACCAGGTAGTAGGAGTCCTTCCAAGGCTTTCTCACAGCAATATCCTTTGGGGAATGCAAACCTACCTGTAGGTAAGGCAAATATTCACAGCTCAAGGTTACAGTCAGACTCCAGTAATATATAACCATAAACATGATATTAGATATAAGCTTAAAGGCATGTGTTACCTCCCTGATTTTGTTTATTTATGTGTGTGGTTTTATGTTTACATACCACCAAGTAAAGTTTGATAGTGACACAGTGTAGACTCTCTCCAAAGTTTGAATACCTCCGTAAATGCAACAAAGTCTTGCATTTTCCAGCAGTCTGGTATCCCCTAAAAACTGTTATCAAATATGATAAAACTGTCATTCTGAATCACAACCTCAGCTTTTACAGAGCTGACGCCATCCTGCAGATAACACGGAGATTCAGCCAACACAAAAAGTGGGCAACAAAGGTGAAGTGTGGGATTTAGTATTTCACATTACTGCCATCTCCTGTAGCATAGGAATCAAAGACCTAAGATCAAAGAAACAAAACTCTGTGAGTGGACAGATAATTCCAGAGTACCAATAAGGTGCTGTGACCCAAACTAATCACTTGCACAGTGATTCATTAGTTATATCAGAAATCTAAAATACATGGCATAACTAAACCAAGCTTAGGTTCTAACTCTACACTGTTTTTCAGATTAAGCTCAGCTTCCTTTTTGCATATTTTGTAATCTATTCTTATACTAATCCTGTTAATTGTTTTTACATCTTGGGTATTTTCTCAGTCTGCATAGAGAGACATAAACTAAGGGAACACCAACAGAAATTTTGAAAGAGACGGAAGGATATTTATACATCCTGGTAACACCCAAAAGGAACTTTAAGGTGCATGGGCTCATTACACTGGACATTTAGCAAATAAAAATGAGACAAGGTATTTCCTTAAGGGTTTGCAGTCTCAGACATCTGAGGGCTGGAATGACCTGATAAGCCAATTCCCATTTCTCTTCAGTCTTGAAACCATTTGGCATCTGTCTGCTTCTTGCTCTATTTTCTAGAGATTAGAATCACAGAGAAGTGCAGTGGATACTTAATTAAGGTATTTTCCTTTTTTACGTCATTTTCTGTTCCTAACCTCTTTCTACATCTGTCTTCACTGCATAATAATCCTTATTCTCCTTTCTCCTTTCTGGCACACAAAGTCCTCTTTTATCCAGGCTTCACCCTGTGGTATCTTTCTAACTCTTTTCTCAGGACAGTTATGCTAATGAGAGTTTCCCTGCACTTCACAGAATGATCTCTTTCATGAGCTGAGTCCTATCTTCAGCTATAGGTATTTTAATAGTGACCAGATAGTGACCAGTATAGAGAAGGTCCCACAACAGGGGTGGCAGATTTCTGCTGTCTGGGAAATGCTTCTGTGTTTGAAAACCCTGGAGTTACAGCAAAAATTGTCAGATCAGGTAAAATGAAATAGCTCCTATTATGATAAATTGAAGTTCTGTGCTTGATTGCTCCTAAAAAAGGGTTGCATCATTTAGCCCAGCCTCAAAAGATTTCCTGCAATACTGGCACACCATTGCTCTACGGAAGGTTTACAGAGCCGTTGTTTTCTTCGTCTCATTCTAAATACATTGCAAAACAAAAATACTCCCCAAATCCCCCTCCTTCAGCCTGTTCTCCACAAAGCCAATTCACCTGAAGTGTTTAAATTGCTGTCAATGGGAAGCAATGATGATGTACTGCAAAACATCCAGGGACTATAACCAGGTAAGAGCTTCTTCTAGTGGGCACACACAACTGAGAAACTGTAGTAGCAGCCCGTAATAATTGTCACTTCTGATCACCATGGGAACCAAACAGAGGTCTACTTTGCAGAAAACAGATCAGCAGTGACTCACCGACTGCTTGGGAAGCATGATTATTGAGAATTGCTAGACTTGTGTGGGTGACAGGGAAGAGTGATGCCATTTCAGCCACAGTCCCATACAGCAGAGACTCCTCTGCTAGACACGCAGGATGAAAACAAGTGTATTAGTTCTTTGTGTTCCTTAGAGACAAATTTCACCTTTATGATTTTCTGCAGCTTCAGCCTTGTGTGGACTCTTTGCTATGAGAGGATTTCACTTCTGGGGAACAAAGTTCTAACTGACCTTACACTGGCCTTTACCAGGTCTTCTGCAACCCCCTAAGCGACAAGATTTAGTGCCTGAGCAACACAGATGTTTAGAGTTGTCACATCCTCTGAACTACACTAGGATGTGGATGACACATAAAAGACAGGCAGTATTTCTGTCTGGACTACCCAGAAACTGAAAAGCTGGGCCCTTACAACAAAGTCCCAGGTCCTGCATGAAGAAGAGATGTATGAGACCAAAATTTGCAATACGAGATATTTTGAGTGTTTTTCAGCTGGTCACAAACTGTAGTTTCAATCCTATGCTTTCCTACTCCAAAATTTTTCAAGATTCACAAATTCATGCATAATATTTCTGGGCTGCCAAAGAATCTCAGATCAGAGATTCTGAGATTATAAAGCCCAAATCCACTCTTTGCTGAATTATTTTCACTGGCACCTCAGCTCTGGCTGGAGAAACAGTAACCACTGCAAGGAAAATGGTATTACAGCCCCAACATTTAAATGTTTATTTTTCACAAATGGTAATTCAAGATGTTTTGACAAAACCAAAGTATATTCCTTAATAATAGCTCTGTCATTCAATGGCTCCTTGTGTTCTGTTCTCAGTTCTCCCATTGAACCATCATTTGAGTGCTTAAATATTCTCCAAGGATGCCGTCACATGCACAGCTGGCAGCTGGCATATAGGGTTTCTTTTCTGTTCCTCCTCCTAACAGAAATATCCATAGATTGTAAGTTTTGAAAGAGCAGATACACTCATTTCTCCATGAAATGTCATGTGCTTTTATTAACAAAGGCTGCTCACCATAGAGGAATTTTCATGAGCAGAAAATCAGTTCCCTAAGTGGAATTTGGCCCAGATAGAATACAGCGTCCTGTCAAACAGTTTCTAGATTCATGGATCCTTGGGAAAACAAAAGACAAGAGTCTGCAAATTGAAGACAAGGGCATGGCCCTAGCTCTTTAGTTTGATGGGTACAGGCCTGCATAGCATAGATGAATGTATGTCTATTTTAGAGGCTCCAGTCCGTGATGCTGAACATTTGTCAGTTGGTCAGTAAAGTTTTAAGATTAAACGATGCAGAGAAACAAAAACATTAAGAAACCACTGTACCTCCCACACATTCAGAGGATGAAACATTAAAAGACCAATTCTGCAAAGTGCTCCAAGCTTCTCTGTAGCTCTGCACAGGAAAAACAAGCAATGCTGTAAACCAAGGAAAGTACCCTTTGCAACTGTCCCACCACCAGCTGCGAGGAGCTGTTCATCAGCAATCACCTCTTTACTCCCTCTGCCCACACACCGGGCTTCAGATGTCAGTAGCAGAACAAGTGATGTTTGAGTTTAGCCCTGTCCACCTTTTTGACGATTCTTTCCAGCAACTGAAGAAGTGGATAAACAACCGGGTTGATTACTGGTGTCTGCTGTTGGCTTTTCGAGCACAAGCTGAACACTGATGTATCCTAGGATGACTGGTTCTTTTTCTGCTTTGGGAAAGAATCGTGATCAGGTCAGGCATGGGCCTAACTGCTTTGTACTAAATAAACTTGTGCTATGCAAACCATTTAGGCCATTTGTGGAACATGTGAAGTGGAAATTATACCCTCATGCTATGGCAAGCAGGTAGGAAGAAAGCCTGCACGTTTATCACTCAGTGCTGCTTGAGTCCTCACCAGCCTGGCTTGCTAGAACAAGACTCTGCAGATATAATCTACAGACTTTCATTAATACTGAGAGATATTTTAACACCACATCTTAATCTTCAAGCTTATTTCATCCTGGTTTGAGGTCGATGGTCAAGAATGAGATGCATGTTTTTCTTGAGGAACTGGAAGCCTGAAATCGTTGATAACCCAAGTAGCAGATTTCTAGAGAATAGCAATAAATAATGTCACAAATAATTAAAAGAGGACAAGTAAGGAATACTTTTAAATATCTCTTTTTGCAAGCCTCACATCAAACTACCACTATTTAAAAGTCAAAGCTGCAAATTACTGAAAATCATAGTCAATGGTAGTTCATTGGTCATAATAGGTATCAGTGAAAAGGGCAGGAATTTCATGTTCACAGTGGTTTATTTCTTCATGGCCACATTCTCTGTTTTGCTTTTTTTCTTTTAATTTTAAGAATGGCCATTAATGTACAGTAATATATTAATATGGTGCAGACTGGGGGTTTTTTGTTTATTTGTTTATTTAAAGTATATGGCATATCAAGTCCCATTAAAAAGAGTTTGACTAAAGAATTATGCAAAAGGCTTTAATAATTTAAATACTCATTCAGCCATATGTAAACATCTGTTTTACGTTCTATGTGAAACTTACAATTGCTATTAACTTAATGAATTTTAAAACTTCAACAATTTGCTAAAGTAGTAATAACACTCATTCTGTTTCAATTTGCCATAGTGGAGATGCTTACAGATGAGTCAGGGATACAAAACTCTAATAGTGATCAAAAATCCTCTACAGGTTAGGAGGATGCAGCACTGGAGTTTAGTCCCACTATCTCTAAAAATACTATCACTTCATCCTTATGCAAGGACATGTTATTATTATTACATGGAATGGAACACATAATAGTTCATTTTGTTAGTATTTTTTTGCATGTAATGCTTTATAAAAGAGATATAGCTGAAGAAAATTAGACACGTAAATACTATGATGAAGTATATTGTTCTTATTTGAATCAATTTCCTTGAGCAATCTCTTTTTCCAAGGTGAAAATTAAACACTAGTATTTGTCTCATGGTATAAAAGTGACAGTAATAATTATAAAGAACCGTATGGTCTTATGCTTATTTCATCCTATTCTTAAGTTTTCACAGCAAAAATATTAAAGTTTACAATATTCCCAAAAAGATGCAAACTTGTCAAATATATTACTCTGAAGTAAAATAACAATTTATTTACAGGAACCTACCATAGAAACTATTGAGTGGACAGTAGTGATGGTTTTCTATATAAAATCTATCAAAAATTGTTGGAGAAAATATATGAAGCGTAGCTGATAGCTAATGGAATCTGCAATATGGCCACAGAGAACTAAGTTGCAGATCATCAAGGTTAGCTCTTGTGCAGAAACATCCACCATGAGTTCACTAAATCCATCTTTCACTGGAGAACAGCAGGAGGTTTCCATAATGCAACTATCATAGGAAACTGATTCAAGGCTGTACTTTAAGCTTTACCCGTAGTTGGAACTTGCAACAGTTTGGATTTTTTGGTGCTCTGATCTCTCTTGCTCTCCGGAAGCCTGTGTAAATATCAAATTCTTCAGCACAAAGACAGCTCTCTCTAAAGCACTGGCAACTGGTCTTAGTAGACTGTTCAAAAAAGAGAAAGGAACAGATTTAGGCAGACTGGTAAAGCAATAGTGGAAAAGCAATACAGGAACATTCTATACATAAACCAGAGAACTGGGTTGTCATTAGAAGCTGAGAGATTTGTAGTCCACGAACTGCAGACACACATGCACATAAACTTCTGGAGCTCAGAGGACCCTTTGTAGATTAGACCTACT
Source organism: Gymnorhina tibicen (assembly GCA_013399875.1). Classification (NCBI taxonomy): domain Eukaryota; kingdom Metazoa; phylum Chordata; class Aves; order Passeriformes; family Artamidae; genus Gymnorhina; species Gymnorhina tibicen. The sequence continues at coordinate 17,209 of VXAZ01010266.1, forward strand.
CATCTGTGTAAGACTTGAGTCAGCAGCTAAGCTCTGATCTTGCATGAACGAAGGCAAAGTGCACCTTTGGCTGTTTTAAATAGCAAAAAATGTCAAGTGATTGATTCTATCCAGCCTCAGGCATTCAACTAAAGCACCTAGACCTAAGTAACCCAGACTCTGCTCAAAAACCACAGATGGAAAAGTGCAACCTTAAGACGGTGCTTGAGCCTTGCCCTGGTCAAGGGTGATGGTGTTTCTAGCTTAGATATCTCAGCCAGGTTACTGAAATTAGCTGTGAAGACCAACTGAAGTTCTCCCTGTTTAAGACTGCTCCTAAAAAAGCCCGTGGGGCTTTAACCACTCATATAATAAAGACTCACTCACGATATGTGTTCTGCTCTACAAGGCCTGTGTCCAGCACTGGGACCAGTCAAATCTGTTTCTGGCTCTTCACCTAAATTAGGAAAGGGCTCTGCTTCTCATGGAAATTGTTGGCAGCTTAGTAATTTTCAGTTCCCTACTGGCTGGACATCAAAACAGTTCCCTATCAAAATCTGTCAATGTTTATTTAGTTCAAGTACTGAACGGAAAGTTCATTTATTTTTTCCGCAGATGTGAACTTACAAAGGACTTTTTTTTAAGTTAGTTAGTCAAAACTCTTTATTCAGGAATAGACCCTATAAATCTTCAATGTCCTATTTTAGTTGGTGGAAAATGAAGCCCCCATAGATACTCCCACAGCAAGGGGAAAGCTCCAATACATTACTTAGTGGGTGACACACTGTGGTCCTCCAGGTCCTCCCGAAAGTGGAGATGTTTTCTAACTGCAAAATCCTCATTCCTGGAAAGACCTTTGTCTCTGCAGATGCTGATCTAAGCACTGCTGAAGTACCTCACGTCTCATTGGAGGTCTTAGTACTACTAAGGACATTTGATTTTTACTTGCTCCCAAATGATGTATTACAGAGTTTCCTTGCTTCTCAATTCAAAGAAGACGACTTTACCACTGTCTAATTTATATCTGCACCCACTGAGAACTGGTCCCTGGTCCAGCCTTTAGAAGCAGCTGGAGATGTAACTTGGTGGTTCCCACACCAACTTAGAGCATCACAGGGAGCATTGCTACCTTGTCCCTCTTCAACAAATACATGCCAAGCACATAATGTTAATCAAAACATACTGTACCTCCAGCTGTTTGCATCTTGATGTCTTTATTTCCTTCTAATCTTAATTAGAAAACAAAAGACAAAGATGGTTACAATCTTAAAAAAAAAAAAATGCAACAAAGTTAGTACTGTTCCAAAACCAACTACTTCTATGTTGGCTAATAGTGCTCCTGTTTTTCATTTTCTTGTTTTGCAGCAAATTTTGGAAGCACCAGTCAGTGACTAAACTCTGTGCTGTACATATGTGACAGCAGCATTTTTTTGTGTTAAATCAAAAGAAAATTACATTATTTCATAATGATATGTTTATGACTTGTCTATTAAATAGCTATAAATCTAATGCTTTTTCCCACTGCTCAAAAATATAACATGGAAAAGAAACAGTTTCTGCTGGGTTTCATGTAAGAACAGAAATAAACCTGAAAGCAAGCACTTACTAACTGTTATTACTGGAATTCACCACAATGCAAGTAAATACCTTCAAAACTAAAAATAGCACAGTGGCTCTGCAAGTGCATCTATCACAGCCTCTTAGTCCTAACAGGGTTTTGTTTTCTTTCAATTCATGGAGCACTCAGAGTGTGGAGAAGCTGTTCAGAAGACCATGTACCTACACTGTCATCATCTGCTCTAGGATCCTTCTGCAAAAGTGTGTTACATTTTAAATAAATGGGAACAATCCCTTTGACAAGTATAAATAGCCCCACTGCCTTAAGAGGCTTCAAGGCTAGCCAGTCTATCTGAAGTAATAATTGATTTTTAAAGGACATACATCCTACTAGATAAAATGAACCCCGGGAAGGAGGAGAAATGCAATCCACAACCTGCCAGTACCTTTGGGTGCAGCTTTTGTCTGACTGGGAGCCATGGCAGCTGCGTCCGACGGCAGGCCCACGTAAACCCCACCATAGTTCCTGGTGCAGAGAGACAATTACAGGCACGTCAGAGCTCAGCTGGCACACTTCTCCCTGCCAAAGGAGCTATTTTTTTCACTCAGGTTCCTGATACCGATCACTAGATCCCAACTGTCTTGTGACAATAAACTCCACCTGCCCAGCTTCTTCTGAATATATCCAGCTGAGGACAGAGCTAATCTGACACTGATGTTCAACACTGGCACTACCAAAGCACCTCCCTTCAAACAACACACACCAATTAAACAGCGCTTTGACCTCATTAATAAATAGGACCTGCCTCCCCCTGCTTAGGGTCACACTTGGAGAAAACTGTAACAGTAAGGAGCACGAGTGTCCTAGGTACTTTCGTAGCCCAACCCTCTCCTCTTCATGGACTTTCAGAGGATACTTCCTGGCTCCAAAAGGCCTGTATGAAAAGCAGAGACAGATGCAGGGAGGTAGAAAACTGGGTCCTTAAAGCCTCTGCTGTGCCAGGAGTTACTTGCAGAGGCTCCCTTTACACTGCTCTGCCCTGCTAGGTGCTGAATTAATCACACCTCCTCCAGCTCCCGGGGCTCTGAGCCAATTTCTAATTTGCTTGATGATAGACTCATACTTCCTTCAACTTCCAGCCCAGCAGAGATCTCCAACAAGTGCTGAGGGCACCTTCTGTGGCAGTGTTGGTGTGAAGGCAGAGGCCACCGGCCCTTATTGAGCACACCGCCCACAGCTGCCAGATAATAAGCTCTTTTTGCTACAAAGTTCCCACCTTCCGAACTCAGCAACAGGCTGGGTGGACTCATCAATACCTCACTCTGTGTGAGATTTCCTTCTCTCTTTTTGTTTCTCCTCTGCTTTGTTAGTGTTGGTGGGAGCTGGGAGGAGGGAAGGAAGGATCTGTAACTGGTGGCAGAACTCACTGCAGCCTATTGCAAATAAAGCTAGCCCTGGCTGAGCAGAGCACCTACCTCCTTTTGTCATCGTCTGATATGGATTCTTCTGCTCTGCAACATCAAAAGATAGAAAGCATGTTAGCAGATTGTTTCTTTCAGCTGCTCCATGACCATCTGGGTAAATTCAGGAGCAAGGGAAGAAGGGGACTATTACTGAACCCATTTTAATTTAGGACATCCACCATTCAACAAAGTACTCACACAGGTATAAAAAAATAACAATTTTCCAATATAATGTACAGAAGAAAGAAAAGATTGAGAAAAGATGCAGCTTACTTTTTATGACCCCCATCAGTGACATCTGAAAGTAGATTTGGGAGCAGAAACAGGTAAATTAACACTCTTCCTGAGTGAGTCCCCACACTACTTCCCACATAAAAGGCTCTGCATGTAACAGGAGCGAGCATGGACTGCTATTCCCCCAAAAGATGACTGAAAGGGACTAGGTGTCTGTGCTGGCATGTGAGTGAGGATGAAGAAAGAGAAACTTTCACAGCAATTACAGAAGCCAGAAGCTGTTACAAGGCCTCTCCCTAAAATGAGGCACTGCAATTCCTGAATTCAGTTGTTTGCAAACCAAATGCTGTTATCAATCCCATATAAATGGGCAATTAATTCTCCTTTACCTTTAGGGTAAAATCACAGGTCAGTCTGCAATAGAGAGTCACTGAGGTTTGATTCCTCCCAATTATATACTGTCCAGTGTAGCTGAACTGGAGCAGGGGGTAAAGAACCAGCATTGATGTGAAGGGAAATGCAATACAAAAAATATAAGGAATTTATTCGTACTCTTTCAGTGCACAATGCATGTGCTGCAGTCTCAGTCTGTGTCCCAACATCAGTCTTCACACAAATCACTCACCCAGCTTTTATTAAATATTTGGATTTTGAGCTCTACTTCCATGGATGGGGCAGCAGCTGCACTTTAGCTTGGTCTGCAACCAATTTATTTATTCTAAAAGGAGGATGTGCTTACTGTTTAATCATTGGGGCTCTATGCCCTTACAGGGCCCTGAAGTCAATGGGATTTTGGCCTGAAGAGCAGAGTTCATAGCAAGATGCAGTCTTAAGTGCAAGAAAATGCCCTTAAACCTCCTGGGAGGGGAGCAAATGCCTTAAAAATACTGCTACAACTCAGAAATTTTCTTACATCTACCTTCTTTCTAAGGGGCAGAACATTACCAACCATCCTTTCTGCATCACCACAGTGAATAAGGGTCCTTTTAATAGTAGAGGCTTGGAGTAAATCTTATTATTCTGCAATTTTGTTAAATTATATTTATGCAGGGCATAGCACTCTTCATCTGCTGTCTTTGTCTACATCTTACCACTCAAGAAAGACTGATCAACTCATTCCCTGGCTCTTCTGCCATCCCTTCCTGGAGGAACTAGAGCTGTTTCAGAAGGCATTTCCCATCTCCTGTGAGCCCATGTAGTCACCTAAGTCATCCTACTGTCCTCACACACACAGACAGAGAATGCAGAGACATTTTTCCCTGAGGACTGTGAAGCTGCTCTGTCCTAGTGTGGGCCAGTTTCTCCTGAAGAAAATGGAAAGCCTGTGTATATCAGTGGGTGGAAATGAGGATGTATTTTTAGGAAAAAAAAATAATTCTGCTTTAAGAAAGGGACTTTGGGTCCCAAAAGATCACAAACAGTCATTTCTGTTGAACCAGCTGAATGTGTCACAGGATTGATTTTCTCATACAACTGGGGACATCTTCTATAATCCAGATTAACCATTGCCCAGATAAAAGAGTCCTTTAAAAGCACTGACAACTTCGTGCACAGCTTGAAGCCTCTAAAATGGAGTTGTAAGAATAATAATCAATATTGTCCAACAGGAAATTAATGTCAATGTTCGAAAAAAAAGGAAAAATATTCTAGTAGGAAACAGGGCCATTTTCTTCTGTTCCAGAAATGTTTTGTAATATGGGATCACAGACCATTACTGTAATTCTCTCACCAAAACAAATTATCCAGCTGTATGATTAAGCAGACGAGGGTTTTTAAACATTTTGCTTTCTTCCTTTCCTCTTACTAGCTATAAATCAAAGCAGTAATTTTGCAATACCTTTTTCTTCAAATGCATGACAGCAAAAATAATCTGGGATTGTACAGACCACAGCTCTTGGGCTGGGTGATGACTGGGGGCAAACTGTTGTAGCTCTACCAGAAAAGAGGGAGTGAGCAGAGATAGGAGGAACATGGGAGTGTGAGAGGGAAAAGAAAGAAAAATTCTGGTGATGGCACTTAAGGAAGAAGCCATTTTACACACCTTTCTAGGGGCTCAGGAAGGAACACTGCCCCAGTTTATTTACTACACATATTCACACACAGTGGCTCAAGACCCCCTTTTGAAAGGTGCCCACTAATTTCACACGTTCAGTGTCTGCTGAGCCACTGAGGCAGGTGCTGCTTCTGTGCCCAGGCTGGGTGAACACAGGTGGCTCCAGGGAGCAAAGCTACAACAGCAACACTCAACCACATGGGAGTGAGAATGGAGAGAAGCTCCTTTGGTTTCGGCAGCGCTCCCACTGCCACCTCTCCTGGGCTCATAGATATGGATACAGAAGTCCAGCAGTCCTGCAGGGAGAGCAAGCTAGGATAAGCTTTTCTGCACCAGGAATAGACAGCAAAAGGAACTTAACAGTCCAAGGTGCTTCGTGCTGATCGGCTGCTGTGTCGCTGCCTCAGATGCTGTTGACATCTGCAGAGGAACCGAGAGCACGGTTTTCAGCAGGTAGCGTGGGCAGAGTCCTGGAGCCAACAAGCAGATTTAACAGCAAATCCACATAACAGCATTCTATTTTCAGCTGAATAAGTGTTTCTTTTGGTAAGGTTTCGTCTGTCCCAAGAGGCTTCCTGTCACCCAGTCTGAAAACCACACTTCGTTCATCTGTCAGCTTTTACATCCATCAGTCCTATGTCCACTTGATGGTAAAAGAAGCTGCCATTTCTCATATATTTTAAATGTCAAATGACAGGCATTCACACTAATTAATTCCATCCATGTTTTTCTTACCTCAGCTTTTATGGCTTGGTTTGTGCTGAGCATTATACAGACTCTTTCTAGCTGTGCTCAGCAGTCCCACCAGAAATGATTCATTGAACTTTGAACAAGCTACAGACAACTACTCCTCAGATTCTTGGTGTTTCTTGGGAACAAGGGCCTGTCATTTGTATTTGATGGATTTCCTCTCAGTATTTTGAAACAGGCTTGAACTGCTGTGTCCTTTCCTTCCTACTGTAACTAATCTTCCCCCAGACTTAACCACGCACTGAATATCACAGGCATTGCATTACTTTCTAGCATATCCTTTACTTCTCCTACAGCTAAGCTTTTCCAGTTAGCAGTGATGAATGTTTCTTTATTAGTGGGGCAGGATCACGGACTGAAGCTGGCTGACGGATCCTGGGTTGGAGCACGGAGGGCAGACACGTTCTCAGAGCATATGTCCTTCTCGTCACCACACAGCCCTCAGTGGCACAGCCCTTTGCAGGGGAAGGTCCTATCATCATCCCTATCTTACTGGTGGAGAAACTCCAGGCCCATAGGGCAAAGCAGCTTCCCTGCAGTCACCCAGCAGGGCTCAGAGCAGGATCCAGACCTCTCTCCTTCCATCTGGCTGCTCACTCCAGGAGACGTGGTGCTTTGGCAATGAGTCACAGTCAAGAAATGAAAAATCTCAAGTTAGAATAACCAGATTCAGTATCAAAGAGCATGCTGTAAGGATGGACACACCTAAATGCTTTCCTGGATCAGAACTGATGTGAATGAAATTTGACAGAAAAAAAAAAAAGGGTTATTTAAAGAGAAGCTTTAGCTGATGAAAGTAAAAAGGTGTAAAAAGCTTTGGTGCATCTATAATGTTAGTTAATATAAATCTGCTTTGTTCATTTCTATGAAATAAAAATAATTTTTCTGGTATTTTACTTCTTTCATAAAAATCTTCTGTTAAATACTAGAATGCCTGATTAAGGCTTTTGGGTCATCACTGCCATTCCTTGTTAGCACATCTGTGTTTCTAATGTCTGATGAGAAGGTTCAACCATGCTATTACTCACATGGGTTGTTTGGCTGCCTCCACTATCCTTAATCTGAATGAGTAATAGCTCCAGGAGTGACCCTTTCCCTTTGTTGAAGACTGCACTAGTAATTAATTTTTTTCTAAGTTATCTTGATACTATTTTGAAACATGACAGATGAACTCACACTAGTAAGTAGGAAGCTCCCATTTTAACTCCTGCAGCCTGGCTCTATAAATGCTTGCACATACATAAACACAGTTCTACACATCCCTATACCTTTAAGCACAGGAACATGCCTACTACATTCATAATTTAACAGTGCGTGCAATTCTGAAATGTAAAACTACTGATGAGCAAAGAGAAGGATGCAGTTCTAAGTCAGTCCTTAAATCATCTAAATTGAACAATAAAAAAGGCCCTAATATAAATTAAACCAGTGGGTTTGTAAATACGGAAGTACTGAGGGCAGTGATGCTGCAGGCTGCATCAAGAAGAGGTTCCTTACAAGATTGCCTTCTGTAATTTATTTATTGTCTGCCACTGCAAGCCCAGAAAACAGACTACAGAGGTAACACAGATCTCAACAGTATCTGCGGCAACAGTGTCGATCAGCCAAGTGACACCTGTTGTTAGTTCTCAGCTGTGCTCTGCAATAGCAAGGACAAGCCTGTTGTTAAGCTCTACTCTCCACTTGTTTATCTGACTCGACTGCCCTCATTTCTACACCAGGATTCCTCCATCTAATTAGAGCAGTTATTCTAAGCAAAGTAAATAAAACAGAAGAATGTTCCTGTTGCATAACATAACAATCTTTCCCAGGTCCCTCAGTCGCAAACTCCAGCGGCAAACACCAATTACATGAAACAGAAGGAGGCAAGACCTCGGGAGGAGTTCTTTATGGTTTCTTTTGACAGAAAAATAAATTTATGGCTGAATAAAGCTGTTCCTGTACATTTCTGTATCAGCAAATAAAAACAGCTCTATAAAAGACCTCGCACATTTGGAGAAAAACAGGATGGGTAGGGCTGCCCTCTGCTCCCCTGTGCCAACCTAATAGATCCTATCTTTAATGCAGAGAATACCTAGAGGAGGTGGGTACTTTGAAAAGAAGTTGGATGGGTTAGTGGGTCTCATGCAAATAGGGGAAATTTGTCTCAGCAGCTTTCTAAATCTCTCACTGGGCCTGGTGGAAATTTATGTGCTGGCTTCATACAATTACTTGGCCTTTGGAAAAAGGTGCACTGGGCACATGACGAGGAAAAGCAGTCTGAAGTAACACAACCACCTCTGCGAGACAACTGTCTCAACAGAAGCAGAGAAAAGAAATTTCTGTTAGAGAAATAACAAGCGAAGAAATCTGTAAAAAAGTAAACAAGACAAGGAGTTGTTTTGTGTAGATGAAAGCTGTCACTTAAGACAGTAAACAGCTGGTTGTGTTGATTATACGTTAGGAGCCAGATGAATCATGTATGACTAAATCTAGTGTAAGGCTAGTAGGACTGAAAATATGTCCAGGGTTATATATTTAAAAGAGTAGAGTAGAGTAAGTACTTACACATCTTTAGTAGTCCCTGTAGCACCTAGGGAAAAAAAAACAAACAAACATGTTTACCAGGTGATGGCATAATCCTCTAAACTGACCAACAGTGCAGTAATAGTTTTTCTGTCTTTCTGTCCTAAACAACACAGAAATAGCAACAAAAATTTGCTACTGCCAGAGAACACATTTCTCATGATTGTTCAGTTTATCCTTAATGATTATCCATACTATCCCTTAAATCTATCACATCTGGGCCAGACTCTCAGTGTGTGAAAATGATGCTGCTGTGGACCAGTGCCCAGGTGCAGTCACTCAACATGGGAGCAACATAAGAAAAAAATAATCTTTCTGAATTTTACATCCTTCACTTTGCTCAGTCCTCTGGTGGTTTTGTCTGTTACAAAGCTGGCACAACTAACCAAGCAGTTGCTCCCAAATGCCTGATTATTCTGCCATTTGATGCACTTGTAGAGCTGGCACTACGTGTGTAAAATGCTGCCTCATTCTTCCTGCCAGATAAACAAAGTTCTATAAAACGACTAGACAGAACTAATATAAACATTGGGACACAACCCATCCAAAGCCCCAGACATCTAAGGAGATCAACCACCCCTTAATTCATCTTTCTATTTAACAAAAAAAACAGAGACAAAAGCTGCCACCTGCCTGCCTGGTATAAGGGACTGACTGGTTTTTTTGGTGACTCAGATGTTTCTTGCTGGGAGAGAAACATTCACTCAAACACAAACTCTTTCTTGTTCCTCCCAAGTTACTAATGTTATGTTGCTCTTGCTAGTATATAATCCAGCTGAGTAACCAGTAAATTCTCCCTTCTATTAATTACAGAAGTTAGGACAGACATTAGAAAAACCTTTCACTTCTCCTTTCCTCTTAGTACTTAGCTGGAAAAGGTGATCTGAGCTCACTTTGAAGAAACTGCAGTAGCCAATCCCAGAGACTTTTTGAGTTTGGAGGTAGGTTGGGTTTTTTCTCCCATGGTACTTAATTTCCTGGAAAACTTTTATTTTTTCTGCTGCTGAAAAATATACATAAATAGCAAATACCCTTCATCTCACTTTGATGTGTAAGAATATGCCTTCTGCATTCTTATTTTAAACAAGAAGAATAGTCCTGCAAGGCTTTCCAGCTCTGTCTACCTGAATGGATTGCTTGAATGGCAGAAAACATCACCCTTTACAGCTGATTCCTGAACATAATATCATCCCCATTTCCTATGACTTGACTATCCCTCCTTTTCCCAGCAACAGCACAGACTAGACTCGTACAAGACTGTACACATTTCTTCTGTTAGTCTTGCTTCCAGAGTCAGCAAAATGTCAGTATGACTACACGTATCAGCAGAAAGCCTTAATTAAGTTGGAGGGAGTATCTCTAGTCACAATAAGCTCAGGCCCATGCTTTAGAACTTTACTCCACCAAGTAGCCTTCTGAGACTTTTTGGCTTTGCAGACAGATCTATGAAGCACCACATGTAAACCTCTCAAATTAATTGTGTCTGGGTGGAAGGCTGGCGTTGCTGGGCGAGCTCAATCTCTGCCGATGTAGGGAGACGTTTTCTGCTGCCAAGGCTAATTCATCCAGAGTCAGCTCAGCAATGAGCCTTCAGGGCACCCCCCTGTACATCTAGACAGAGCCCAGCAACCAGCAACACTTCAGACAATACGTGTTTTGAAAAGCCTAGCTGGAGCTAGCAGGATTTTTAATTTTTCCCAGAAGAAGCTATTCCTTTGCTGTGCCTGTTCTGCACGAGGGCCATGACTTCCTTCTTTTCTTAGTCTAAACTCACTGCAATCAAAATCGGTTTCTTTAAAAAGGTTCATGGTCCTTTTTGAGGCCTTTGCCAAGACTTTTCTGAGTCTAAGCACCTTGGATGCCCATCTGAAAAATGTGCCTTCCTTGCAGGAAGTATAGCAAAAGTACGGAGTGTTCAATACACAAACTGAAACCTCAAGCCGAGTGAGAAGAATTGTGTGCCTACAGTACTGCTACACTCCCCAGAGGTGATACTCAAGTTCCAGTCAATCACAGGGCACACTTCAGTGCCATATCCATGTTCAATGCCCTGCCTGTCTTCCATGCATTATGGTACAAATACATTCTCACTCTGGAGACAGGAGATGTCCCTCAGACCCATCAGCCTGGGCTTTGTGTAGAGCTACACCGTGATGAACCTGTGTTTGGAAATATGCCACAAACACCCACACATGGCAGCACTTGTTTCCTTGGGATATTAGCAAGGGTACCACTGCTGAAAAATCACTGCAGTGTTTTGAAATGCATTTCACACAAAAACTTTCAGAACTGAGTATGATGAAAAGAATTCACTGTTTAAGAGCTCAGTTTTACTTTTATAATAAATTTAAAAATGCATATAAGAAGAAAGACATTGTTTTCTACTTTTTTATAAGCACAGCAAACCAGTTTATCCTCACTTTCATTGATGAGATTCCATTAATTTCAGTGTGGTTATTTCTCATTTTCACTAGCAAAAGTGAAACAAGTGTTTGGTTCAAATTCCTTCAAGTACCACTAAGGTACCTGACTATAGATCTGAAAGTGTTTCCAGTTAACAAAGGAGTTTGCTTCCTGCAAGCGTTCTGAGCTTGCAAATAAACATCATTTTACCTAGGTGTACCATAAAAAAACCTGTGTAAAAACTTAGAAGGTTTTGTTCATTAGGGAGCCTGAACACTCCTTACACATAGATATTATTTCTCAAGGAACCCAAAACCATCTCAGTTCATACAGATGTGTTTATTTGTAAAGTCCAGTCCACTCACACTCACCTCGTTGCTTCACTGACATATTTATCTAGCTCTTGCATGTTTAGTGAGCAACACAATTTTATCACTACTCAAGTTTCTTCTGCCAGAAGTTCAGCCAAAGAATTTTGTTTACTACCAATCCACAAACACTCTACAGCTCATTCCATAGCAGCAAGTCTTAGTGCTCTCATAGACACGATGGTTTCCATATATGACTTGACAAAAGCCTCACATATTTAAAAACTTGTCCATTTTTTCCGACTGTATCAGCTTGGTCTGAAAAAAGGCAGCACTTGACCCTACAAGCCTTGTCTTGATAGACTCTTGTTTGCTTGGGTTTTCAAAACCTGCCTAACCTCAGCAAGAGATTGAAGAGTAGCCATAAAGCCACATCCATAAAAAATAGGCAATACTGAATTGTCCTGAATGACCTCTCTGCTCACACCATTTACACAGTAGGACCATGGCTGCATTTTGGCATTTTAGAGCTGCAGAAGGAGAAGAAAGAGTACAGCCTGCAAATGAACGTGGCCCATTCAGCCACACATTGCTCTGAGCCCCAGTGATTACAGAAGAAAAACATTCTGTCTAGAGCAGTGGAGCTGTGATCCCTCAAAAAAACCCCAGAGCATTTAAACAGTCGCAAATCAAAAAGAAGAATTTATCCCAAAGCATCTTCCATTAGGTGACAGGGGGTTTTGCTCTTTCAGAACAACAGCAGCAGGATTTCAGTAAATGCAGGTCTAATGTGAAAGATGGTGGAGAGACATTGATAGCCACAGACAATATTGCTCTGTGCTGACAAACGCACCAGGAGTGAGGGTGAGAGACAAAAGCTTCAGAAAAACATAAAAAGCGTGAGAGGCAACCACTCACATGAATAAACACATGGATACAAAAAATGCCAGGACCTGACTTTAGAGCAGATTACAAAATATTTTCCTAATTTTTTTTAATGGACAATGCCCTATGACATTTTCTTGCACATCAAATTGTTACAAAAAGCAAATAAAACCCCTCAAAATTATACATATGTACATGCAACTGTTAAGATTAAAAATGAGTTTTCTACTGTAGGCTCCTTTCTGATGTGCTCCAACAGTCAGCAATACTGAATCGCGTTCCAACATCAATGAATTTATTCTGTTTACACCCCATTGTAACTGAGGACAGAATTATACAAATTTGTTTCCAACTGATTACTTCTTCAGCTGATCAGGTGGGAGTTGTGTACACAGACTTGACCCAATCAATAGAATGGCACGATGACCTCCTGGACATTGCACCAAACTTGAAGTTAATAAATCTGTTAAAGCTTGGTGTGAAAGTTCTCCTTCATCATAACTTGACTGTATTTGAAGCTTTCCACAGCATCAAATATTCTCTATAAATCCTCTATATGTTTAAATTAAGGCTAGACTGACAGCCTCCAAAGAGTACCATAATTTAAGGTGCTGTCATTGCTACTACAATAGATATGGAAAGGAGGAGGCAGTTAAAAAATTTTAGTGAAGAATCACTAGAATGAAGGGAAATGCCTTAACTCAGGAAAAAAAAAGTAAATTCATGTTTAAGAGCATATTTTTAAAAGATGAAAAAAAAAAAAAAGAAGAGCTATTTTTGAGCTTCTAAAACTCCAGGAAATAACATGAAAGAAGGATATGTAAAATGAGATAACAAACATAAGGAAAACAGCAAGTTGAGAAACACAAATAAGTACAATGCACAGTTAATACATAAAATAGCTAGGTAATTTAAGAAGGCTGTATATACATCAGTTTACTTGGGTAACTGAAGTTGCCATTTCTCAATTGAAGAGCTTTTTGCCACTGTCTGCTACTCTGTAAAGAACATTTGAACGCTGTGAGTTATATTGGTGTTCTGGAGTACTGCACCACAGACTGAAATGCTATTCTAGATCATGTCTATTAGTTTAGATCTCACAGACCATAGAGCTGAAAGCTCTGATGTCATTCTAGCCATGCAACAGAAGATAATATCATTAGCTGAACTATCACCATATATACATCTGCTTAGGAAAAATCAAATTAGGCTACAATAGAAATTTTAGCAGAGTAGGAAAATGGGGATTGGCGTTACACATTTAATGTGCTCTGTGAAGTATGCTGTAATATTATACTTAGTCATATGATACGACAGAGAGTGTTACAGGTTAATTACATGTTATGTACCTCTAGCTTTGACATTACTGACTACACAGTAGTCATAACTTTAGCATTAAAGATGCAGTCATGCTGTGCATGCCACTAAATTAATTTGTATTTACACAGTCTTCACATCTTTTGGTAAAATTACGAGTTGCACTTTCCTTAAAAGCTCGAGGATTCAGAATAAAAATGCTAAGTCCTCTCCTTCCTCTTTATAAAATGATTTTATTTTTATTAGACACACTTTGTAAGGAATGTTAAATGAAGTAAATAAATAGTAAGCATCTGACGTCTTATTTTTATTACCAGCTGTTTGTTATTTTAAGACCATAGACTGCACAGAGTAATTCCTGACTGACAGTGGTGAAAGTGAGATGACAACTGGACCTTTCAGAGCTGCATTTGATTTGAAGAGACCGATCAGTGCAACAGTAATAATTCCATTATACTAATGATGTGTTTTATGTGGCATTGTTGGTTTTTACCTGCGCTAAGCCCTTGGAGATCCGTGGAATATTTCTAAAGAGCATGTGAAAGGTTACCAAAAATGCAGGTTCAAATATTTTATGCATAACAGTATAAGTAAGTTTAACTATCAAAGGGGTCGGACCTTCAGTGAAAATATTTTATGTATCTACAAGCCAAAACCTGTTGAAGATAACTACCTCTAATGCAATGGGACACATTTAAACAAACTTTGAGTTCAAAATATTTCACTAAATAATACTGCTGTCAGAGTTAGTCTATTTGACATTTACCCATTTGTACCCTGGTACAAGTTCCACAGGGCAGCAGATCAACATTAATTTAGAAGATACCACAAATGGACTAATAATTGACTCAACATTTTTGTCTGAACTTCTCTGAAGCTTGCACTGGTGCTTTTACCCAGCAAGCAGAAAAGGGATGTCAACAAGCATCACCCCAGTGGTATGAAGCTAGACTGGTCATATACAGAAAAAACCTCCAGTCACAGCAGTGTGGGAATCAACTAAAGGGAGAGAATTCATGTGTGCAAACAGGATAGCTCTAGTAAGAGCATTGAATGTTCAAGCAGATTCACACAGTGCATTCTTCATGGATGAGAGAGGCCTCTGATAGATGGACATAGTACCTAAAACCCAAATTACAATCATTTAACAGAAACCGAGTAAGGAATGGCAGAATCACATCCTCCTCTGAGTGTGAACTGCAGAGTTGAACAGGTAAACCAGCAACACACCCCACAAACATACACACATAGGTACACCCTAGAGAAGGCAGCATCGCTCACAGGTGTGACCAAGTCAGGACTAGCACTGCCCAAGGCACCACAGAAGCTCTGGTTAAAGCAAGTCAAAACAGTAAGAGATGGGGACCCAGTAATTCTAAGTGGTCCAACTATTATTTTGCTGCATATTTTCAAGAGCTGAAAGCTCACAAGTGCATCTGAAAGACTTGATGAAGGTACTGAACAGGTGGCAATGTTTGCCAAGTGCAGCTAGGATGAAAAATGATTGAGAAATGCTCATATTATAATTACAGGCTAAAGGTCCACTTATCAGTTTCCATGTACTTTCCTTTTCTGCGGGGGCTGGGGGGAGGAAGAGCACAACAGCACCATCTTCCCAGATCTTATCTCTTTTGAAAATAGCAATGAACAAATAAGGGAGCCAGCTGGACGCACCAGCCAGCAGTACACATTAACATGCATGAAACCTCAATCATCGAATATCCTCCAACTTCTCCAACAAGCAAAAGGAGAAGATGTGGCACAAATTCATTTCAGAAGTGGCATTCGTGGCCTTATAGGGAAGCGAAGAGGATGGAGCTGACACCCCCGGCGGGATCCTTACGTCCAGCTCCTGGCCTGGGCTTGCCGTGCCTTGGGCAGCTGCTGTCGGAGGTGGTGATTCTAGCGACAAGCGGGCACCAGAAAGCCGCCGGTGCCGGCGGCAGGCCACATCACCCTCTCTCCCCTGAGCAAGCGGATCAGCCTCGGGAAAGGAAGATGCTCTTGCAAGAGGGCGGGCAGTGATTCCCGCGGCTCGGACGGGCATCCCCCGAACCGGGGGCTGTATCCCCGCCGGGTGCGGGTGCGTGCCCGCCACCGCCCCCCGCCCCGCANCGGGAGACAGCCGGCGGCGGGCGGAGCCGGGTGGGAGATAAAGCCGCGGGGACCCCTCCTCCTCCTCTTCCTCCTCCTCCTCCTCCTCCTCTCCCCCCCCATCGCCCAGGAAACCGCCGGCCCCGAGAGGCGCTTGCCGGCCCCAGCCCCGGCCCCTCACCGCACTCCGTGTTCGTCCCTAAGGGAAGCCACACCCCGCTTCCCGGGCTGTCCCCTCGTCCGGACGGGCTGGAGCTGCTAAGTCGGAGATATGGCTCAGCCCAGGGTCAGGTCCGCAGGACTCCGAACGACCCCCACCCGCAGGCAACAAGCCCAGAGCCGCCCCGGGCAGTGGAGATGCTCCTTGGCTCACACGTTTCACGGGAGCTTTGGGACACCCCTCATTCACCAAGGGGAACATCGGTGTAACCACAGGACCAGGCTACAAACCCTACATCTGCTATCAATCACATCCCGTTCACTATTTCAAGCAAGTCTTTATTGACTGGTTTGGGTATTTCTCTTTTTATAAGAAACATGATGGTGAAACTGAAGACCCATTGAGTTGAGAAGATCTACAGATTCACTTTCCCCAAGTAATATCAGCAGCACCGAGAAACATGACCAATAAGTTTACAAATTCTTCAAGCAAGCATTTTCATTCTACATTTGTGTCATTTACCAAAAAGAATTTGACTTGCTGTTAACCCGAACCTGTCTTCCACACAGAGAAGTAAAATACTTTAAAACCTTGATGGCTTGGTTACTCTTCCTCCATCCTCAAATGACCAGGAAGCTGAAATCCAATGGATACATCTAGGTACAACTGCAAATACTCTAGATAGACAGATAGATAATACTGCTACAACAAATTTGTTTAAGGGCTCAGAAAGATGTTTTAGGGGTGTCACAGAAACACCAGTACGAGCATCGCATATGCACATGACTGAAAATTGTCTACTACAGAAGGACCAGATATAAAGTGCTGCTGCCTGACCTTTCAGTCTATTCAGAGAAGGGGGAAAAAAAGACATCACAATTCTCTTACAGGTTTCCCAAGAAGTACACATTAAAGCAAAGCAGCTCCATAAGCAGCAGAGCCAGTAACACCCAGTCTCTTATAAATTTTTGCCCTAGGCAGGAACACCTACATGGGCTCACTGATGTTCACCTTGGGACAGGGTGTAAGATCTCCTTCCTCTGACTGGCCACCTATTTTCATGTCAATTGTAGAAAGTCAGTATTTTCAGGGTCTTTGTCTATACCTTCCTGACAAATTGCCTGAACCTGAACAATCAGCACAAAATTTAATAAGACAAGGCTAATGGGCACATAGGTATGGCCACACAATTCCTTCCAGAACTCGAGCCGTGTACTCACATACCAGAAGAGGCAGCTGGGAGGCAAAAATCCCCTGCAGATGCCTTGACACCAAGGCATTGCCCTGGCCATAGGGAGAAGATATGAGGCCGGTTCAGAAACCTGCAGTGGTATTAAGGATGACAGAAAGGTGATGTAACTTCTAAGTGCCCTCACTCCTCCTACAAGTTCAGTGTATTGCACACAAGACAAGCACCCTGTGTGCACAAACCAAGGGCTGCATTAAGTTCAGTAAGGCAAGAAACTTCCAGCACACCCACCCAAAGCTGGAGTTAGTAGCAGTTTCAGGGGACTTGAGACAACGGAAATGTGATGTATTCCTCTATATACTGTCTGGGATTGTAATGAGTCAGCCCCTCTCTTGGCAGCTCTATTGTAGTTGCCTCCTACTACAAATGAGAAGACACACTTTAGTTTCAACTTTACTGGTGTTTTACACAAACAGAGTATTTCACTTCATTACTGAAAATAACTGGTAGCAAAATACAGTCACCTAAGCAAGTTAATTAAATGAACACTTGACATTAAGGGAAAGGAGCGATGTGTTCCCTGCATCAGCAAACTCTTGGTGTCTGCCATCACACACCCTGTGTATGTCATCTCCTTTGAGGAAGACTGGGAGATGTATGGATGTGAAATTCTGTAAGTATTTCACAAGGTGTAGTGGAAAAGGATTTTGTTATTGTTTCCCTAAATCACCAAAAATTTTACCCAGTTGGGAAAACAGGTTGATTGATGGGATTATCCAAATCTGAAATTCTGGTGATTTTCCCTTTTTGGACATTTTTGCTAGTCTGAGTGCTTAAAATCTGAATAACCTGTCTGTCAAGCTGGTATGCAAGTCTATGGAAAGGATCTTTAAAACCCACTACTCCTGGGTATTAGGGAACAGCCCTTATTTGCACAATAATGCATACTTTTCAAAATCCTTTTTTATGTAAGTATCCACACAGAAACCTTATGCATCCATGATTTCTTTCTAACAAGTCATTTGCTTACAAAGGCTTGGATCTCAGCTTACGCAAGTGTAAGAGCTAGACTTTGATGATCCTTGTGGGTCCCTTCCAACTCAGGATACTCTATAATTTTATAGAAAAAATACAGTGCTAATCAGCATCTTCTGGGTGTTTTCTTTTGAACAGTGTCTTTTAGATATGGATGTTCTCAAAACCACAAATGTCCTGAACAAATTGTCAGTTCTTCATCAGCAGTTAGCACTGCGAGATAAACCTTTTTCTCATCAAATCTACAACAGAGTTTAATTTAGACCGAACTTGCCCTCTTTAAGAGCTGCACTGCAAATATGTGCTCAGAGTTTACCAATGCAACCACCTTGTTCATGGCTGATTCTCAATTCCATTGTTTTCAAGTTCTAATTCCCAGGTTTTCAGGCTACCTTGTATTATGTTTCTCCCTGGACAGTTTTACAGCCTTGCTACAGCACTGTTGTTTTATAGCTGGCAACCTGGTACTTCTAGCTTTCACTGACTTCTTCAAATATCATGGTACAGCATAGATGGTGCTTGTGAACACTTACCCACCAAAGGACAGACAATTATGACCCAATATCCCAGTAAATCTGCAAGGATGATTCTTCTTGAAAAATTCAGTAGTCCAAGCCCCAGTCTAACAAAAAAATAGCACTTTTGTGTCAACCGGGGGTTTTTGCTTTACACGTCAATAAACAAAGACCAATACAAGAGAGTAATTATTTACATTAATATAAAGAGCGGGAAAAATAAACAACTTATTAGTAAAAGGTATCATAATTCCACAACCCTTGAAGTTGCTCACTACATGACAAAGGGAGACATTGATAAGATCTCTACATTGCTGGGAACATTTCATTCTTTACAAAAAGGGTTAACTAATTTGATTTGGGTTACAGAAGCCAAATGACATTCATAACAAAACCCAGAGGCCAACAAAAAGAAAGAAACCTACAACCCCCCATGTTTCTACACTATTTCTTAATAATGGCTATATTGTGAAAGCACTTGGTCATACCGGGCTGACCCCAACTGTGCAAGGTACCATCTGGACACATAATGAATGTTCATCTTTGCTGGCAGTCAGAAAGACAAGAAATAGCTGATGGATGAGATAATAGAGAAGCCAAAGTAGGAAGCAGTGAGATAGCATTACTATTTATAAAACGGATGTGCCTAACAAGATAAAAAAAAAAAAAAAAAGTTGTATCAGGTCAAAGGAAAAATCCACCTTGTTCAGGATCCTGACTCTGACAGGACTGAAAGAACACGGGGAACTCATACGGTATGTGCCCCCCAAACTCTCCCATCTTCCAGTATTTGCAGGTCACAGTCTGCCTGAAGCAGCTGTGGTTGCCATGTTTCAGCAACCCTTGACACATTTCTCTTCTATGAACCTGTTCCACCAACCCTTGAACCCACAAAAGACCCTGGCACTCAAAGTATCCTCTGTTCCACTTCTCAGCCACACGTGAATTGAAGAACATACTTTTGTCTGCTTTGAGCCTGGCTCATGCCCACTTCAGCTGTTGGTGGTTTGTTCCTTGTATCAGGATAAACACTGAAGAATCAATTCCCCACCTCACACCATTTATGATTTTTGCTCTTCATAGTAGAATAAACACCCAAGAATCAATATGTCATGTCCCCTATCCTCACCTTTAGTTAGCAGCAGTGACAGCAAGTTGTCATTTTCTGGCAGTCGATCAATAGGTAGTTAAAACACTGAAAGAGATTTTCTGTGAAAGGATTTAGAAACCCCATTCTAGAGACAAGGTTCTGCTAGTAATACCAAGTTTATATAAGAAGCAATGCAGGGACCCTGCATGGAGGGAGCAGCCAAACTGCTTTGCCCATCATAGACTTACTGTAATCCCTGCGGTGCGTCCCCCCTTGCACTCCTTGTTAGCAAGGAGAAAATGTGATGAAAGCTTTCTACGTTCCACTCTCTCACTTTTTCTGGCTGCCTGGCAGCCCCACACTCACCATGGGAATTTTTCAGCACCAGCCCTACACTCCTCTGAGCCCTGAGCTGGTCTTGCCTCACCTTGAGTCCACCACCATAGTAAGTAGCCCATAGAAGGGCCAGCTACCACCTAACCTTAAATGATCCACATTGGCATTATTTATCATGGCAAAACAGTGAGGAACAGAATCAAACTGCAAGAACTTAGGAGGAAAAGCAATTTGTCTTTGTCCTTGCAGTGACAGTGGAAAATTTGACTTGAATATTTCTTTTAAACAAAAATGATGACACCTTCTATTAAAAAAACCCCATAAAACAGTGGAATGTGGAGGTTTATAATGATTAATGGAAGAAGACTTAAAAAATATGATCTAAACACCTCACTTTAAAACAAAAAAAGAGTATTTGCCAAGACCAAGGGTTTTCTTTCATCTTAAGTCAAGATTTTAATTTATCTATCTGTTCCTGCTCTCATGAAAGTCACTAATAAAATTCTCATTATTGGGCCAAATCAGACATGAATTGAGACAAAATCAACAATTTCTTCTATATCATCTAGTAAGCAACAAACAAGGAACCCACTGGCCAGCCAATAAGTGCCAAAGAAATGTGAATATTCTGTTAGTGGATATGCCAGCTTTACAGAAATTTCTGCGCCCCCCTCCCCTCCCACCCAATCTCTGACAGAATAAATAACAAATAATTTTGCAATAATTCCTTCTGAATGTGATTATTGTCCATAGTCCTGAAACCCCCTTTTGTTTTAAAAGCTTATGGGGCATGTGATTCTTAGCTGATTCACAAGGTAGAAATGGAGTTCAGGACTAAGACTTTCAAAGGTAAGTTGACAGGGGAGAAATAAGTTATAATTCAATGTTCACATCAGTGTTATGTCTATTTCTAAAAAGTCTAGATTTTAGCACACAGACCTGAAGAATTTGCTGTTGAGCTCAACTATTACCCCCTGCCTGGGAAGATTTTTCTTTCAGAGTTATTTTCAGGTGCCCTTGAAAATAACAAGTGGCCAAATGCTTAAACTGGACATTCAGAAACAGTTTGGAATCCTTTCTGTGCCCAAAAGGTTGATGTATATGATGTATTAGATTTATCTATTAGAGGTTTTACAAAAATACAGGAGATAAGTAAGAGTGCTTCTTACCTCTGAGATCACTCAGGCTTCATTTTACTATCTCTGATAACAAACAGCCTCCCAAAGCTCTATTCCAGAGGCGAAAAGCATCTTACTCTCTTATTTTAATATACTATGCAGACACATTAATCTCTTTCCCCGTCTCTCACTTCATAAATTAATTTGCAAGATGCAGCTAAATCAGCTTTTACAAAGACAGGATCACAAAATGAACAGATGAAAAAAAGGCAAAATGCTAGAGACAGGACCTTTATACTGAGCTGTCAGGAAGATAGTGCAGCACTGCATCTTTTTGAAACAAAGCGTGTGCATCGCTTCAGGCACACACGTACCTAAAACACGCTTGCTCCATTTGAAAAGCCTAAATTAGTACTCGAGTAGTGTAAGACAACTGGATCTAGATCCATGAGAGGAAGCTCTTTGCCTCAGAACTGTGTATGAGAAAGGCACATCTCTTGTCTGGAGTCTCACACTTTCATTTCAAGAGGCCCTTCTGCACACATAGCTCTTATTTGTGCAGTACCGTGGGAAGATGATATCCCTGCTTTATGATGTTTTATTTTCATGCACTTTTTCAGATGTCAATTCTTCCTCTGTTGTTGATATAAATTTCCATTACAGTTTTCCACACATAATAATTGCTTTTGCCCTATATTGGTAATGATGCCAACGAGCACAGTCGCTGCCTTGTTTTTGTATGCAGTGTGCCTGCAGACTATAGAAACAGCAGACACATCCTCACAATGAAAAATGTCTTCATCAAAGCTGTATATTTATCCACCTCTGCTTAATTAATACCTTATCTTTTGAAAACCTAGGGAAGCTAAAATTTGCCAGTCTTTTTACAGTAGCTATATATAATTCACACTGACTTTCATAACTTGCATGTGCCATTTTATTGAAATAATAGAATTCTGCTTCAGCAAATACCAGCCAGGATAAGAAAAGATAAATGTACATAAAAACAGCACCTCTCTGTCTAAATATGGGTTTAATACAAGAGGATGCTAACAATTTTGATTAATCAAAACTTCTGTCATACTAAACATACAGTAAACAGAAGTTCTTATGATTAGCAACGTGGAAGCAGTGTGGGTTAGGTCATTAAAAAAAAAAGGCACCCACAAATACCAACTATATCTTGTGCTTTGACTGCTTTTAACACATAATTTTAATTAGAATGTGGTTCTTGACAGATAAAGTACTAGCAATTTTTAAGCACTTAAAGAAGGCTCTTGTATGCATAATTTCAAATATTTGTAAGAGCAGAGTATTTTGTACCCATGAAATAAAACAAACTGTAAGCAATCAATAGTAGTTACATGGTGTCCTCACACAATGTTCTCATAGGAGACATCCTTCTAGCACCTATATAAGGGTGACAAACTCCTCTCATTTATATTAATAAAGATTAAGCAATTCACCCCTGTTAACACAGAATCAGCTTCTGGATCCACAAGTAGAGGCAAATGGTAGAGAGAGACATAGAAATGGACGGTTTGGGAATTTCTGCATTAAATACTTTATCTAGTTTCATTTATTCCAGGTTTAACAGCAAAATGGAGGCAACACACAAAAACCATCTGTTCATTAGTATATACCTGGAATTACTCCCAAAACACTGGTGTTTTGTTTATTAGTATTTGCATTGCATTTCAAAATTCATTACTTGGGGCTCCTAAAATGCACGGAATTGTTTGAAAATGATGAACGTAACTTAAAATAATTGCTGCGGAGATTTAATTCTTTGATTTCTGACAGTGAACGTTTAGGATTCAAGGACTTGCTTTTCTCTTTCCTCCAGAATGAGAAGGGCCAGTCCTTTTCCAGCCAACCCCAAATCTCTCCCATCTCATAATAAGAAGTACATGTCACTTGGGGAGGTTCTGACAGGGAGCTGACAGCCTGGTAGCCCCTCACAGCAAACCTGACCTAGGAGGCTGCGACATGGTGAAACCCCAGGTGCTGGCAGCACCAGCCCAGATGTACAACAGCATAAACAAGAAGAGATCTGGACTCAAACCTAACAATGACCAGAGCACTTATTTGAAACGAAGCCACTCTTTTTTGATTTAGTTTTCAAAGTACGGAACATTGCTCCATTTGGCAATGCTACAACACAGCGTAAATCAAATCTAACAAAACCTCTAAAATTCTGTATACACAAGCAGTTCTGTTCAGGGAAGGGATGAAAAACTCTGGCAACTTCTCTTTTGTCACAGATTTCTTTCAAAGCATTTAAGTTAGTTTAAACACTGATGAGAACATTTTCCATTGCATTATTATTCATGTTCTCACAGTCACAGATATGATACTGCTCTTCTGTTTAGGGCTTTTTGCTATTTCATAAAAGTTTGATTTAAGAGGGTGAAAAACTAGTTAGAAACCATTGGTCCCTTCTAAGAAAAACCTATGCATATTATTAGGTGCTGTTGACTCTGAATGCAGTACATGCTGTCTGCATGCTTCATGGTTTTCACTGAGAGATACTTGCTGACCTAGGATCTTGTCAGCACTTATGTTTATAGAGTATTTAAAGATAATGACTGTATGTGACCCTTGAACTAAATGTTCTGGTTTCAAAATGTGAAAGAAAAACAGAGAAAAGCAATGTGTTACCATAAGTGAATTTGAAAGAACTAGGAAACTATTTACTTATCCAGCCAACATTTATATGCCTGATTAATCTCCAGGAATCTGACAGGCTAAAAACACAAGCTTCTAAGTTTGCAGGACTGTAGCTGGGTTGTCAAGTGCACAGGTAACATACAGCATTGCTGCGGGGTTACAAACCACCTGCCTGCACGGCAAATCACATCATGGAAAGCAAGAGGGCGGGGCAGCTTCTCGGCTGCAAGGCGGACTCTGCACAAGTTCAGGTGCTTTATGGTGGGCAGTTTATAACCCAAAAGCTGCCCACAGCCTGCCGAGATAGTTCACCTTGCTTGTACCTTGCTCACAGTGACCTTTATCCTGGGAAAATACTAAGAGAGGTTTGCCAACTGGATGAATTATTTTGCTAACAGCAGCAGTCGGGCCCTGCTGTCGGCCTCCCAGGGGCTGTGCTCTCACCCATGCTGTAAGGGCAGCACACCTTGGAAAAGACACTCCAAGAGCTACAAAGCTACAAAATGTGACAATATGTGGCTTGCAACCTCTCCTATAATGGTTCAACCCTGCTCCCCTCATGCTCTTCACTGGCCTCTACTAAAGCAATTCATCAGCACGCCATGGTGACAACCCTGCCTCGCAGCAATGCTGGATGGAGTGCCTCAGTGCACATGCTGCAGAATCCCAACTCTCTGGCAAGCCCCTCATTTGCAGCAGTAGGTCCAGTCATATGACAGGAAAGGGTTTCCAGTGTTTGGCTTTCTCCAGACAGCAGAAGAACTTCTAAGTAGCCGCCACGGGAAGAAAAATTGGAAACATCTGATCTTGCGACACTGGAAGCATCTGAGCACTGTGGAGGAACACAGAGCTCGTGAGAGGGTTCCTGCTGAGCTGGACTGGGGGTGTCCAGACCTGCTGCCTGGGCAGCAATGCAGCACTGTATTTTCCTTGTATGACTGCACTTGATTGTATACTTGTGCTCCTGACATTGTCTTGGCAACCTGCTGGGAGGAGTCACTGCTGAGTGTGGTATCAGTGCCCATTTGGGTGCTGCCTAGAGTTTCCTTATTGCTTTCTGTATCATCCTCTGGGGTTTTTGCTGTTTCTCTAAAAACACAAAATGACACGCTATTGCATCACCACATCCTACTCTGCCTTTGCCCTGGGCAGCACAGACAGGCTCTGCTCAAGGGGGAAGCAGGCAGGAGAGCTGTTTGGGACCTCTGTGGTCTGCAGTAGCCTCAGTTATGGACCCAGACCCCTTTGTGCTACACTGTATATGGAGAACAAAAGGAGTCCAAACAGAAAACAGGAAGACCAAAAAGGATATAATCATGCTGGCAGACTTTTGTGGACTTCTAATAGGCTTTAAGGTATGTTCTGCTATGTATAAATGTTAAGACATTATCATTCAGCTTTTTTAGCCTAACCAGCCATAGAAAGATGCAAGGGAATGTGAATCAAAGGGAGTGATCAGAATAAAGACAACATGAACTTTTCCATTGTGTTGTTCAGAAGGAAACACAAAAGTGCAGGGCCTGATTGGTTCATGCGATCTCATGATAAAAAAATTAGACCAAGAGCTGGCTTTAGACACAGTGACAAAATTAAGTGCATTTGCTTCTGATATTTGTATTGATGTCGTAAAGACTACAAAAGTAGGTTTCCTCTGACACTAAACTGACAGCTTTTTCTGCAGATCCAGCCTGCATTTGAATGTGGTATTCTGACTTTTGGTAACCTCTATGCCTAACAGGTTATTTATTGGCACTTCATAATCATATGCCAGGCATTCGATGTCTCTTATTTTAACGTACAGAATCATACCAGATATGCATTTCTTTGATGAAGTACCTGTATTATTCTTTCTGTCACTTCTTGTATTTCACCCAAAGATTTTTCACCATTCCTCAGACAGCTCTGAACTCCATTGGACCATCACCTGAAGCAGAAGTTTAGGGAGCAACATAACATCAGAAAAAGCACAGCTAGGAGGAGGAAGGAGCCTGTATATTGACATTTGCACTGAAAAACCATAAAAATTTTAGCTTAAAATATTCCAATAATTCTCCAACGACCTACCCACTCTCTCATTGTTCCTGTTTCTTGCAAAACAAATGCAAACTGTTAAATCAGATGCCCTCCATCAGACAGGCGCCCAAACAAAAATTCATGGCAACACTGTCTGAGTCCACACAGCACAGGGCAGAGGCAGGCGTGGAGGAAGTGGTGGCAACACCTCTGGCTGGTATTGCCGTCAGTGACTCCAGCATTTGAAACCATATTTTTTTCTGCATCTGGGTGGAGGCTGCTGCTGTGCTTGGTTACATGAGGGGACTTAATTGTCCTTAAATTACATGAAATTAAAGACGGCAGTTATACCCTTCACCTTCAATGAGGTTTTAATTAGATCCATCCCACCAGCCAGTCCATCTGTGCATATCCATTTTGGCATATTACTAACATGTTTAATGGAAATAAACAAAGCCATGTGTTTTACGTTAAAACAAAGAACATGACATCGTGGTTACATAGCAATTAATAATTTCAGTGGAATTTTATTTCAACCCAATATTATGTTATGGGTCATACACAAAATCACAAGATACTCCTTCTTTTATGTGTCCAAGACATGTCCTCTACATCAGATGCGCTATTGTTAATTCAACCAGTAATTTATTCAGAGATTATTAAAAAATTTGGTTCGGGATGCTTCTGGTAAGGAAAGTACTAAGAGTCTTCTTCACATCTTTCACTTGTATTCATTTGAAGTAATTTATTGCTACTATCATATAACATATCCTCTATATTTATATAGATATGTATTTATACAAAGCTGCACAACTTATGGTAAATTATTACACATCTCAAAGTCATCAGTTCAAGAATTTCTTTGTTACTGAGCACAAAGAAAAACAGGAGACACTTTGTTAAATGCATAAATAGACTCAGCTGACTTAGCAAACATGTGACTACCACACCACTGCTCAGAAATTTCTTGTAAAGTATAAGGTAGGAAGCCAAAAAGGAAGCATAATGCAACATGTTCTTTAAAGTTATAATAGAACATATGAGAAAGAAAACACAATGCAGTATGACTTATTCTGTAACTAGTCTAACCAGAAAAAAAATAATTATAGTCAGCTCTCCATTAACACTGGGTGGATTATCAAATTTGGAAATAAATTAGGCTAAGGATGCACAACAGCTGCCTTGTTTCCAAACAGCCCAATTAAAGCTGGCAGGGCTTATTAACTCACATGCAGCACCATCCAGACTTGGCCCTGCTGCTTCCAGCCCTGAGTTGGTGCTGGGCAGCTGGGTGGGAAAGCACTTGGGCAAACCTGGAAGCGTGGCACTGAGACCGTCAGTCCTGTAGAAGGCACAGTCCCAGCTGCCATCTCACGCCGTGGTCCTTTCTTGTCACGTGGCCAGACTTGACTGGCTGGTTACCAAGGGATGTTCCTGGCCATCCTTGATGCCTGAAGTGGCCACCTAAAAAGCAGAGTCTGGGCAGGAATAAGGGAATAAAGGTAGGGATTTATTTGAAGGGCCTTTAACGGTACACCCTGGGCAGGCCAAAGGTGACACCCAAGATGGACCCCGAGTCACGAGTTCTTCACACTTTTATGTTTGGTTCATTTGCACATCAGAATTAGTTCTCCAATTAAAACTTCAGTTAATGATGTAATTTCCCCAAGCTCACCCCCCTTCTAAAGATGTTGGTTTACACATTTTGAGCCTAGGACAATCTGGGTGTCCTTGGACAGCAAGCTTGGAGAAGCTTTGTTATGTCTAACTAGCATGAGAGAACAGGAATTAGCACACTACAAGACACTTCAGTTACACACTAAGCAATACAGGATTTGAAAATATGGAAGTTAAAACCTAAGGCATCATCCTCAAACAGGAACAAGACTGTCCCATGTAAAAGCCCAAATCCAGATTTGAAGATGCACCAATTTCTGTGCACCTACAGTAATACTGGAAGTTTTTACACCATTTTGCCAAGAGATTTGTTTAGCAGACAAATATTGAATTTCCAGATGAATTCAAACTTTCTTCTTCTTTCCTTTAAAACTGATCATTCTCCCACCTATGAGATTTTTTGGCTACAGTCGGGCTTTTGCTGGAAGGAAGCGTCGTCTTTTCTTAGAAACAGTACAATTAGTTTACGTAATGAATTACTTCATACTCAATGCTCAATTATTTATTGATTTTACTTGATGCTATGATTTCTTACTAGTTTTAAAAGCAGTATGTATCAGTTTAATTGTAGCCATTCCAGGGGTTTTTCCTTAAGTTTTCCCACTCTAAGAGCCTTATTTCTTAATATAATCAAATCATCTATAGGTTACACAATACACACATACAAATTAATTGGGCTGCTTCCTGGAAATGATCTCCAGCTCAGTTCACACTGCTGTGGCAGGTCTTTTGAGCATTCAGGTGACTGATTCTGGGTACTGTGCCTCCTGTTTCCCTATTCTCTTTCCATATGTACAGTGTTCCTAGAATGGCTGTAAGAGTGCTTTTCACTAGCATGACTTTTTGTAGTAGCTGAGTGTATTGCATTCAGTACCTGGATATAGAACATGGAAACTCAGGAAACCCAGAAACTGTGTTTTCTTGCGTCAAAGAATGAGACACCTCTACCCAAAGGACTGCCCATGCACAAGGTACCTAACTTTTTTTTATAATACCACTAATGCTGTATAAATAAATTGTTGAAATATTTGGTTGTAGTACTGTGGGTTATTTTAATTATTTTAAAAGCATTATTTGGAGTTACCAAAACTGAAGAATAATTATTGAGACCCAATAAAACCAAATGACTAGGAAATTAATTTCAATTGCTAACAGGCCATTTTTTAAAATTTTTTAAAAACCACCTGGACTGTATTGGGAACATTCAATAAAAACATTTTGATCACTATAAATAAGTAATCTGCCAAGTTTATAGCTGTGTAAGAAATGATGCAGCAAAGAATGACAACAAGTAAAAAGCATCACCCTTCAGTAAGTTAATGAAGTGCTTTTTGTTTTATTTAAATAAAACTAGTAGAACCTGTTCTGGGAATAACTATCCTTAAGTTCGGAATGACAGCAGGCTTCCACTCTTGAACCTCAGATTAAACAAAGCCATCAAAAGAAGGAAGACAAAACCTTCCAGGTTATTGCACTGATGTGAAATAAAACCACAAACCACCTTGACACTTTCCTGGTGAAGGAAATACTTCAACCCAGTGGGTGAGAGCTGTTGCTGAACTATTTCGAGACTAGAGGGGGAAAGAAAGAGGCAAGAGTTGTAACTGAAGTATTTGGGAAATATTAAAAAATGCCCTGAAGCTACTTTAACAGATACAGAAAATCTGATGGAGCGTGGTTTTCTTGTTCTCCATGAATTTCAAATAACGTTTTCAAAATCTCTGATGAAAGAAAAGTAAGACTTAACACACACTGACAAAATTGGCTCAGATGTGATAACGTATTAAGCCTAATCCTAACTAGTGCCCTATTTCATATTCTGTAGAAAAAAATATCTCTGACCTCTTTTCACCATTCTAAAATTCTCTGAAACATTATTATGATAAATCCGTATCTATTTTTATTTTCTCTTTATGTAAATACATACTGTCATCCTTGATATTTTTGATATTAGCTAGACATTCTTATTATGGTTCAGTGTCTTTATTCAGCAGGAAAAGGGACTGAATGTGAGACCTTTTTCTCACTCAAGGGCCCCTGGAACAGGGAGTCCAGCTTCAGGACTGGTGGAGCAGTCCCACTGTTACAGCTCGGCACATTGGTTTAAAGGTCCCGTCACAGGCTTCAGAAGCAATACCAATCAATGTCAGACACACAGAAATACCTTAGCCAAAATTACAGGGTTCAGTGGTCTTTCTCATACATAATTAAAGCAAACAATCATCCAGCCAATCTGCAAAAAGTCTTTTAATCAGAAAAAAAACCCCCAATCTTTATTAGAAATCACCTTGTCACATAAAATGTTTGCTATTGCTTAAGAATGACAGAAGTGGAAAAATCCACTGGGACTTAGATACAAAAAGCTGGCCAATATTAATGTTTGGAGTTCTTTTACAACTCAAGCTGCATTTTTTAAAATTACTTTTCTTCTTTTAAAAGAGGGCAGCAATGTGAGTTATCTGAAGGTTGTGAAATTTCTTCGAAGATGCTAGCATCTTACAGCCAGTATTTTCGTTTGCATATTCCATTTAATTGGCAGGATTCTTCCTAAAATCTTCAGAAGTGGGTTTTGGCTGGTTGGTTGTTTTTTGGTTTTTTTTTTTCTTAAATGAGGTTCTGGATTTGAGTATCTCCATTTTTAACTCAAGGCACACTGGAGCAACAAAAGCTACAGCTGAAGCAACTTCCCTGCAAGATCTGTAACCCTGGACTTCTGGAGAAGCTAAGGCATCTAAAAGCAATGGCCACCCTTCAAAAACATGTACATAATAAAATATTCACAGATCAAGCTGTGCTTACTTTGAAAATACTAATTTTATTCAACTAAGCATCCAAATTAATGTCCCAGTGCTGGAGTTATCCAACATAATTAAGACAGCATCAAGGCAGTCATAAAAACATAGCTCAGTACATGAAGGACTAGTAACTTCAAATGCATCCCTTCTAACCCCCAAGTGTTACAGTTATGGTGTTATGGGCTGTGGCTGTGTGGGGACTGGCATGCCTGGAGCACAACGAGGTCCCACAGCTACACCTGCAGAGTTGTCCATGGACAAGAACAAATGCAGATACCACAAACGAGGGTCACTGATAAGCAAGCGGTTGTGATGCTCTCACGAAGTGTCCCCGCCGTGCACCTGAGGAGAGCGCAGCAAAGCGCTCGCCCGCAGCTGGACATCCTCAAGCTCCAAAAGCTCAGGCTGTAGGGTGGGATCTTCCCCTGGTTTTTATCACACCCACGCACCCTCACAGCCTCTCTCAGCTGAGGGGGCATCTACGGCCCCTGTTCCATCCCTCCTCCCGCCACCCAGCTCTCCCGGGGCCGGGGCTGCGGGAGGCCGCTCCACCCTGCCACCCGCGCGGGGAGGAGGGCACGGGCCGCCCTCCATCTGCGCCCTCCGTCCCGCTGCCCGCCGAGCTAATGGCGGCAGGAAGCCTCCCCTCACCGGCCCTCCCCGTGACTCGCTTCCTCCAGCGGACGGGAACTGGGCGGAGTGAGCGGCCCCGGCCCCGCCAGCGGAGCCGTTCAGCCGTGCCCGGTGCCTGCAGAGCGCCGCGGCCGCCCCCGCGGGGACGGAGAGAGGGAGGGAGGGACGCTGCCGAGCCCCGCCGCCGGGGCGTGCCAGCGCCGCGCACCCCGCTCCTGCCAGGGCTCCGCCGCGCCGCAGCACCACCATGCCCGCCGTCGACAAGCTCCTCCTGGAAGAGGCTCTGCAGGACAGCCCGCAGGTAGCGGCCGCTGCCGGGGACAGCCCGGCTCCCCGTCCGTCGGTCGGTCGGTGTGACGCACCTGAGCGCTCGGTGCCGGCGGGCAGCCCGTGGGTCTGGCCGGGCCGGTGCGGGCTGACAGCTGGCGAGGGCCGGGGAGCAGCGTCCCGTGGCGGGGAGGGGGGTGCCGGGGGCGGTGCAGGGGGACAGGGCGCGGCAGCACGGCGGGCGGGGAAGTGGGTCAGGGTGAGCTCGGCTGTCGGGGCCGTCGGGGAGCAGGGTGCGCTGGGGCGGCCACGGGGGCGGTCTGGTGTCCCGCGGGGCATTCGTCGGGGGAAAAGCAGGCAGAGTTTGCTCCTGGGGGTCTCCCGAGAGGAGGGCTGTCCTCCAGCGCGGGGGGCACTGCGCCCTTTCTCCTCACCGCTCTCAAAGAAACTCTTGTGGCGTTTTCCTCTCACCACATCCCGCCTGGGTGTGCGCTCGGTGGCTGTAAGGGTTGCCCTGAGCTGTGTCGGGGAAGGACAGGTGGGCAGGGCTCGGTGCGCTGGCTTCCCCCGAAGGGAAAAGGACACCTGTGCGCCGTGAGTTACCTGGCCACGGTGACAAAGTGGGCTGGAGGAGTGTCACCGCCAGCGTGCCTGCTCCTCCTCAAGGGCCGCAGGTCAGGCACAGGAGCTCCCGTGAGGATAAGTGAGGCGGATCCCACCGAAGATGACCTCCTTCTGAAGGGGTCTGAGGAACGAGGAGAGGCGGTCACCGCCCTTCCCTTCCCGAGTTCGGGCAGGGGAGGACGTTCCTCCTTTCGCCCCAGTGCAGCGCCCTGTGCCCCGCTGCCGGGAGCCGGGATGTGCCGCAGCTGTAGACGGGCCCCCTGGCACTGTGGAAGCCCCCCACACCATGTCGCGATGTGTCCAGGGGCTGGTCGGGTGGAAGAGAGAAGTAGAGGGAAGGGGAAAGAGTGGAAAGTTCACTGAGGGATGGGGAGGGTGCGCTTGGGGACAAAGCATGGTGCAGAGAGAGATACAGAAGTAGTTGGTGAAGCAGGGAAAGACGTGAGGGCAGGGTGGATCAGCATGGATCCGGCTCCCAGGTAGCCCTGTGTTGTAATCCTCACTCGTCTGCTGATGGATCAAGAGGAGGAATGAATAGGTAAGCTGTGGAGCAGATTGCTGCAAGGTGTTACAGAGTCTGTCGTGAGACATTTTGAGGGAAAGATTGGAAGTGAACCTGTCAGGACTTAATAAGCCTTGGGTCTTATCTTAGTTGCCTCATCTTATCCTATTTTTATGTAATTTCATGAAATCCCATTCTAGTAAGAAAGATTTCCATCATGTGTTTGATGTGGCGTATTCATAATCATCCTTGGTAATTTTAAACACTGGATTGGAAAAAAGTGTTGTGTACCCTGATGTTACATCAAAGTCAGCCCTGCTTGGAGCAGAGGTTTGGACAAGGTGACCTGCTGAGTTCCTTACCAGCCTGAGCTTTTCTGTGTTCCACAGCTGACCAGAATGTGCTAGATTTATTATGGGTAGTTAGTAACATTTTTAGTGTTAACTTCCCCACTGCATCCTAAAGCTGAAGAACTTGACATGCAGGAGGTGAACTAATTTACCTCTTCAGTCAACACTTCCTTCAGTGATTAAAAATGTAACGCTGACTGAAAGCAGCTGAACAATGTGCTGAACTGAATTTGGAGGTCGTCGTCTTTCCTGTGTCCTGAAATGAAGGCTGTTAACATCTCTTTTGCAATTACTGAAATACCAGGCTGTGCATAAACCTGAGTATTGGCAGGATGTTTTGCCTTGATTTGGTCATTGCTTTTTCTTCAAGCTCTACAACTTTTGGAGGGAGAGACTATGTTTAATTTTTATAATGGCCCAGCATTGCTAAAATAAGTTCTTTTGATGCAAGAAAGCAGGAGTGGGTTTTTTCAGTCTTTTATATTTTTATTACTTTTTTCCCTGGGGAGAGCTTTAGAGTCACAAAATCAAGGCAGAAAGTTAGTCTCTGTTCCACAGAAATGAGCAGCATAGCATCTTACAGGATCATTTACTTCTGTGTGAAGGAACCTGATTCTCTTCTGCTCTGTGCAGTCACAGGAGTGCAAAGGGATGGTGAAATGAGGATATGCCCTCACTTTGTATAAACTGTGTGAAGTACATGATTTACATGCAAGACTGAGGAGAATTAGGCCAAAGTTATTTCTTCATCAGATTTCTGAAACTTGATTTATCTCTCCCCATCAGTAGATTACTTTTGTCTTGATTTGTCTCCAGACACTGGCTGAAAGAGGCCATAAGAAGTGTCTTAATTTTGAGATGTTTGGCTGCAAAACAGAGAAAAGTTTATGTCAGCAGCCATGCTAAAATCAAAGGAAACACATGAAACTAGAAAATTTTTTCCTATCTTTCCAGAAGCCGAGATAATGTTGTGAATAATGGGGCCTCCTAAATGTTAGCTTAATATTTGGATTACTGGTTTATTTCAGCAGCCTTAGCTGCTATTCCAGAATTTGTCAAAACAGCAACAAAGAAAATATACACATGCTGGTATTTTGTTGCAGTGATTTCAAATGGTGTTCTTAAATGTAAAAGTTTCCAAGAATAACTTCCAAACTGTCTGAATCATTTATTTTTTTTAGTATTTTTGAACAATGTGCTAATAGCAGAGGCCAAGACTTTCAGAAATTGGTTCCCGGAGCTGTTCTACCTCAAGCCATATTTAGACAAGTGAAAAATCTGGACCTGCAAAAATTCAGTAAGATTTACAAATGTGGCTGACATTCCTGTGTTTGGGAACCTTTTCCAGCAGGCAGAAGTGTGTGATTTGTAGCCTACTTCAGGCAATTTCTTTATAACCTTTTAGTTTTGGCTTGAGGTTTGGCTTGATAAACATTGTGTCAAGTTTTATAATTTTTGCTTTCCCCAGATTTATTTTTTAACCATCTTTGTACCCTGTACTTTTCATGTGCCGTCGTAACACAAAATAAGGCGGCTGAGCACTGTATATGTACAAGATAGTTTGTTGACATTATTTTGCTTGTTTTAATACGTCATTGAAGACAAAACATTTGACACAAGATTTTTTTGAAAATCAGTATGTTTTCAGTTACTGAAATAATATCTTAATGTGGAAAATTCTCAAAATTGTGCCACCGTCCTTACAGGGAAGCTCTGTACAAAGGTCCTTTAAACATTTGGGTTCCTGATGCCCATTTCGTTGACTTGGACTTCTCTCCATTCTCTGGTTATTATGTTCTCTTTGTTTGAAAACAGTACTTTGTAATGCGTATTCCCTTACATGCTAGGATCTCAAACTAGCTTCCCAAACTGCCAGCATCTCTCAGGTGGGAAGTGGTGTAGCAGCTCAGCACATTAGCAGAGTGAACTGTTGAGAGCTTTTAAAGTTACTCTGAGTAAGAAGGTACCAAAGAGAACCCAAAGACTGACTTCCAGGTCATGTATTTTAACCATTGAGCAGCACTAGTTTCTGGCTTAGATACTTCTCAGCAGAGATGAAATGATAGTTAATCATAGGCCAGGATTCTTGAAGGGTGCTGACGCTGAGTTTTTCAGGACAAAGAAAGTCTGGGCAGTGAGTTTTGCAGAGAAGAATAAATGCCTTGGAAAAATGCATGTGCTTTCTGTTAAAATAGTGGAGTAGCTTAAAACTTTGAAAATACATGTTGCAAATTTGAACCTGGATACTTCAGGTACATTAGAGTTTTCTGTAGTAGGGGGATAAATAAACTTACTTACTCTTTTACAGCACTGACATGTCTATGAAAGTACTGGACTTTATGTATGCCCCTCATGTAAGCTGATGAAGCTAATTAATGTCATATAAGTTAGCTGTACAGATGGAGAGACATTTCCAGTTAGCATCAAGTAGATTGGATTTATCTAAGTTAAGACTAAGGATGGATCATGACTTTGTTAAAGGGACAATCTTTCCTCTTTAATTATTGTAAAGATCTAGCAAATTCTGGAGCTCAGCATTATTCTGAAATATCTTTCCCATCTTGGGAGCTGTGTCAGCAACATAATTCTTTATTCCTGATGTTCCCACCAAAACAAACCAAGGGAATTCATGTCTTTAAGATAACACAAGTTCTTCTCTCCTCTTATTGTCTGCCGACAAGGATGAGTTAGCAGAGTGAAGAAAGTACAGGGTATCTCCAAGTGGGTGTATCCTTGTGTGCCTGTTGCAGATGAACACTCAGTTGTTTGGTCCAATGACATCAGCTCTCTTTGGCCGTGGCCCCTTAAGAGTTGCTCAAGACATTGGAGAGTGAATAACAGAGTGTAAATTATCTCACTGGAAAGGGGTGCTTTCAGTGCAGTCTGACACTGGAGAAGTAAAGTGAGCAAGCAGTGGTGTTTGACCCCCAGTCCTTAACATGGTTTGAATTACTGTCGTCAGCAGGAAGATATTCAGGATTTTTTACATTCCTAATTATGTTGGAAGGACAGTCTGTTAGTAGGAGTAAGAGCCTGGGAGTCAGGATGCGGCCGTAGCATTTTATCAGTTCGCCTCTTTGTGCCTCAGTTTACCTATCCATAATAAAAGAATTAATTTCTACATGTTTAGAGATTCTGAATAAAGAGAATCATGCACAGTCAAGGCCCTATTATTTTTGATTGATTTTTACTACCACCTCTCTGTAGTTGTTTGTAATTCTTTTTAATATTTCCACTCAGGACTAAAACTGTTTGCTTTTTTTTCTTTTATTGAAGACTCGTTCTTTGCTCAGTGTCTTTGAAGAAGATGCAGGAACCCTTACAGAATACACAAACCAGTTGCTTCAGGCAATGCAACGAGTCTATGGTGCCCAGGTAATTTTTTATTTGTATTTCTTTTGTTCAATGTGCAGTAGAAGATAAATTGCTTACATTAAAGTTGCTAAGTACATGTACCTTCTCTGGTTTAAGAGGAGCTGTGGGTGTTTTCCATCTGATAACTCAACCTCTTCCTGCCTTGATGCTCAGAAAAGTCATATTCATGAAAAAAAGTTATTTATTTTGTCTCCAGACAATTAATCAAAGTAAAACTGTGCTATGTCCTTACCTTATGGTACATTGGGAGGCCAGCCTTGACAAAATTGCTTGCCTGAATGTAGACACAGTTCCCAGGTCTGCACACTGACTTTAGGCACCTAACTTAGATGCTGTGACTCACCTCATGGAGGGAACTGCCCCTGTCCATTGATTACAGAGCATATGTGCACTTTGGGTCTTACTAAAGTCAAGTGCCTAGTAGTTGTGAAAAAAACATGAGCAGGAGCAGAAAAAACCCACATTTTCTAGGCTATTTACATGACCCAGATTACTAAATCCCTTTGAAAGTAAAACCTGTAAGAGAAATTATATCCAGCGCTTTGGAAAAATATTACTGTAAATCTGAGTGATTTTCAGTGAAGCTGATCCCCATGTGCATAAAATTAGGTGTTTCAAAATGCCATATCTGGGTCTTTAAAGACATACACGGTGTCTCATGGAAGTTTTACAACTTCCAATGTAGGTTAAATTCCTGAGTTCACTAGAAACAACTTTTCTATTCTTAAGCCAGTAAATCAGAGTACAAAGAGAGATGAGGAGAGCAGGGGTATTTTGAATTTCTCTGAAGAGTGCCTGATCCTCACATTACTAGAAATCAGCTCGGCTATAAGTCTACTGCAAGTATATGTCCATTTGGTGGGATTGCTCTTTGGGTGACTGATAGTTTGACATGGAAGAACCATTTGCCCAGGATCTGACTGCCTACACCTGAAAGATCCAGCTTTGGACAGCTTCAAAGTCGTCGTGTCCTGGATTTTGTGCAAATGCAGAGCAAGCAGAGGTTTGCAGCACAGCTTAGGTACATAGGAAATGATGCAAGGCATGGCTGGGGGCTCGAGAGATGATGTGAAATCAGCACTGAAAGTCAGGGATGGCCATTTCGGTAGAGTCACTGTGCTTTGAGAGTAACAAAGAGCGTGGGCATGATGGATGGTAGGAATCTGACAGCAAAGACTGGGTAGGATTGAAATGGATGAAGAAGGGAATCAGGAGATCTGATTTTCAAGTGTCCAGCTTGTGGGCTGTGTGTCCGTTTCCACTGCTGATGGCATTTGAGGATGTCATTTTAGGAAGTGGTTGCTCTGGTCTGTGATTCAAGAAAAAAAAATGCTTTATCTGCTTTTGTTTGCCTCTTCCTTTTCATCTTGGTTTTTAGCATTCTCCATTTCTGTTTCACAACAATTACGACATTTCCTTTTTCTTCTCATTGTCTCAGTACATTTACCCATCAGTATTTTGCAGTTCTGCTGAGTCTACTTCATTTTCCCAGCACTTTTTGGCCACTTCGTTCCTGAACACTGCTTTAGTTGGATGTAAATGTTCAGTCACTTGTGAATATTGGATATATTCTTTGAAAGAGGTCTTTGGAGTTTGATGCAATTTTGAGATGTAGAAATAGAAGGGTAATGCTGAATTGCCTACTAAACGTAAATGGACACTTAAGAAAAATGTGTGTGATATTTCTTGGCTGCCTAATCACAACTTGAGAGAAAAAGCACTTTTGTTATCTGGGCCGCAATAGCAGCATAATAGGAGGTGTTACCAACCCTGTAAAAGCCAAGAGTATTGAGAAGCTGCTTTCTGAGTTTGCCTTTTTATTTTCCTGACTTAAATTTTGTCTCTGCAAAGTCAAATTTTCTCTTTGCAAAGTCATTGTCATCCCCTGCTCTGATTTTCATATCTGTAAAATAGGAATTGCAGTTGCTGACCTACTTTAAAGCAATGGCCATAAAATGACTGGGATCACAGTCGTGGCAGACAGACATAGCAGCAGTGGGTTGTACCAGTCTCCAGTATTGAAAATTCAGGGTTTATGCCCCCTCAAAACACTTACAGCAGTTTAAAAAATGTTAATTTTGGTTTCTTCCGTAGTTTGTTCTGAACTTTCATGTTCCCCAGATATCTTAACCATGTTTTCAAGATTTTTTTTTTACTAGTTTACTAGAAGTTTGGTGTTTCTTGTGATGAAAAGTCAAATGTTTATGTAATTCAAACCACTGTAGCTTGTGATCAAATAACAATAGTTAATGGTTCTGAATGGATTCAGTGCAAAGTCTCAGGGGAATAGCAATTAGTACCAACTGCATGCTGTTAATTAACCATGTGGATATATGCATATAGCTGTCTCAGAACACTGCTCTGTGTGCAGAGCCACAGTGAATTTGTAAAGTGACAGCACAAGCTGCTTTAAGCACTTGGATCAGTGCATTTGAAAAGAGTGTGAAAAAGAAATACTTGCCCAGATTTTTAAAATACATTTAGGAAAATAAGAATCTTTTTAAACATCTTTTCAGACTTATGTATATTCAAGCAGGACTTTAAAAAGAGTGTAAGGAGGGACGTGCAGCATCCTGTGCAGCAGTGGCTCTGCTGCCTGGGCTGCAGCTGGGTGATGCATGGGTAGCAGATTGCCTGGGCTGCAGGGCCCTCGGTGCTTTGCGAGCCTCTGGTTGCCCTACAGGATGAGGACAGTGCTCTCACCTCCCTGGGCACCCACACCACATGGGATCAGGTGGTGACTCTTCTGCACGTGGAGCTCTTCAGTGAAAAAGAGGCTGTGAGGCTGATGCAGTGTGTGATTAAGGGAATCCTGATTAAGGGAAGTCACAGGACCCAAAAGTGGCACTTGAGGAGTGAGGTTTGGTTGATCTGGCAAACCCATGTGATTAAATACAGTAAAGTGTAGGGAAGCATTTTTATATTCATCAAACAAACCACACCCACGTGAGTACATATTATACTTCCTGGTGTAGTTCTCCCAGATGTGCTGTGGTACCCCAAAGTAGTTACCACAGTAGTGGTCTTATAGAGGAAATCTTCCTCACAGAATTTATTCCTGTAGTCCTTTCTTCTTGCAAGCAAGCCCTGATGTTGCATCTGGCATTACTGCTGATTTCTGTGAATGTTGTGTTTGTCAGTCTGGATGTTTTATTACCTGAGCAATATTATAATGCAGCAGCAAGCAAGGACTGTTAGAAAATTTAATTTGCTTAAGTTACAATGCTGAGGCTCTTGCAATGGTGTAGGAGCAAAGTGTGCCCAGTTTGCCTTCCTGGCCACTGTCACAGTAAATTGTTTTCAGAGCTTTTCTATCATTTCCAGTTCTCCATCATGCTCTAGAAATGGCTGAGCTGGGAACCTTCACTTGAAACAAAATGCCTCTAGCAAACTCAGGAGACTGTTGTGTCTCTAGTGACTAGTAGAAGGGATAAGCAGTTGAGCACGTGAGAGGAAAGTAACATGCAGTATTTTGTCGTTGCAAAGAGATTTCATCTCATGAGTCCTGACAAACCTGTCTAGATACAGGGGCAGTGATGGCAGAAGAGGAATAAAGAGAAACACATGTTGTCTTTATCAATATATCTGGCGAGGGAACGGAATGGGAATTGTGAAGCATAATCCTGTTCAGCATCTGTGTCTCTGTGAGCAGTTGTCTTGTGATTCCAGAGGCACACAGGCAAAGCAGCAACAACCTCTGTGGCTCACTGCCTTTTTATGTCCAGATTCTTAGAGACTAACTTTTGACAATTATGGAAGAGTCTTGGTTTGTAGGTACCACATTACATGGGTGTCAGGACAGCTTGAATCTGTCAAGCTATTTTAGGTAGTGCTTTATAAGTGTTACTTCTCTCTGCAAATTAACGATGCCTTATGTCTGCATTTTTCAGCAGTGCTGCTTGCTTGATTTTCCTGTGTATTGCCTTCAGTAGGCTGTAACTTGGTAGTTGGGTGTCAAGCTCTCTAGGGTATGCATGGACTTTGATATTTGTTATGTTGCATAGCTAACCCCAAGTGTTGAGAATTCTTGTTTAATTAGCAAGTAAGCACTAATACAGCTCTTCTTTTAATTGCTTTCTTTTCATGTCTAAGGGAAATACGGTATTACCTTTTCAAATGGTAAGACGTTTTTTTTCCTAAAACATTTTGAAAGAACAAAATTTAAGTTTGCATTTTATAAACTTTTAGTTCTACATAGAGAAGCTTCAGCAGGTTGGATAGGACATTTGCAATAAATTGCAGTTGTCAGCACTGACTTCTGTGAAATACGGTGTGTATTATTGTTCCATATTCATTGTAAGTTTGCATCATATACCTCTTACCTTCCTGAGGCATATTCACCATATGCTGCTGACAGAGATAAGCAGAACATTACCACATGAGAACTAATGTATTTACAAAGGCATGGGAGTTGGGTTTAATGCTGCCTATAAAGTCAGAGTTGTCATCATGCCTGGAAGCAAGTTAACATTGTGCTAAGGAGGATCTGGAGATCTGAGGCAGCATAAATGTATGGATACCCTGCTGATAGTAATTGTTTTGACAGAAGAGATTCTTTCTGTACTGAGCTAACCATCCTATTGTAGCTGCTTTTGGTGTTTTTCAGCCGAGCTTTAACTGGGGTCTTCTATTCCTTGGAGCTGTTGGGTGATCCTTTGCTGAACTGTTCCCATGTGTAAGGATGGAATGCCATGCTGTGCATCAGCACCAGGGCAAGCCGTATGTTAGCCTGATCTTGTAAAGTGCTGTGCAGCCTGAGCACCCTGGTGAGGCTTAGCTTTCTGCAACCCTGGATTCATGTTTCCAAGCCATTTAATATGCAAACCTAAGCCTGTAGGACTGTGCCATTTACTAGATTGATGGATAATTCTGTTTTGTAGGGAGATAAGCATATGTAAATGGAGCTGCATAGAACTGTTGCATCAAGACCCAGTTCTTTCTGTGCTGTGCCTGATTTTGAAGGTAAATGTGTTGCCTAGTTCTGAAGGGGTGGACAGGCTGCAACTACCTCCTGGTCTTCCACTTCAACCACATACCTGGGTCTTTTTCCTCTTTTATGAGGCATTAAGTTTTCCCAGATGTAAGCCAAAATTTATTATGTGTCATTCTGCATGTACAGAGTGAATGAATAAATACCTTTACCAGTGTCTTGCTTGTTTATGTGAAGCAGCCTTTGACAGTCCTGTGTGCTAGTTACTCGTAATTTTAAAAATGCCAACTGTAGCTGGCATAGGAAAGTTGCTTTGTAGAAAGCTTCGTTATGTTGGGATTGGAATTGGACATACTGGAATAGTTCTGTGTCTTTAGAAGTTAATTTATAGCTTGACTTAATCCCTTACATGCCCTCAAATCTGTAGTCTGTTAGACAACTGTCTACAGAAATATCTTTGGATTTCAGCAGATTAGTCCTCAGAGTTTATTTTGGAAAAATACAGAGATCCTAAAAACGGATAGACTGCCTCACTGGGAAATAGTTAATGTCATGGATATTTTATTACAAAGAGGTTATAAAAAAGTCAGTCTCTTCTGATGATATGAACAGGTTAGTGAATAAAATTGATAATGAAGAAGGTGGAATCAGCTACATGCCTTTGCTCTGGGCACTAGCTCAGAAAATAAGTTGGACTTTTTTTTTTCCGCTAACTTATTTGAAGGCAGGGTGAGATATTGAAATAACTTGAGAATTAAAAACTATTTTTTAAGCTAGTTTTTTTTAATTTCTGGTAGATTAATGCTGGATTCAA
The DNA here is from genome assembly GCA_013399875.1 of Gymnorhina tibicen. Taxonomy (NCBI): domain Eukaryota; kingdom Metazoa; phylum Chordata; class Aves; order Passeriformes; family Artamidae; genus Gymnorhina; species Gymnorhina tibicen. The sequence continues at coordinate 58,911 of VXAZ01010266.1, forward strand.
GACAGCACTTCCATTACCTTATCCATTTGAACTGGACTTACAAAAATCTATTCCTAGGGCTACCGTGCCAGTCAAGGTTAAAGAAAAGGGGAAAAAAGTCAGCACATCTGTAATCACTACTGATTTCATTGTACTTACTTACATATAGTCTTCCTCCTGGTACACTTTTTTTACATTAATGCTGCTGAGATGTTTTCCCTGTTTAGTAAAACCATCTAGTGCAAGTGAATGTATTTGCAAGGCCCACTACTGGTTAAGTTTGCCTTCATTTAGAAGGCTTCAATTTCTGTTCAGGATTTTATTGAGTTTTTGCTTGATATATCATCTCATTGATAGCTCTCCCACTCCATAAATGCGTGATGAGTCCTGAAATGTCAAGGTAATGTGGAAGAGATGTGGAGTCAGGCTTGTATTGTAGTTTTTCTTTTGCTGTGGTGTATTGAATTGCAGTCACTTCAGGACAAAGGAATCAATGTTGCTGTATCCATGGGAAAATGCCTTGGAAATAGATTAAAACCTGTTAAAATAATTTGCCTGGATTTAGTGGATTTGTCAGCTGAAGCAATGCAAATAACTTCTAAGTCTTGGAACTGAATGGCAGCAGGGCAGGGGGAGGGGAAAAGGCTGATTAGAAAGAAATGGGAGGAGGATTAAACCAAACTTTCCCAGATTAGTGTGCTTAGCAATGCAGTATTACCACTAGGTCAGCAGAGCACTTTGCCTGCTTCCTGTTCCTTATGCAATGGACCGTGTTTCAACTTGCTAGCTTAATTTGATTTGTTTACAGCGTTTGGGTGTGTGTCTGTTTTGGTTTGATTTTTTGTTTGGGTTTTTTTCCCCAAATGATACATTGAATGATTTTGTACCTCTAATGGGAACTAAGTCTGGCAGGTGTTGGGAGGGAGGATGAAGGACCCAGGATTAACTCTTCCACATGGGTAGGGATTGAGTAACAAGTTTGTTTTTGGTGTTCTGACACAAAGAACTGAGCCAACAAATGAAAAATATGACCAGCTGGCAGCAGCGGGTTGTGAGTAATGCATGGAACTGTTGTCCCCAAATCAGCCTAAAATCCCAAAGTTTTGTGTCAGGCACATCTCTCAATTTGTTCTGTATCTGGAGTAGCATGCCAAGAATGTCTGCTTGGGGTCTGTAATTAACTGTTGTCACCTGATTGAATGCTTGGTAAGGTGTTAATAATTTAAACCCCTTTGAGATCCTCAGGGTTTATGTATTCCCCCATTATCCTGTCACATACTGGAGTCTGCTCCTGGGGAGTGGTGATCACTGGAAGATGCTTATTCCACACACCTCTTTACATTGCCCATCTTCAAACTGCCCCACATAGATGAGTTGAAGCTTTGGGGATGGTTAACACTTATGTCTTTGGTCAGGCTTTCTGTGTTTTGTTTTGGGGTTTTGTTTGTTTTTTTTTTATCAGCCTATTATTCTGAAGCTTCTTTTAGTGTTAGCAAATTTAAGCCAGAAGCATGTATTTTCCAGATTCGGAGCAGATCACAAAAGTGCAGACTTTGCAGGAGTAAGTAAATTGAAACAAACAGGGGGAAAAGAGGCGTGTTCCTGATACTTGTTTGTTTCAAAAGATTTCTCACAGCCTGATCCAGCTGTACAGCTTACAGGTGGCATCACAGTTGCTGTGTGAGGACTTAGAGCTGGGTAAGAACTGCAAGAAGACTATCTTTGAGGTTGTGTTTATGAAAAAGATGCCAGGTCTGAGAACCTCTGCTTCTTTTTGTAATCTTAATTTCCACCCACATGCATACAAACAAACTCTTTTAATGTCTTTTGTACACTTGCAGGGAGTCCTGTCCTCCCTGTCATAAACTCTTTGCTTGCTGGCTTCCACTTTGAAGGTGGCAAAGTCTCTCTGGTGTTCTTACTGCTTGGGGGCTGATAATTAAGGCTCATTCCTATCCATGCCTGAGCCCTTAACAGGGTTGGTTTGTTATAAGACAGAACATCCTTTTCCATCCTCTGGCTTGGGAAATACTTAAATACCAAGTGTTTGTGTAAAGCTTTTTTCATTTTAAAAACTACATAATCTGCATAACCAACCTGCAAATCTTACAGGAATCATTGACATTATTGTTGTATGGAAGTGTAGTGCTTATTACTAATTGGGCTGAGACAAGAAACAAGGCTAATCCATCACTGTGAAGTGAGAATAGTCATGGGGTGTGCACGATCCGAGCATGGGCCCATGTTATCTCAGCTCTGAACTCTTGTTTGTACCTCGGAAGGCCTCTGCTGTGCCATCTCCCCCCGCCTGTGAGTGTTATCACCATGGCGTTTTTCCTGTCATGTGTTCACATGCAGCTGCTGGTACCTAGGCTGTGGCTGGTTTCTTTTGGCTTTGTTTTTCCCCTCCCCTGAGCACTTGGGCAGACTTGAACACTGACTGAATGTTTGGGCCCTGCTGCCCATATGAACCCCCGTTGCTGGCATGCCAAGGCGGTGCGGAAGCACCAGGCTGTAATGCAGGATGTCACAGGTGGCATCAGGCCAAAGCAAAGGGTGTTTCAGAGTCTCTGGCCCAGATAATTTGCTGTGCTGTGCTCTGCTTGCTCAGGATGACGAGGGACAGTAAGAGAGCACACAAGCTCTGTCCCAGTTTTAATGGTTTTCTGTATCAGCCCTAGTATAAAGGCTTCTATTCAAGTAGTTCAGAGATTTGCTCCTAGTTTTACAAACTCTCTATGGCCTGATATATTTGGAGACAGGAATAGTTTATGTTAAGGTTTAAAATTAAAGTTACTTGTTTTCTGCACTACTGAGGATGAGAAGGATCTGATAGGGGTTAAGACAGATGTCAGTTACCCCCTTCCCTTTTTTCTTTTACTTTAGTTTTAAGTCCTTGTTAACAAATCAGGGCCAGAGTAGTTGATATGCTAGTGTTAGGAATACATTGATTAAAGATTGACTTATCCAAAAGCTTGTCTGGTTTTTCCAGCTGTCAAGCAAAACTATACACCTTCCCTGCAAATCCTGCCTGGCATAAGCATGTCTTAAGTGTGTATGCACTTCCATTGGCTGGTGCAGCCAGGAGAAGAGAGATGTGCTGGTTTGTGCTCCTGTAGCCACTTAAAGTGCTGTAGTTACATTGGTACATTCCCTGAGCATGAATGCATTATGGAGGCACATCTACTGGTTCACTTTATTGATGTAGATTTTGGGGACAGATGATTAACCAGTGTGAAACATTCTTATGCTGGTATGGCAGCCTACATGTTTGAGGTTGTTCTAGTTTTGTTATTTTCGTGTGGTGGGGGAAACCCAAGCCTAAAACTAAACCCCAAATCTTAGCTCTATTCAAAGGAGTTGAACTGTAGATCTGAAGTATGTACCTCTTACTGCTGCTTCTCTGTTGTCATGGTTTAAGCCCAGCTGGAAATTCTGCCAGTCCCATTTCTTGCTCAATCCCATTTCTGTCCCCCTCACCCCAGTGGAATGGGGAGGAGAATGAAAGTAAAACTTTTATGTTGAGATAAAACCAGTTTAATGATTGAAAATAAAGTAAAATACAGTAATAATGGTAAATGATAATAAAAGGGGGAAAAACCCCAAGTGATGCACCCTGCAATTGCTCACCACCAACTGACCAATGCCAGAAACCCCCTTCCCAAACCCAGACTGGCCTCCCTTTGGGGTTACTTGTCCCAGTTTATTTACTGGGCACGATGCTCCACGGTGTGGAATATCCCTTTGGTCCTTTTGGGTCATCTGTCCCAGCTGTGCTCCCTCCCAGTTTCTTTTGCGTGCCCTCTCACTGGCCGAGCGTGAGACAAGGAAAAAAAAATCCTTTCCTTAGGATAAACACGACTTCGCAAAAATCCAAAACATCACCGTGTTATCAGCACCGTTCTTACTCTGAATCCAAAACACAGCACTGTAACAGCTGCTGAGAAGAAATTAACTCTGTCCTAACTGAAAGCAGGACATCTGTGCAGGTATTTTGGGACTAGCTGTTTGCACACAGCTTAATGTTTGTGTAAGTAGTTTCAGATTCAGTCAAGATGCTGGTAACAAAGCAGTGGTAACAGCAGCACTAGGGACCTTTCATTATTTCTATTAACATCTCATTTTCGTTTGTAGAATGAAATGTGTCTTGCCACACAGCAGCTTTCTAAGCAGCTCCTTGCCTATGAAAAGCAGGTACGTTCAGCATGTGACTTTGATTTCTTTTCTGCCTCAGCACTTGTGAAGAAGTCTGTAAATAGTGTGTTTTCTGGAAGCGCTCAGGGCATTTGCTTCATTTGGTTTCATGTGAAGGCAGTTGTGAATTTTCCCGGGATGTTCAAGGGAGTTGGGTCATTTCTGAGAATCTTAAAAAAATAGAACCAAACAAACAAGTAAAAAAAACCCCAAAAAGGTACAAAATCTGAATTAATAAATTTATGAAGATACAAGTCAGTTTGTTCCAGTTCTATGACTTTAAAATTACTATAATAAGAATTAAGTGTTGTCCAAAATCTATTCATTTAACACAAGAAGAGCAGGGTAAAAGAAGTATATTAATCAATTTCTGTTTTTACATATTTTTAATCACTTGTTTCACTTTGTAGAAATATTTATTATTTTTGTAGTAAAATGTGTTGTATTTTATATTCATCTTTATTGATTTATGGACCAAACATGTGTTTCTATTTCCAGCATTTTGCCTTAGGTAAAGGAGATGAAGAAGTGATATCCACCCTCCATTATTTTTCAAAAGTTGTGGATGAGGTAATTTGAATTGCTAATTTTCTCTTTTTACAATACAAAATGTTAGTGGTTTTTCTTTGGGTCTGTCCTTTTGGTTCAGAGCTTTCCCACTGAAGGCTAGATTGTGCCTGGGTTTTAGAGCCATTTCATTCTGGATAAAGAAGTTTGATAACACCCTTCCATAAGGGTTAGAGCTGTTTATGTGGCTTCAACCCAAATACTATCCTCAGAGCAAAGGTGAACTTACTAAGGGAACTTAAAAAGAGACTAAAACAGGATGTGTCATCTAGGCTGGGGCAATCTTTATTTAATTCCATATTAAAATGACACATTTCTAAGCTTTGAACACTGCTGTTTGAGCCAAAACTTGACAGGTATGGATGCAGGGCAGCTGTGAATTGGTAAAGCTGCAGTTTAGTTGCTGTGAGATCGTGCAGAATCCAGAGATGTCTGGGGAAGGCTGCAGTACTGTGTGGTGAAGACAGTGAAGCTGTGTGCAGTGCATACCCCCACTCCCTGGAGGTTTCTGCTAAGTACTGGGAGCCTTTGTACATGCTTTTGTTAGACCTGCCCATATAACATTTCAATACAGCCTTGGTATCTAGGTCCTTCTTGCTTAGGTTTCATTTGTCACATCACTCTCTGCTGTGAGCAGCGCTGTGCCATCAGAAAAGTCTTGTTTTTGTTAGCCTACTTCCAGCTTTGATTAAGACGGCAAAAGGCTGTACTGAGGTCTGCTGTTTGGAAGAGGAGAGAGGGTTATGGGACAATCAGTTAAAAATTTTAGAGCCCATGGATAGCTCTAACAATATAGTGAGAGGGATCCCAAAGGTTTGCCCTTTTTTTTAGGCTTTTCTTGCTGCATGTGTGTTTTCAGGATACTTGAAAGGAGCATTTGTTACCCCAAGTCTTGTAGTTGCTTATGTGAACTCCAAATAAATCAAAACAAGAACTTTCTCCTTCCCAAGTGCAAGAGAATAGTGCCATTTGGGGTCAGAAAGCCGAAAACATTTGCTCAGTTTTGTCGGTCATGTTTTCCCTCACAAGAACCTGCTCCATTCCTCGGCCTCCTTTTCTATGTGTTAGCTACCCCTTGTGCCTGCTTTAGTTGTCTGTTCTGTCAGCACTGAATTGTGTTGTCTAGCAGGAAATCCTTACTGCATCCTTACCTGCATGAGGCTGCCTTGAGGTTTCCAGGACACTGTGAGCAAACAGGCAGAATGTCACATCAACGTGTGGCACCCTCCTGGCGCTCCAGCAGTGCAACTGATAGCTGCCCTACCCACACCCATCTCATATTCTTAGCATGCCACTGTTGACATGAGAGCCTTGCCTGCCTTCATCCTAAATGGTGTCACATGGGTGCTTTAAAACAGCTGTGTGCTGAAGTTTAGAAACACTTGCAAAAACAGGAATAGGGAAACTGCTGTGAAGGTAAAATATTTGAATGGGACCTTTCATTGTGGTTGTCCCCTGTTGTGATTGTGTCCTGGGTAACCCTTGTTCATGGAAAGACATTGTAGTCATGGTGGTGGGACTGTAACTCTGTGGCATAGAGACTTACCAAAAACAGGTTAATAAAGGATAATTACAGTTTAAATCCTGTTGGGTTAAGCATTAGAATTAATGGTCGAGTGAATTGCCCTAATCCATTATGTGGGAATTTTAAGCATTGAAGTACATTATATCCACTAGGCACAAATGGCTGGTGTGTTTTGGTGTTTTTATTTACACTGTGTCTTAGAACATTTCTCTGTTTCAGCTCAATATTCTTCATTCTGAACTGGCAAAACAACTTGCAGATACAATGATTCTTCCAATAATACAATTTCGAGAAAAGGATCTCACAGGTAAATTTTATTCTAAGTTTCAGTTTTCCTCATGTGTTCCTTCTTGCTTATTTCACCATAAACTGAGACATAATGCCATGTATTACTTTGTTCTTTGATGATTCACAGAAAAAGTTTTTTTGGGTTTTTTTTCTGCTACAGAATTTCATTGACAGGTGCATGCTTTTACTCAGACAAAACCAGTTCAAGTTCACCACTTAACATTTTATGCACCATATTGTGCAAATTTAAAAATACAGCTTTGTTCTTTGTTGGGTCACTGTGCTTTTACACCAGTGTAATTTCACTGAAGTCATTCACGTTACAATTGCCAGAAGGGAAATTTAGCAGTGAATTGGGCTTGCAAACAGTATTTATGCCACTTCAGAAGTTTGGGGCTGTTTGACAAGCAAAAGCAAGAATGTTGTTCTAACTTCAGAGAATAGCATATTCCCTCCTTTTTAAGGAATCAGTTCTCTTGAAGTCCTTGCCATGCAAGGGTAGTTCCAAGCTACCTGATTTCACAAACTTGGAAATTCATTACTTAAACAGCAAGGCAATAATGCAAACATTTGATGTAATTTCAAAAGAAACAAGCTCATATTGAAAGTCAAGGACACTCTTACCTACTTATGCAATAAAAATGTGAGTTTTTACAGCAGCATTTCTTTCTTTCCTTTTTTTTTTTTTTTTTTTTAAAGCCCACTGCTCATTTCACTTGTTACAGTCCCACTTACGTCCTTCTTGTAGACATCATTTTGATGGGAGACAAAACAACAGCAAAATAATGACTGGTTTAAGTTCCTGATAGTATCTGATTGGAAATTGTGAAGACATCCAGGTGTCTATGTTAATGAATACGTTGTTTATCATATACTGTCAAATATACAGCAGGATTTGGATGGTAGGATGTTGATTCTATAAACACTTCCCCACCTCTTTAATGTGACCTCAGAGATAGTAATTCTGTTTCCATATTTATGGGTTGTTCCCTCCTGTTCATTAAAAAAAGATACGAAAATGCATATGAAGCCTGCAACGAAAAGCTTCAGCTGCTGCATGACAAAAACTGAAAGTTTCTTCAAATTCCCTGGATGTCAATTTTTTTTTTATTCTATCCATCACAGCATCCATTTTTTTCTGATGCAGTCTGTAGAACACCATTTTTAGTAGAGACCTGGCCATATTGGAATTTCAGAGAGGGATTAAACAAGGAAGCAAGGAAAATTAACAGTGTTACTGTTTTTACTTTTCATCTTGTTACATCTACACATTGAATACTGTAGAAACCCTTAGATACAAGTTAGTTACATGTGGAAAAATTTTCTGTCTTTGTGCATCTGAGTCATAATGAAGCATTCTGGGGAAAAAACGGTGGAGTGAAACTGATTAATGAGTAGAGTGTTAAAAATAATCAGAGACCATGATGACATCCTTGGTATTTTCACAGTTGCACAATGTCTGTTCTTGTGATTGTGCTTTCTTTGTAGCTTTTTGAGAGAGTTTTGCCAGTTGCAGCATATAGTGTCCCTACTATGTTATAGCATATAGCATAGTAGGGACACTAAGAGTAGCTTGTGCCCAATTCTTGTGAAGCTAAGTTGCCTGTTTAGTCTGTCTTCTCTCCACTGTATCAGAAACTCATGGCCAGTGTTTGTAATGCAAGCATCATAGCCAGCAGTCAGGTGTCTTTTCAAAGAGTCATATCTCTTTTCACAGAGCAGCTTAGCAAAAAATGTTCCATGCTGAGGAAGATTCATGTACAGGAAGAAGGGTTTCGTTCATATATCTCTGGATCTTAAATTTCTCAGTATCACATAAGCACTGTCAGGAAGTTCTTCAGAACTGCTGATCTTCTATGATCTTTTGTCAGAATAAACATACTGAAATGGTGCTTCTTTGGAGAAATGACACTGGCAGATAAGGCATCTTTTTCGTTGTGACAACTTGCTCAATAAAATAAACTCACTCCACCCTTAATCTGCCTATTCATTTCTGTAGCAGCTGATCTGGTTTAGCATTTTCAAGACAGGTACAATGTATACATCGCTGCTGTGAAAGGGCTGGAGTGACTTGGGCAGTAAATATGCCATAAATGGTCTCAGTTGAACCAAGTGTTAACAGCTGGTTTTACTTTGAATATTTGGTTTCTCTTTTCCAGAAGTAAGCACTTTGAAGGATCTCTTTGGCCTTGCTAGCAATGGTATGTGTCCCTGTTTTGTTTGTTTCTATTCATATACAGCTGTTAGAGCACAGAAGACATGTTTAATCTGTGCACACACACATCACATTTCTAAAAAAAAAATAATATTCCTTGTCTACAGAACATGACGTGTCCATGGCAAAGTATAGCAGGTTACCGAAAAGGAAAGAAAATGAAAAGGTAACAAATGTGAAAGGAAAAATGAAATGTTTTCATCAGCCATTCTGTCTGCATCATTGTTCATTGTGAACTTTGGAGAGTTCATTGCTTAAATTCACAGTAGCTCAATAATACTTGTGATTTCATTTCCAAGCAGACACAAAGCTTTTAAACATCAACTCAGCAGTTACACCTGTTTCTCCAAGTTAGGCGAGTGATCAAATATTGTGCTCAACTAGAGCCCTTCAGATCCATGGGAGCTTTTCAGATAGAGGCAATCCAAGTGACTATAAATAGCTTTGTATGGGCCTACTGTTGTACAGCTGAGGTGGTGATGCAGTATCACTGAGTGCAATTCATTGTGAACTGCCATGAAGCCTTGTGTCTGCTGTTCCTAAAGCATTCCATTTCTTCGCATGTGCCTTCCTGGTAAATTACTCTGTGCGGACTGTCATCCCACTTAACAGTGCACATAACTCTCTTGGTGGGATTGCTCTACATTCCTCCTACTTTCCCCACTGGACTGCTATTCTAAAATACATCCCTTTGTCAAAAAGTGTGTGGCTGGCCCTGTCCTGAGAGTGAATCTCTTCTACAGGATGGTCCTTGAAAGGAAATGCCTTACGGAACACAATGTGATACAGCATACTGTGAATTATTCACCTCCGAATTCTGCACTTGCAGACTTGTGTTGTGATCTCAGCTGCAAATAAATTTCTTGCACAGAGATCTGATCCAGATTTTTAGTGGTCATAGTTGCGTAGTTTGTAGTCACAGGGGCTCCCCAAATGCTTAAGTATCCTGACAGAGAAGGGCTTTAAGTACTTGCTTTGGGTTTTCGATTTGCTTTCTTTGTTTCTCATCCTTCATTTTAACCTGGAGAAGTTCTGTAATGAGTGATTTTAAAAATAACTTGAAGGTAATCAATAAATGTATCCATATACACAATAACACTCTATCAACCTCTTTATCATTTTTTATTCAGCTTAAGGCAGAAGTGGCAAAAGAAGTGGCAAATGCAAGGAGAAAGCAGCACCTTTCATCCCTGCAATATTACTGTGCCCTCAATGCTCTGCAGTACAGGAAGAGAGTGGCAATGATGGAACCTATGCTGGGATATACACGAGGACAGGTATGGGCAGTGAAGTGTCTGTATCACTTAGACATGTTCCTGGGAAAAGTAAAACATTGTAGCTCTGGATTTATTTTGAGAACTGGCAAATTACAGTGGGGGGGGACAATTTGCATTCAGCTTGCCTAGATTCTAACAACAGATTTTGTTTGTAGCAGATAGCTGAATGTTTAGATATTCAGGAAAGTCACTAATGAAAAGAAAATCCAATACGCTTCTATGCAAAATCAGCCTAGGGTTAGTTTTTTCACAGCTGAGCTATCAGCGCAGTAGCATTTACTTCCACTGTTTACTCAGTCTGCACAAACTCTCCTGTGTAGCAGTTCCCTTCCTGGCACATAACGTTCAGCATGCTGATGAGGAGTGTGCATGATGGGGAACAGAGCATGCTCTGGAGAGCTGGAAGGACAGAACAGTAGAGAGGATTGACCATAAGGCTGAAAAATCCTTTTTCTAAATTTTATTCTTTATTCCAGCAATTAGATCGAGCATTTTTCAAGTCTGGAAAATGTAAGACTGATAGTCTGACTCTCCAGGATATCAGGAGAATCAACAAACTAGTATTATCACAGCACTTGATTCTCATTATCACCCATTTCAAGGATCTTGTGTCCTTTTGATTTTGATGAAAGAAAGTGTTTGGAAAATAAGAATTGGGCTATGAAAAGACATATTGATGTAGTACTCTGATTGAGATTGTAGTGTGGCTCATCATCTACATCAGCCTGTCTTCTGCAACCCATGTGCCTCATTTAAAATAGGTAGTAAATGAGGATTCAGTCACTTCCCCCAGCATGGTAGTTCACACTGCTTCTCTGCTGTTTATCCTAAGTGGAAGAACTGCATCGGTTTCCTTTACTGGAAGCCAAACAGAACTTTCTTTCCCAGTACTTTATCTGTCAAAACTGCCTATCTCAGTGCTTTATACAGGGAAGTCTCAGGTTGTCATGGGAATGACTGAATAACCAGAAGGCAGTTGATGTTGATGCTTAAATAGTGTGAACTGCCTTTCAGCCCAAATATGTATTTTCTTAATCAATTACGCAAAACGTGTCTCCTGTTTCACATTTCCAACAAATGAGTAGTTCATATGGAATTTTTGGGAAAAGCAGTGGCTAATAGAGGGTTCATTTGACTGAAAACTGGCATCAGCATCTACGCTAGGCATGTCAGTCTTATCATCAGTGGAATTTAGAGCTCTTCCCTCCTAAAGTAGGCTTCAGAAATAGAATATGTGAATCATTCTTTAGGAGGGCATTCTTTCTTTCCTTTGTCTGTAAAGGGAGCCTGTGGTCAATAACATGGTTGCAGAAATCTGTATCTTGGGAATCCTACATCCCAAGGTTGGGGAGTGAAATCACAAGTAAAAGTGGATGAAATAGATAATAAATTGCTTACCATCCAAGAATTTGCTTTTACATCTCTTCCTAGAGTAGATCACTGATTTTTCTGTGTTTACCCTAATTAATTGCACACACATGCTAGCTGTGTCCATGTTTCACTCAGCTGCCAGTAGGCTCTAATGATGACTGTGTGCCCTGCAGCAGATAATACAAGGTCAAGTCTACACCAAGTGCTTTGCTTTTATTTTGTGCCTGCTGAGCCATACCAGCTAAGAGAATTAATCTTCTATCACAAAATGTGCACTTTGGCCCTAGAAGCCTTTTCTAGCTCCTTCAGTAGAACAAAACCCATGGTAAAAATGTAGTTGATATAACCAATTACCCTGGAGTTTTCTGTAAGCAGAGCTACACTTTCCTGACTGACTTTGCTATAGCACTTTGAAAACTTTCATGTTGGAGCTGGTAGTCCAGGTTGGACTACTGAATCTAATGAATGATTTGTGTCCCGTTCCGTTTGATATGGTGGCATTGAACACAGCAGCTCCTCACACCACAAGCCCCAGCTCTGCCCAGTGCTAGCGTGGGAGAAGCTACCTGTTCCCTTATTTGAGTCATTCAGCAAGTTCATTGGAATCATACCTGTCAGCAGCCAGCAGCTTATCTGTGTGTGAAAGGGTGGAGAGCTGCAGAAGTGGGAAGTGCCAAGAAAGGCAACGCAGCTGTTTTGCCCATGTGTTTGATCGCCCGCCAAAAGTACCAGTCATAATGGGAGCGCTGTTCACACTCCCACAATCTGGTACTTGTCTGCCAAAGCCAAGAGAACCTTCAGTGTCCTTTTTCTTGGTATTTTTCAGATCAACTTCTTTAAGAAAGGAGCGGAGATGTTTTCCAAAAGAATGGACAGCTTTTTGTCATCTGTTTCAGACATGGTTCAGAGGTAACCCAGTGCTTTTGTTTGCTTTTGTCGTTCCGCTGGAGTCTGAGCAGTAGCACTCTAACCTTCACCATGTACCAGAGAGTGCCTCTTTTTCTTTCCAATTAGATTCCTTCCATGCTTACTTTGCACTGTTGGGCATATTTTGTTAAAGCAACAGATAGAAAGAAGATGTTTGTACATGGAAAAGAAATTGCTGTCTGTACACTGCAAAGAGTATTTTTACAGTATAGCCGGAAACTATGTACTGTAAAGTGTTCACATGTTTTCTTACATCCCTGTCTCTTCATGAACAGAAAAGCATGGAATTTGGGCTACAAATGGTTAACAGTATTAATATAATAGACTTAAGGTGCTTTCTGAATTAGAGGTCGTTTATATTTACTGGGTCTTCTGTAATGATACAGCAACAATAAACCATTAACCTCTCAAATAAGGATTTAGGGCCTAAAGGGTTTGATGGTGTAGCTACACAAGGCAAACAAAACTCCTCACCCTAGGGAACATATTTATTGCATCCAGTGTAGGCTGTATTAGTCCACTGAGTTCAGCCTGCTTTGGCTAAGTCCTACATTTCAATAAACTGCTTTTGTACTCCTAATTTAGTGATCATTTTTTCTTACACCTCTCCTCCATGTCTTCTACTTGTAGTGAAGATTGACATTTTCTTTATAATTAAGTTCCTGTAAATGTAAACTCTACACTTGAAATGTAATCATAATAGAGAGAACATTATTCATAGAGTCATAGAATGTTAAGGGGTTGGAATGGACCTTAAAGATAATATAGTCCCAACTGAGTCCTTGACTTTAATGCTCCATACCTTTCATATCAAGCTGTAGCCAAATCATTACTTATTCTCACTCTGGTGGCACTTTAAATAATGCATACTTGTTAATTTGAGAACCATGCTACAAACAAGTGCTCTGTGCAGTAGATGATTTCACTAAATGATTCTTTACTTTCTGTACTTTTATACTTACATATCTTTGCACACTCATTTGTGAAATAAATCCCTCTACGCAGTCTCTACAGTATTTGTACAGACTGGAGAACAGATTCGAAACTCCATTGAAATAGTGTCTTTTGTTTAGTAAGTCTAAGGCATCTTGTGTCTTACAGGCACAGGGAGGATCCTGCCATTGGATCCTCACCATAGAAAAAGCCCTTGTTTTCCAAAGTCTGATGGGTTTGAGTTCTGGACAATGTACAGTAGTAAATGGAAGCAAAAATAGGCTGCTCAGTTGTTTTGCTGAGTCTGGTTTTTGTGTTTTAAGTCTGTCAAACAGTAAAGCTTGAAAGTACAACTCAAATGTAACTAGTAAAAAAGTGTGATGTCTTTGGAAAAACCAAAAGAGAAGCTTGTAAAATTCTGAATGGCCCCGTGCAGCATAGAATTAGAGACACAGGACAGGGGTTTGAGACTTCCGTTTGCACAGCCACTGAAAACTGTGCTGCCCACTCCTCTCCTTCCTTAGTGCTAGGGATCACAAGGCCTCAGTGAGTCAGATCTGCTTGCTAGTCAAGCTAAAAGCTTTTCACTTGTCAGATTTGTTCTTTTGGAACAATAAGCTGAGGTGACCCATAGTGCAGCTACAGAATTTCAGTGGTGATGAGATCTTGCATCTATTTAAGCTCATTGTGAAACTGAGTCTTCGTATTTAAAAGCTACATGGCTCTCTGGTCCTGTTGTGTATACCGTGTGTTTTATGCTCATGTTCTTCAAAAGTTTTAACTGCTTGGGCAAGAAGTAGGGAGGAAATTACTGTGGCATAGGTACAGGTATTACTGACTTTCTAAGGTACGCAGTGACAAGTCTTACGTATTCTAGCCTGGATACAGTTAATAACTCCTCAAGTTTGGAAAATTTAATAATATCACCAGTAGCTTTAATAACTCCTCAAGTTTGGAAAATTTAATAATATCACCAGTAGCTGGATACCAGCTGGGCTTTGTCTCACTGGTTACAACTCTTTCAGCTCAGTAGCCCAGCCATGTTTTCTACCCATCTTGAAGTTGACTTCTCCAGTTTGTATTTCACCAGTTTGGGTATAAGGATTTTGTGGCAGACCATGTGAAAGCTCTTGCTGAAATCAAGTGAAACAGCATCCACTGCACTGCAGCATATCTGTATAGGTGCACTTTCTGGGTTAAATTTCACACTCTGATACCCCTTCGCAGTTACCTCTTTCAGCAAACTGGATTTTTACCAATATATTTAAAAGGAGCTCAGTTTAGCCACCCTGCACCAAGGATGTTTTCTGAATCACACCAAAGCAGAACACAGTATTATAAACAAAAAGCTGAAGTGAGACTTGAGCTATAGATTTTGTTACTGTATTGTTCTGAATTAGTGGAAAACTTACCCATTGAAAATCCATGACCAGTTAATAGGTGGTCTCAAGGCAGGAATTCCTGTGTGTTACAGACTTGCAGGAATTAGATAAAGTTCTGTGAGAGCCAAGAGATCCTCTGGTACAGCCTGCTTCAAACTGTGCCACTACACTAGGGCAACGTCTGTATGTGTTCAGCAGTGTAAATTCATAGAAGCATTACTTTTAGAAGCTCTCTCTCAAAAAATAAACTTAACTCTTCTGTCTCAACACTTAAACATTTCTCATGTGCTCATTTCAGTATTGTAAAACAGTATTTCCTATAAAGTCTATTCAAAAAATAAATTTCATCTTTGTACTACCCTCCAAGGTGATCTCAGCTGGTATTTTTGTCCATTTTGGCTTACAGCTGTTACCTGTATCCTGGTACAAAATGGCTAATGATGGCTTTGGGTTTCTTTTTGTGTTGTTGGTTTTTTTCTAGCATACAGGGAGAGCTGGATGCCGAAGCTGAAAAAATGAGAATGTCCCAGCAGGACTTAATTGCAGTTAATGAATCTGTTTATACCCCAGATTCTGATGTAACTTCACCTGCCATCAATAGAAATCTCATCCAGAAGGCTGGCTACCTTAATCTTAGAAAGTAAGAAGATTGTTTTTATCTGCTGGTTTGTTTACTGGCTAGATTTTTTGGGGGGGTGGGGGAGTCATAAAGACTCCTCAGGTAATGATGTTTGAGGGTCTTAAATCAGTTTGGTAGCTCTACTTTTCATCCTCCAAGTACCTCTGTCATCTTTGGAAATGTGTTTTTGAAACTAACCAAATTAGAGGCATTTGAGACTATTTTTCTGAAAACAGAAGTTTGCTTCTGATTGAATTTACCTACAGGAATAATTTCCTGCATTCGAGTGGCTAAAAATTAGAAGCTGATGAGGCTGGGTTCAGATTGTTCCCAGATCTTAAAGAAGACACAGTGTTTACAAAAACAGCTATATTTTGTAGTTAATACGTGTTTTCATAAATGACCTCTTTTACATAAATAAAAGCTTTATGGACAATGCAAGTTTGTAACTTTGAATGTGTATCAGAATGTGTATCATACATAGAATTACCTCTGCAGATTTTACATATAAAATTTTCCATAAATTTCCACAGGTAGTTATGTATATTGGTGGCATATAATAACCCTATTTATGTGATTGATTAAATATCAGTTTACTATTTTGTTTGTCTAGTAATTTTTTTCTTTGTGAGACTACATCTATTAATTTCTCTTAGTATTCCAAGAGCTGGATTACACTATAATAGGACTCTATAGCTAAGCAAGAGATGGGACTCTGAGATACTACTGCAGTAGATACTTTTTTATATTATGATTCTTTGTGCTGAAATTGCTCATAGTATTTCATGTCAGTTACTCAATACTCTTTTATTCCTTAACTAGAAGATACCATTTTTAACTGGGATGTTCGGAATGAATTTAATTTTCCAGCGTTCACTAAGGATTAGTTTCTGCTGGGAACAGGTGCTGCTTTTTCTTCTTAACAGAGACCCATCATTAAAAAAAAAAGCCAGGGTGAACATAAAGTTCTGATTAGCATCAGGATCAGTTTGCAGTGTCATGCCTGTTTGGAGTTACTTCTAAACAGTAACGAGTCTTTATCACTGCATCTTCTCATCAGTAAAACAGGTCTGGTGACTACAACTTGGGAAAGACTCTATTTCTTCACTCAAGGTGGCAACTTGATGTGTCAGCCAAGGGGAGCAGTAGCTGGAGGATTGATTCAGGACCTGGATAACTGCTCTGTTATGGCTGTGGACTGTGAAGACAGAAGATACTGCTTTCAGATCACTACTCCTACAGGCAAAGCGTATGAGACAGGTTTTGTTTGAGGACAGCCAGTCACACCTACCCCTTCAGATGCTCTTTCCTGTAAAACATGCTTGGTATAATAGTAAGCTTTTCTGGGTTTCCAGAAGGGTGTTTCCAAATTAAAAGCACGTTCCTTCCAATCCTCCCCCACAAGTGCCTGAATGGCACATGTGGTGTCTTTTAGCTGCAGCATATTCATGATTTTTGTTCCTTTGGTGGTTAATAGATGCAAAGCTTGGTGGATTGAGTCAAACAGTCCTGGTGTCCACTGTTAGCACTTACACACTGTGTTTATATTTTAGGGGTATAACCCTTCAAGCAGAAAGCAAGAAAGAATATGAGGAGGTAAAAATATTTTCTTAATGTTACTATTCTAGTATACAAGTGAGCTTGAAGACTTCAATTTCATTTTTCCCTTCCAGTGGATATGTGCCATCAACAACATCTCCAGACAGATCTATCTCACTGACAATCCAGAGGTGGGAGCTTGTTTTCATCTTTTCAGTCCATTCCTTCAACTTGCTCTCCCATTATTATTCACATGGTAATGTAAAGTACATGTCTAAAAGAGCTGTTCTGTCTTGTTTTCATAGGCAGCTGCAATCAAATTAAATCAGACAGCTTTGCAAGCAGTGACTCCCATTACCAGCTTGGGAAAAAAACATGAAGTTCAGCACCCCAGGTAACGTTCTCCCTTGCATGGAGCAGGGCCTGTGTGCAGCTGTATTGAGCCTGGGGCTGAGAGGTCTCAAGAAGATGTTGGGATTGTTACTGACAAGTGTAGACACAAGTGCAGGTCTCTGCTGGAAAAGCAGCTGTGAATATGGACAGGGCAGGGAGACAAATGGCCACCTATTGCTGAAAGTCAGCCCACTCTCAGAGTCAGTCTGTATTCAGGTTTAATATACCAATGTTTACTTCTGTCCTAAATAATATTAGGTTAAAAAAAGATTTTATTAGAGTCCTCAGTAACAGGTAAATAGGAAAATACCTTACGTGTCTGCACAGTGGTTCAGTCCTGCTTTGGATTTTTGAATAATCTTGTCTCCCTTCCACAGCAAAGGTAGGGTGTCACTGATTGATAGAAATGTTAATTTTTTTTCCATTTTCACTTTAGCCAGACTGTAAAGAATATGGCAAATGACAAAATAATTCCCAGTGAATCAGCTGGCATTCAAGACTCCACACAACTCATTGCTCCTGGAACACCAATTCAATTTGATATCGTGCTGCCTGCCATGGAATTTCTGGACCAGAACAGAGGTGGCAGGTATGGCCAGAGACAGTGCTCCATCGCTGTAACAGTGTGAATTCAGGCACGATGAAGTATTGCAGCATCTGTTTGTGGTGGTGACCAGAATCTGTAATGAAAGTTTTAACTTTTCACAGGCGTGCAAACCCATTTGGGGAATCTGAAGACAGCAGCAAAGATGAGGAGGAAGGTCAGTGCTTCTTTCATCCAGATAAAATTAGTCATGATTTTAGCTACCCAGTGTTTCTTAAGAAAAGCACCTGACACCATGGAGCAGAAGTAACAGATCCATAGTAAAGTGACCTTCCTGTACCAGCACAAGTAGCACTTGGCCCTGGCTGTTCTCCTCCTCCCCTGTGCCTGGAACCCACAGCTCTGTAAGAAAACAGCTCTCAGAACCAAAGCAGTATCTACTGCTGTGAACATAGACCCTGCTTTCCCTTGCTCACCATCAGCCATAAAGGGAACCTGATCAAGTGATGGCTGTGCTGCATAATGGCTGCTTAGTTGTCAGTAAGTCTTATGGTGACAGTCAAGGAGCAAGGAAGGGTTTGGTGAAAACCTCCCTGGGCTCATGGAAGGTCAGAAGGACATACAGAAGAAAGGGAAGAACGTACAAGGCTTAAAGGAAGCCAATGCTTGGGCACAGTCCTAAATCATCACAGTTTTATGTGCACCCGATAGCAAAATAGGCAAGGGAGTTTTTTACTTGGCTAATCAAATGAAGCATAAAGGACCAGTTACACTTTTAAAGCTTCCAGGCAACTGCAATAACTTCCTTCCCCACCTCCACACTGCTGCCTGTTCACACAGTTTGAAACTGGGTCAGGGCACTGTGTGACTCATGGCAGAAAGCCACCACTCATGACAGTCACCAACCACAGGCTTACTGTTGAATTTCCAAAGTGAATAAAATAATTCCATTGATACTTTGAGCTACTGGAAAATTGGAGTAGCACAGTGAAGGAAGTAATGGCTTTTCTCTTGCAGATTCCCTCCTGCAGCAGATGTTCGTGGTTCGGTTTTTAGGGTCCATGGCTGTTCAGTCCGATGAGACGTGCGAGGTGATTTATGAAGCCATGAGACAAGTGTTGGCTGCTCGGGCCATTCACAACATCTTCCGCATGACTGAATCCCACCTCATGGTCACCAGCAAGAACCTGAGGTACTGTAAAAGCCTTAACTTGTCAATATTCTGTTCTCTTCAAACAATTTATTATGTATGGTTGGTTTTGTTTTTCTAAGACCTACGCCCTTTGAGGAAGCAAGATCCCAAGAGCCACTTCACCTAGAAAGAAATGTCTCTTTTCTTATTCTGTGGTATCTAGATATGATCCTCCAGACTAAGTTGTAAGAATGTCCTATCAAAATCTAAGGGATGCAGTGGGGCTATAAGACCCTGCAAAGATACAAAGAAAAGATGCAAAACAATGGATTGAAAGATTCTCTTTCCTAACACTGTCCTTTGACAGTAGCGTCACTATAGGATATGCTGATATCAGACATTCCCTTTACCTGGGGTGTGTTTATGTTCCTCTGCATTTTGTGTTAGCCCAGGCACTCAGGATCCTTTCCACATGACTCAGAACAGTGCTCTAACCTGTACCTGTCAGGCAGCTGAGTCAAGGCCTAGATTTGAACCCTGCTGAGCACAGCTAAAGCATCTGAGTCTGTGCATTATTTCCTCATCTGTAAAACTGCTAGTTACTGCCTTTCTATTATAAAGCCCCTTGAAATTACCAGAAATCACTCTAAAATAATTTTCTTTTTTTTCCCTACATGTTATTGCAGGTTAATAGATCCTCAAACCCAAGTTACACGAGCAAGTGTAAGTAACGTTTTCTATCACAGCAGTGACTACTCAAGTCACATGAACCTGAGCTAACCAGCCAACTTGAGCTGGTTAAAACAAATAAGTTACTTATTTTACTTTTCCAGTTTGAACTGACCACTGTGACACAGTTTGCTGCCCATCAGGAGAACAGGAGACTGATCGGCTTTGTGATCCACCTCAGTGAGACTCTGGGAGAAGAATCCATGAGCACATATGTTTTTGAGAGCAACACAGAAGGGGAAAAGGTTTGCACAACATTTAATAAAATTCTTTATTTAGAAAACAGGTCTGTGGCTTCTTGGCTTACACATCTGGGACACAGTACTATAGAAACAAGAGCAGCTCAATTTTTGGCCAAGAAAACCTGTGTTAACATGCAAGCCTTTACTGGCTTATGTCTAAAAAGGACCAAATGAACAGATAATGCAGCAGCACGTACAAGGAGGAAAGGATGAGACTGCTAATCCCAGCAGTAAGAGAGATGGGAAAATGCTGTCCAGCACCAGCACTAACAGAAGGAATGTCAGCTATGTTGAGATGTGCAGCTGTGAAGCTTTCACAGACAAGGCAGCCATATGTGCTAACAGCACTGGCTGTTTGCTGCGTGCTGTAACAGAAATACGGAGTGGGACGGAGAGCTTCTGTCCCTACAAACAGTAACACTCCCCCAAGCGTGGAAATAAGGTCTGGTGAATAAAACTAACCAAGCTGAGTACAAAGATTTACCAGCCTCTGTGAGCTTTGAAGCTGAACCCGAGATGGTTTTCTTTATCTGTAGTTAGCACAGCATATTGGTATTCCACCTTTGCTTTTAGGCCTGGTTTTAAGACTTAAGTCTGCCTGACACTTCTGTGGTATACTCTTAATTAAGGAACAAAAAAACAAACCAAAACTGAATGGAACTTTACATGTATTTCTTCTTTGTAGATTTGCTATGCCATTAGCTTGGGAAAAGAAATTATTGAGGCACAGAAGGTAAGTATGGTTCATTCCCCACATCTGTGTGATACATCATGATCTGCTTTTCAGCTGCACTGTCCAGGTACCTCTGGTGTGCATAAGAAAAAAGAACTGCTACTCCTCCTAAGGGCAAAGTTTTGCAGACATTATTTAACACAGCAAAAATAAACTCAGTTTGATTTCACAGTAACATGATTTGAGATAAAATGTGCCACCCCAAACCAAATTCAGAATTATACAAATCCAACTGCTCATGTCTGAAAGAAAGCTGTGAGCAAAGTTTTCAAAAAACCAGACCAACTCTTTGTGATGAAGTACAAATCACACACACTGCTGTTTCACTGTTAAAACTTACATTCTTTCCTCCCCTAGGGATGAAAATCACAGTGTTATTCCAGTGTTATTAAAATGAATGACAGATTTTTCCTGTCCCTTGTAGATACATTTTATCTATATAGATGTGACATTCATATTTGCTGTATTATTTTTGCTGGTAAGATTTCAGAACAAGTTGGGGAATGAGCTTTTAGTCACAACCAATAAGCATGGGTATAATAAATAAATTATTTAACTTTAGTTACTTTTCTCCTTGCTTTTCAGTAACTAAAGAACAGCAAAATAAAGGCTCAAAATTAATTACTTTTTTTTTTCTTATATACCCAATGAGCGTTTAGTTAACAAAACGTATTATTTATGTTTCAAACCTTTATTCTAAAGGTTGTTTTAAAAAAAAACAGAAAAACCCCAAAGTTGCAAAACCTTAGCAAGAAGTACTGGGAAATGTGTGTTCCTCAAAGGCTGCTGCACTTTGCTGACCTCTCATTTTTCTTCAGGATCCAGAAGCATTAGCTCAGCTAATGAAGTCTGTGCCATTAACAAATGATGGGAAGTTCATGCTCCTGAATGATGTGTCAGAAGAGGATGGAACCATGCATGAAGGAGGGGAGGAATCAGAAGCATAAGCAGCTCCTGTCACTTCCTGCAGCCTGTGTGGGAGCAGCAAAAGCAGGGAGTCGTTTTGCGAGAATCTCTGGTTTTCAGTCACCTGCGCACACCTGAGGCCAGCTGCCCTTTCCTGCTGGAGAGCACTGGCACCTTTGCAGCGGAGTCCCTCTGCATTTACAGTGGAAGCACAGCAGGACTGGCCCTCGAGGCACTTTGCATTTGTGAACGTGTAGGGTAGAGCTGTGTCTGGGAGCTGACAATCCTGAGCAGTATTTCGGCGGGAGCCCCGTGCTGCTGGCGGGCAGGAGAGCGCAGCTGTCAGCCACCGAGGGTTAACGGCATTTCTCACATTTACAGGGCCAGCAGCCTCTCATTCCACTGAAATTCATCTGAGCTGCCAGCTCCTCTGACAAGGATCAGGCCTCAAATTTCCTACCATAATCAATTTTTATAGTTTGCATGATTATGTGCATCTGAATGAAGGTTAAAAATGCACTATCTACTTTATTTCAGATGAAGTTATTTTTAGTCTAGTTTAGGTGTAACAAGATTTACCTTTTGTGTTAGCCTATTTACAAATCAATTTGTTAAACACTAAATTTTTCCTATTAATATAATCTATTTTTATATTGCATCTAGAATAAGCTTACAAAACAAATCTAAGTGCCTACTCTTACCTTCCAGGGGACCGCACTCTCACATTCTGTAATTAAATAATGGACATAATGTACCTCCTTGATCTTTTACTCTAAATACCACTGACATGCAAACCTCAGAAGTAGGCAACGAATGTGGCATGTTAGTTGTGTGCAGTTTTTCTATGGTTAGGCTTCTTGCCAGAGATGGTAATAGTAGGACAAATAAGTACTTTCATAGTAAAAATTCTCTGTATTTTTAACATTGTGGTGACATGCAGCAGCTGAGTCTACCAGCAACCTTTGGTTTTAAGAAACTGAGCAATAAAATGTTAGATTACAAATCTACAATGTATTGACAAGTTTCATAGTACCTTCCTAAGATTAGACACTAGAGAGATTTGGCTAATAAGTTTACATTTTTTTCCCCTCCTGAAAACATGAGCAACATTACTTTGCAAGAAGAAACAAAACAGACAAGATAAATAGCTGTTACTGGGGGGAGGGGTGTAATCTGTAGCATAGTTTATATTAACCAAGATAGGGTAGCTAGAAAAAATGGTTGAAATTCCTCAAACTTAATTTAACTCTTTTCAGTCACTAGGAAACTAGATTTTCCATAAGCAGAATCTGTGCAACAGTATCTGAATGATCCCAGATTGGAAGTGTTTGATGTGGAATACATTTAATTTAACTGGTTACTGAATGTTTAAAAGTACCATGGAAGAAAACTGTTAGTAACTGACACAAAAACTTCTTCGTAAATAAAAGCTGAAGCTGTCTTATTAAAAAAATTAACACCCACTGAACTGGTGTTACTGAAAACACTAAGAATGAGGTTCTCAAAATTGCATTTATTAACACAGTTTTATGTACATAATGTTCTCTACTCACAAACCAAAGAGACTGGAGTAACAAAATACCCTTTTGTACAATGAGTTAGGAAACATTAAGTATTACATTTGGTCCTTTGTACCTGAGAAGCTGAAAACAGCTGTTGATGGACGTCTGATGCAACTCAAATTTCCTTCTGGTTCAGACTGCATGAGGACCTGCAGAATGTGCCCTTCAGCACCAGGAGTTTGCAGCACCTGGGTGCTGCTGGTTCGGTGCAAACCCTTGGTGGCAGGGCTGACAGGGAGCTGGCTGTCCACGCTCTGCTTCCACCGCCCTGTGAGGGGCAGAGCACGGCAGCCCCGGGGCTTGTGGCATACAGGGCACAGCATCGGGACAGGAGGGTGCAGGTCCCCTGGCAGAGCAGCTGCCGCCACTTCCAGCAGCCTTGGCTCAAGGCTGATCACACGAGGGCAGTGGTGGCAGCTGCCTGCTGGGGGTGAGAGCCTGGCTTCAGCCTGTTCCGACCCTGTCCTGAAGGAAATAACCCCTGGACATGGTCTATGTCCCTGCAGCAAATTCATCACCCTCACTTCTGTCACCCCTGGGAATTCTGAGTGAGCACTTTTGGTTTAGGTTAGAGGATTTTTTGTTTTAGCTCCATTGTCTCATATCCAGACAACCAGTTAGGGTCCATTTAGTTCCTGTAATTGCAACAGGAGGCCAAAAGCAACAGAAGGAGTTGTAGCACCACAGCATGAATTTTGCACCCTTTCCAAATCCTTGTGGGGAGAAAAAAAGGATTTAATGCAACTCAGTGTCACATGTGACATCCAAACCCAGGACCCACCTTGGATCTTTCTGCATGTCTATGCTGCTACATTGACAAAGAGAAAGAAGGAAATACAAACTACAGTCCTGTATTAGCAAGAATAGCTCTATTATCACTGTACATATTTGTGTATGTATATATTTTTGCCACAGCGAGTATACATTCAGTTCTCCCAGATTAAACAGGCGTCTATAAAAATAGGCTATGTCTTTCCTCTAGAATTTCCATCACCAGAACCACGTGAATTTGTTAACCACCGTACACAAAGACAGTGCTCAGTTCACGTTATGTTCAACTGCAAAGTCTTACCTTAGCAAGATAGTGTCTTTCCAAAAGAAAAAAAGAAGTGGAGAAGGGAAAATACAAGTGCAGATTAGAGAGTGGGCTGTGCCTTGACTGTACACAGCTCCCTAGCAAGGCCATCCTGGGGGAAAGGAACACCATCTATGTGTGATTCTGCCGTTGCTGTGGAAGAAGGAAATGCAGCGCTTGGCCATTCCACTCCATGAACTTACATGACTTCAGCTGAGCTGGGAATGTGGAAGGACGTGCACAGCAACTGCAGCAGGATGGGAAGCAGCAGCAAGAATGCTGATCTCGGCAGTGCTACTGAGCATTCAGTGCGGGCACAGTTTGGTCAAAAAAAAGTGTACACAAATTAAAAAAAAACCAACCTGTATCAAAGTAAAAAAGCAAAAATACAAATCAAGTAATGCAGCATTCTTTAGGGCAGTTATAATGAATTAAAAATAAAAACTTTAATGAGCCCAGCTGATTTTAACAGTCCATGATGCTTGTGTGTCATGTTCTCAGAACCAACAAATGGAACGTTCGTATCAGTCTGGTCTTTCCAGTTGCGACAAAACATTCATCCTTGCTGTCTGAATGTTGAAGTGACTGGCAGGAAAGGGCGAATCAGAAGTACATCAGGAATTGTTTGAACCAGTCACCCAAGAGTGGGTGGAACAATTTGAAGCACTAAAACAAATATTAAAGCAAGTTTGGTCTAAAAATACAGTTAAGAGTGCCAGAGAAACCCCCAAGGGTAGTTCTCTCAGCTGGACTGACTGGAGTAGTTTATTCTGGTTGGTAAGACCTAGAAGGGTGTTATGTTCTGGGAGATTGAAACACACCTGTATATTTTAATAAAAGTGGTGTTTTCTTTTAAGCTAAGTCTAGCTACTTAAGTTAGGAATCCAAGTAACTCTTGCACAATCTAGAACTTCTACTTGCAGGCATGGACAGATGTTATATAGAGTTCTCACAGTGTTCAGCAGCTTCTGAGCCTGCAGTGCAATTATTGTTAATAATCAGGCATGTAAGACTGTATGAACAACACACGGTACAACAGACCTACAAAGGCTAGGAAATACAGAATTGAGGCTGAAACTTGCAATTAGGCACAACATATTCATGAACTGTAAGATCACTTAATAGTTACAGACACCCATCACAGTGTCTGGTCATAAAAGGAAGAGCTGATTGTGGTTCTGTCTTGGCTCTGGATTTCCTTACTTCTGTGGATGCAAATCAGACCTTCGGTATGAAATGAGAAGTAATTTGTTATGTTAACTTTTCTTGTTTTCCTGTTCTTTGATAAGGGGGCAAAACCAGGGGACAATAAATGCCTGACAGGATCCTAAGTTCCCATAGTACAAATACTATCTGTGGTAATAACAAGGGGGTTTGAAATAAAACAGTAATAAGCACTTCCATTTTGTGTAATAGATTTAACATACATTCACAACATACACTGTTACACCCACAGTGTAATCTGTGACTGCATTAAATGCAACAGGAGTGCACAATGACACGTCTGAATTATTTTTTTGGACAACAGATACACCCAAAAACTGGATTCAATTTTTTTTTCCAGTTGAAGAGATGCCAGTTCAAATCTTGGACCAACAGCCTATGAGTTTGGGGTTTTTTTAAATGCTATGATAGAGATGCGAGAATGCATCTAGAAATCTAGAAATAATTAAGGATATTTTTATCTGCACATCTGTACTTTAAAATAACTACCTCCAAGGTCAGCATTTTATTAAATTATTTGCAATCTAAAGAAAGTGCTGTAAATAATGCAAACTCCTGAAAAATAGGAGTTTCTACAGGAAATATAGACAAACACAGACCTAGCCTCACTGGATGCTAGTATACTACCATACATTTTCTCTTGGACTTTACAGAGCAAATAAATCAAATCTAGAGCTTTTACCCCTACAGAGTGTTACTGATGAAGACAAGGACATGAGTTATTTGAGTAAGTAATCATCACCCATACCAGCCATGTCATTTCACAACAGGCTCTGCAGGCGTAGCGTTGGAAAGATCTCCATTGCTTGCTTTACCAGATTCTTCTACAAAAATAAAAAATAAAGACATGGCTCATGTTTTAACACTCTATTCAAAACAAAAGCCCTCAATCTTAGCATATATATATGATGCTGATGTCATAGCAACACCTGATGCAGTATATCATGGTCAGCATATGCAACCCGACCTTGCAGAACAAGAAGTCCTGACCCTATGAAGAAATTCATATTTGGGGTGAAAAGTTCTTCAATCAGCAGTACTTGTCTAAAAATTACACGTACAATGCTCACACATTTTTCAGAGTCCAAATATCATGGTAGAAGGCATAGATAGTACCATGTTCAGAACTTTCCACCCTGGTATGCATTTCCAGCTTTTCTCACTGCAAAACACATTGCTTGGGGAACTGAACACGCATCACAACAGAGAATATTTAACCTAAAATATAATTAACTGATGTTCTCCAGAATGGTCTCCTACAGACTCCAGAACAGCACATCTATTCTTACCACAATGCTTGGGAGTTGCTTGGATTTGTGGTTTTTTTTCTTGTGCTGAGTATTTATTTGAGCAACTTCACTGAGTATGATCAACTACAAATTCATGCTAAAAGTTTTTTTTCTTTACAAACTGTTGTTCTAGTGCAGAAAAAAATGAATCTTTTTCTCCAGTGACTGTAATCTCACAGGCCACTTGTGCCTTTGTTAGAACCACAATGGAGAATTATTCACCAATTCAATTTTTAATATACTGCTCCCTGAGTTTCTACTTGTGACTGAACTGCATTTCTAGATCTTGATCCTTAGGAGCACTCTCATTTCTTTGCAAAGGATTTTCCCAAGAGAATCTTTCAGAATTCACGAGGGAGAATATACAAGCAGGAATAGAAATGCAAAACCCATGTTACCTAGGCAAGAGACCACACCATAAATTAAGATCTTACCCTTTGAATACAGAATTCAATGGGAGACCAAGCATATAATAAACATCTGAATATATATAGTAACTGCCTATGTAAGTTGAAAACCACCTGGTACAACAGGTGAAAACCACTTTATTTAACACCAGCTAAGGTTGTCACTGTCAACACTGGTAACTGAAGAGGTAAGTATGATGCTGAAGTTACTCAATTTAATATTACTGCAAATATGCAATTCTCCTTGTCCCAGGTTTTTTTTGGTCAGTTGGGTCTTTTGTGGTGGCGGGTTTTTTTCCACACCCCAGAAGCCCAGCTTGAAATTCACCTATTCCAAAGAAGGCCTTCTTGAGCTGTTCTTGCTGAGTCTCAATCACCCAGGACCACACAGACCTCTCTCTGGAATACTCAATCAACCCACAAACAATAAAGCAGCTATGAATAAAACAAAAACGACCTTCCCTATTAGGGCACAGAATCTTCTTAGCCAAAATGCTCTACATCCAGCATTCACTCACCTTCTTTTTCTTTCTTTTCCTGGCTTTCTTCTGCTGCAGTTTTATCTGCTCTGAAAAAAATTCTTGCACTACTTAGTGAGAAATAAAGGAGTTCAAATTCCTAAGGGAAAAAAGAAAGAAGAGGAGCATCAATGTATCGCAAGAACGAATTTGCAGACCAATATAAATGGGATTTTTCAGGAGCATCTTAGGCACCTAGATTTCAATATCTAAATCACTTAAATGTTCTTGAAAATCTTTCTCCATTCATACCTTACCCACACGCATTTTACAAAGCAAATGTCAGCCTTTACATTAAAGGGCAACTTAAGCAAAGCAGCATCACTGCAATAAATCCACCACTGATCTACTGAGGCTGGAAATGAGGCTTGTAGCAGCAGTGAGAACTTAGAGCAACTTGCCCATGGAAAACCATGCAAGCCAGTAATTTAAATGGCCACAAATTTGATCAGTGTCTGAACAAGGTTCAGTGACATGGTTTTTTAAACACAGAGGACCAAACACAGTGCACACTCCTGGGAACCATGAGGGCATACAGGGCCTTATCTATTTCAACAAGACATTACAGAATGTAATCATGGGCTGTAAAACTAGCCAATGACAGATCTGTCCCATAGGCTTCTCCACTCAAGAGAGAGAAAGCACCACACCGCAGACAAAACCTGAGCTGCTGTGCTTCAAAATTCAAATGCACCTTTCCTCTATTTGACAGATAATGCACCATTCAATTCAGCAGCTCAGAATTAACACACAGGCAACTCTGAGGGTTCACAGTGTTATGTGAAATCTTTGTCATAAGAAGTTTAACCAAGAGATATTCTCTCCTGTTAAAGAATTTATGGTTTAGTTGAATTAGATTTCAAACTTCATGGGACAAAGAATTCCAATCAACCAGGTCTTCAAATACCACAAAAACCGATGACATTCCCTTCAGGTCATACACTTCAAGTCTTTATGCTCTTTTTGCATTGTTGCTGAAGACAATGCTCTGGATTTTGCTCTCAGTGAGCTCCATCAGATTTGTGATGAGTAAGTGCTGAACCCAATCCATAACGGAAATTGTTACCAGAACACATAACCAGGCCTGTGCTGTACCTGTAAACAAACTTCCAGTCGCTTGTGGGTAAGGTTCATAGTCTGTAGTAGTTTTTCATCTTGATTAGAGGACTGCACGTTCTGTTGCTTAGCTACTGCTCTTATTTCCTTCACATACTTCTCTCTAACAGACTGGAACCAGTGCAGAGAATCAAACTCCTGGTACTGATCCAAAAGCTTCAGAATGTAAGCCACACCTAGTCATTGACAAACCATGTACCAAAGTCAACATGCAATTTGCAAAACATTTTGTGAATGTCTTTAATGGATAAGCCTAAGCTGATAATTCCACGCAAATATAATTTAAACCATTATTAACTTAAAATTAATCTATCAGGAAAAATCACAATAAAGAACAAGCTTAAATTTTTTAAAAACCTCACAACTTCTCCAAATACTCACATTCCTTCTCATCTGGATGAGAACGACAAGCTTTGAAAGAAATTTGG
The DNA here is from genome assembly GCA_013399875.1 of Gymnorhina tibicen. Classification (NCBI taxonomy): domain Eukaryota; kingdom Metazoa; phylum Chordata; class Aves; order Passeriformes; family Artamidae; genus Gymnorhina; species Gymnorhina tibicen. Next base: position 88,025 of record VXAZ01010266.1, read on the forward strand.
AAGCACCAGTATATGTTAAAACTGTCTGCTCCTATACACAGCTATTCCATGTTTAGGAAATTCTGAACACAACCATAACCCTCAAATCCATTTTGCTGAAGCAAAGACAAATCCAATTAAATGATGGAATTTTTAATTATGGGAACAGACAAAGTATAAACAAAACTTTTCTTGCAAACATCCATTATGTTGGCTTACCCAAAGGCTAGTGAGGGTGCTGAAACTTACCCATGGCAAACCCATCATCAGTGAAAGCTGCTCCACTTTTGTTCTTCTTATTCAATTTCTCCTTGCAACTGATTGAATGCTCTACAAAATTGAGGGTCTGAAAGAATGAAAGGCTGTCTTGGAATCACAAAGAGTCTCACAAATTTCACAAGGCATTGCCATACTACAATGCTACTACAGTCTAATACACAATATTTAAACACAACCCTGATCCACAAGACCTTTTTATAGTAAGCCCCAGTGCAATGCAAACACTCACCAGGGGGGGAACAATGATGTAGAAGTTCCGCAGGTGCATGTTCTTTGGGCTGCGGAATTCGGGAGCAAAGACGTCCACCAGCATTTTGAAGTACTCTGTTCCCTCTGCAAAGTTCCGGGTGAGGTCACCGAGCACAGAGTCCAGCTGCCTGCAAGGGATGAGCAATGGGTTACTTGGTTGTGCTAAAAGTCCCTTTCCTTATTCACCTCTGGGGATAACAACCCTCTCTTCACCCTTTGCCTACGTCCACAATCCAGGATTTGGGAGATTACCCTACCTCTACAGCCCATTTGAATCATGTTTCTTGATTTAATTTTCTCAAAAAAGGTCTATGAATAGAATATGTGCATCTTTTTTATCTAAGACCCTGAACATTTTAAAAGTAGAGCTCAAGCACACAGTGAGAACGTCTTAGCTTTTAAACAAAGATTTCTTCAAGAAATCAGGTTCTAAGTGTCTATTATTACCAATGCTACTTCACGTTTTCTAAACAACTGCTTCTATTTGCTTTGAAGCAAATATTTTTGCATAAAGGCAGCCAAACTTTTAATACACACACACACAAATAACTAATAGCTGCATTTAAAAATATAGAATGACAATTCTCTCATCCTATCCCTGCTCCAGACCTCAAAAGCATGATGTTAGAGTACCTTGCTGCTTTTTGTGTTTCTTCTGAGAGTCCTTCTTCTTTCACCAACTCTTCAAAGTTAACAATATCTTCCAGATCAGGAACAAACCTGAAAACTTACTATTTGTTAGGATTATGCTCAACTGTCTGTGTTCACTGAAGAATCTACCCTGATTTATAATTTACTTAATTTCATCTTCTGGGCTTGAACTGCTTACTTCAAATTACATCAAATTATATCTGTCATACCATTCTCCAACAGGCAATATTAACTTCACTTTTAAACACATATACATACACATCATTATTTGTACTTCCATTTTTACTGGACTACCATCTCCTCTCTCTAGCACTTGATACCCTTGGTAACTCTAAGTTTATTATTATTTGCAAGAAACCCAACTATTTGTTATTATGTAAAAGTTACTCTGTTTTCATGACCTTTCATAAACATAGACAAAATCTATAAAGAAGAAAGTATGAAAGGAATGTGTTTTCCAAGTTCCTCAAGGTTTGTACTACTTTTCCTTAATGCACCCTTGAAATTATTTAACATCACAAATTGCTGGCTTAAGGACTAATGTCTTACATGTACATTCTATTAACTCTTTTGTGGTGTTTTTCCATAGAATTTGTTTTATTTTTAGTGATTTATATGCATGATTGTACAGTGCTGAATCCCAGCACTGTCCTCAATTATTTCACTTAAATGAAGGCATATAAGTGGAACTTTTCAGAATTTATGGGGGATAGGTAAGGGCATAGGGAATATCAGCAAGAATAGACAGCAAGGGGAAGAGAAGGAGCAAAGAGAAAAATGAAATATTTGTGGAAATACCTAATTGCACTACTGCAGCAGTGAAGTCCACCAGATCTTATCATTCGTACATAGCCCATAGCATTGCCTTTAAAAACAAGAAAAAACAAGGAAGCAATTTATAATTACTTAAATACACACACACTCTCAGAGCCTACAGGAGCTATGAAAACATAAATTAAAGTTGCCACGTAGTTCTGGCAAAGAACTTGGCTCTGAAAGCCAAGTTATAAAAGTTAAACTGAACCATGCTATCAAAAGTCTATGTGAAGAAATAAAACAAAAATGCATCATCAAGCAAGGTTTTGTTCACTTTCATACCAACTCTTTCCACTGGGCACATTAAACACTTGCAAGTTCAGATCAGTCCTGCACATCTACAGCATCAGTGGCTGAAAGTATCATTGTCACATCACGCATTACTCAAAGATATTTCAGCTGGATGTATGACCATTTTTTGATATACATGAACTTAACAGTAATAGGTTTTTACTAGGAAATACACTCAACATGGATAAAAGTCAGTTCCATAACAAAGAAAAGAACTGAAAAGGGAACAGGAATCTACACAATCTGTAACTCTGTTTGAGGTTAAGACATGCAATGGCCGTTTCTGTTTAATTAGATGAGAGGATTTATTTAGCATAGGCTACAAATGAACTTTCCATCTGACTGGAATTAAATCTAGCTTTAACCTGAGCTAAAAGGTCAGTTACTAGGTGATGAAGATCTCTTCCATTTAATAACATTTATAACATCTTAGATAGTATTTCATACCAATTTGACTTATGAGTTGTCTGAACTGGTCAAGATAGCTCTGGCCATCCGGGGTTATTCCAAGTTTTCTGATGCCACGGTTGAATTTATCTGCTCTTTCAAAGGGATACTAGAAAAAAAATTTCAAATAATTTGTAAGAATAATTACCTACCCTTAGAAAAAAAACTTTTCATCATATCAATAAAATTCTATTTGTAATGTAGTTTTACCCCACATTTACAGCTTTATTTTTTTATAAATCATACACCTGCTTGTTGGTATTAGTTCACAAGACTCATTTTACTAAGTCACTTCTGCAAGCTGACAAGTGAAATAGTTTTACTGTGAACAAGAAAGTATTCCTAAAACAAATAAGCACTTGACACGCAAAGAAGCTAGCAATCTATTTTACTAAATACATTGTCTCTCCCATTTTTGAGAAAATTTTCTAGCATGGAAAATCAGACTCTCATTCCCAAATCCTGACATACTGGAATGAGTGCTACATGATCACATCATTTTGGATTCAATTCAAGTAAGCTTATTATTCTAAACTGAAAATTGTTATGCATGAGTTGGACCAGAAGTTTAGAACCTCCGGTAGACTACAACTCCATCAAATCATCCTTAAGTCACTGAGAGAATGATTTTAGTCAACTCCATATTTACAGAGCAGACAGAATGAAACAAAGCCCTCCTGAATACAGACATTGGTAACACTGCATTTTGCTAGGACAGAAGCTGTCCCTGTGTCTGGGGATACACATTTAAATAATAGGAGTGTTATGCTTTGGTGCACCTTCAGTCACATGAAAGCAGCATTTCTTTTAGCAAATTACTCTAGAGCCTCCAGAAACTACTATACCTTGTGATCATTTTGATCCTTGACTTCCCTGAAGAATCTGATGTCTTTGATAAGTCTGGATTTGATATGCTCATCATACATGAACTGGCTAAAAATGTAAAACTTCTTCCTCAAGAATTGGTAAGTGAAGTTTACCTAGAAGACAAAAAGAAAAAAAACCAGTCAAATCAAGAAAGTTAGCAAAGTAACAAACACATCTAACACCCTGTTTTCCCCAGATGCCTAAGTAATTTCTAATGTAAGTTCTCAACTTACTTTAATTTCACTGTTTTAAAAGAATAAGGAAAAATGAAAAACCATTGTCCTGGAAGGCCTACTCTTTTCCAGGAAAGGCAGAAAGGACCAAAGGACAAATTCAGTATTTCAGTCAATCACCTGCCCTACACAATCATTTGTTTGTCTGGAATATCCTGTAACTGTCCTTTTGAACCAATACAAACATCAAGTTGAAACAGGCAGACATGATCAGTTTCCTCACTCTGTAGCATCTGCAAAGTCTCCTGACACAACTTTTTCACTTCCTCAAAGTTTTCTAAAACACTTTCTCATAAGGCAGAAGTACACTTCTACCATACATATCTTGATACTTCTCATGTCTGCAAAAATAACTTTACTCAAAATCAGAAGTTAATAAATCTACATCACCAAAAAATAATGTGAGTAGCAGCATTTTCTGAGAAAGTCCCCACTCTCTCATTCTCACAAGAAAAGTGAAAGAAATCACTGAAACTTTATTTTTAATAATTTTGAAAATAATGACTTGACAGTGAGTTCAATATTTCAGAAAGTCCCTTTTCTTTTTCTTTTTTTTTTCTTAATAGAACCAGAAGAATAGAAAAAAGGAAGCAGCAACAAGGTGGAAGTTAAGCAGCAGACTGGAAAGCACTGACCTGAAAACACCTTTATCACTGTATCCAAACTTGAGAATCCCAATGATAAATTCCTGCTGTAGCAGACATAATGCACCTCTTTGAATTTACCTTGCAAAGAGGCAAATGCCTTTGGCTAGTTAAAATGGCCACCTACGCCTCAGACATCATTAAAAGACTTGTAATAAGAAGTCAGTTTTCCAACATGTGATCAGAGGTCTGATATTTCTTAAGCATAATAATTACAAGAAGAACTTAGAAAATTAACATTACATTTTTTCAAGATTTGCCTTAACTGCAGCAAAAGTATCTCTCTACTAAGTAGCAAATCAGGGCATAATGTCACAAACAGTCCAACCAGAACATCTGTCTCTCCTTTGATGTAGTTTTAGATCTCTTCATTAACTTTTATGTAACAACTGGAAGTGATAATACTCCCAAAAGATTGTGATATTGATTTGTGCCACGTCCAAGAACTAACTTGTTTTATTAATTCACACAGAACATTATTACTGCATTATTAAAACTGCATAATCAAATAAACTATTAGGAGATGCAAGGAGGAGGATTTTGTGCACACTCACAAACAAATAATCCAACAACAGTGCAAAAGATACTCACTGTTGTGTTCATGATTCCTGTTCCATGAGTTCGAATTGAATTAGCGATGTGTCGGATATTGATGGTGTTCAAGTGTTTGTTATTACTTGTTCTTTCAATGAAGATCTGGGAGGCAGGGAGGAAAAAATAAAGTTAATTACCCCAAACTGGTTCTATGATAAATTATTGATCTAAATAGCCTATATCCTGTTTCTGAGAGCAGCTGATAATTGGTGATTAGGGAAAGAACCAAGAATATACAGCATGGATACAATGAACTTTATCTGGTAAATTCTTCCGATTTCTACACAGCTGTGATTCAACAATTCCAAGGCAGATGTTGCACTCAAGACTCCCGTATTTATTGAGATTATATCCTACATTAAGCAGTCTGAACTCTTTTGGCACTTGTTTGTACTTTTGACCCCACATATACCAAGGCAATGAGTTCCATTACTGAATTATAAACTATGAAAAAAAGTACTTCTTTCAGGAAGCCACTCATTTTTGTAGTGGGCACCTCATTCTCACATTGTGGAAACCCCAAAGGTTTGTCCTCTGTCCATGTTCTCCATGTCAGTCACTGCTTCATCTCTCCAACAACCCATTTTCAGATACACATTTTTCAAGCTCGGAAATCACATACTTATTATGTCCTTATAGAGCAGCCAACTATCCTTGCTGCCTTCTAGCTTCACTAGAAAATTGACATGGAGGGATCCTACTGCCATAACATATCCAAAATATGCTACACAACAATCTAAAAGACCAAGCCACAGCATCCCCAAAGATGTTTTTCTAGAGCAGCAATACTATTTTATAGCCTCTCATTATGCATGTTCAGCCTGAGTTTTTCTTACACAGACTCTACTGTGCATTTCACAATCCTTTCAAATTGGAGCCAAATGCCAGAAAAAGTCTGGGATATGCCTTACCTGATTATTCAGATTGTAGAGGTAGCGGGATACAAAAACATGAATATTTCTCATGATTTCCAAAACATCCAGACCCTGAAACAATATAATTTATTGAGAATTACCATAATAAAACTTCTCAAGAACTACTGACACGTCTAACCACTAAGGTGCAGAAACACTGTTTCTGCAGTTACTTGAAGGTATTTTAGAAAGCAGTGTTTTTCTCTGCAAAATGAAGAACCTGTTAACACTTTTTGTTCAGTGTCTGTAAGATAATGCTTAGAGGAGAAAAAAACAGCTCAGCCCACGTTTTAACATTTACACTCCTGCCAGTTTTTTCCAGCTTCCTCTGAAAGAGAGGAATCCTCCAGCCTATTCCTCAAGGCACAATTAAACAATTAAAAGTTTAATTTAATTTAATTCAAAAGATTAAAAATTGAGATTTGTCTGTTTCCAGATTCTAAAATATAGAATCTTGCCTTAGAGATTTCTACAGACATGTAGATGTCTACAGAGAAATAAGCAACTAGCTACTTTTTAATATTGTTTAGCCCAACCTGTCTGAAAGGCTGAGGTTTGCTATTTACAACATAAATTTTACAATTGTTTGCACTTTTTTCCCTAAGGAATCCCTTAATTATCACTGTGCCTAGAGATTATGCTATTTAATTTATATACCCCATTTCCAGTTTTGCCAGGGATTTTATCAGGATTTTGAGGCTGGGGGTTATGAAGTGTGGCATGTCTTTGTTCTGAAGTAAAGTTCATACCAGAATGAATGTTATGAAAGCAATGTTGTGAAATCGTTTAATTCTTTGTAACAATGTGCTGACCAAATATGGCCAACAGAAAACCAAAGCTGGAAACAGAAACTGATCTACAGCACTTTTGTGCCAAAAATCCAGCTGCAGTTCTTAGTTGTGTGCCCTCTTTCAACTTAGGAAGACATGGCCATCGCAAACATTAGGAAAAAAAGGGCTGTATTTCTAAGAGCTTTCACCAGTGTGTTAACTCAAATGAGGGAATGAAGCAAACTGCCAAAGATATCCAAGATATTAAAACTCTTGAAGGAAAGTCTTTAGAACTATAGACCCTGTAACAGTGAATACCTTCACCATTAACTTGATAACACTACAACTTTATTCTGCATGTCACCATGTTTAGCAGCTTTTAGGAGGCTCTAAGTCACTCTCCTATAATCTAATTCACAGATGTCCCAAAGTCCTCCATGTCCAGCCTGGGAAATAGTTTCTCTTGATGATCACTAAGCAGAACCTGCTAAAAAGCTAGCAATAAACTAGGGAAAAAGACTCATCACTCAAAGGTCATTCCATACTTGTAACAGTTGTCTGGATCTATTGCTTGCCAAATTGCTGACTGAATTTTCAAGAAAACGTTGTCTGACTTTGTATACTCAATTCATTTCATTATGTTAAAAAAATGAACAATACAAGCCCAACATGATATTAACTGATCAGTGTGATCTCCAAATGTAGATAAAGATTCTGCCTCATAAATCAACCAGCAATTAAAGGTCACTTTTTCCAAACAGTTCTCTACTCTTGGGTACTTTAATTTCAAGGACTCGGTCCTATGACTGGAATGGAAGAAGTTCTATTCCTATCCTGTAGGCACTGTACCTGCTCCAGAGTCTGGCTGGGAAGGTGTGCCTCAGTCATACTTAAACCATAGCGCTGGGTTGCCAGGTTTCTCATCTCACTGTAAGTGGCCCAGTCGTGAAGAGCTACAGTCGTTAAGTTGTAGAAGGTCTTGTCCAAATAATGAGTTACATAAGCTGTGAACACATAGAAGGATGAACTAAAATAATGTCACCTCTTTAGTTAGGAAAGTGTGGAAAGAAGTGAAAAGATATACAAAGCCAAAGTATAACAGATGAAAATAACAGAACTGAGCAAATGTACAACTCCTCACCTTTTATGTCAATGAATCGATTGAAAAAACGTATTGGGTTCAGAAAGAAGAAGTGAGCCAGGTCCTTCATGCCAACTCTGAAGGGGTTTCTGTCATCCAGCTTCAGGTGTGTGTGAACTGATAAGCGCAGGTCCTTTTCTATCTCTTTGCACAATTTGTCCAGCAAGTGCTATTCAAGGAAGTTTAAATTAAAAAAATATAAAACCCACCAAAACCCCAAACAAGCATACAAAAAAATAAACCACAAAAAGAAAAAGCTGTGTTCAGTGTCCATTTACAGTGCTTGGTTAGCAGAATCAACTTTTCTCTGCACAGATATGTGTAAGACTGATGAAACCAGTGAAGAAAGCTTTGCTTTGGTAGGGCCACACAAGTCAAAAGTCAATAAATACTTGGGAACCAGAAAGATACTGATTTCCTGTGTTCTTGTTCTAGTACCTAATAGCAAGAAAAAGCTACACAGCTCAGAAAAGGTAAAGGTGTAACTACTCAATGCCATTTTTTACACAACTAAAACTTCCACAGAGGAGTTTAACACAACTTACACTCAAGTATTCTCATTTCTCATTTTAAGGGGAACTAGGCTTAGGGCTGTCTATCTAAATAGTAAGAACTAATTCAGTGAGGAAGTGTCTTGCAATAAGAAATTTGGTCTGATTTTCTGAATAATCTGTAATGTTTGGTCTTGAACTACTCAAATAAAAAGCATAGTTCAAAGGTTAAAAACTAGGACTCAGGAAGTCCAAATTTGCATTTTCTTTGTAAAACCTCCTTGATAATTCTAGATAACAATTCAGTCAAGAGGCCATCTGTATTTGCAGACCCTTCCACTACTAAAAGCCATGCATGCACACTAAGAACAGTAGCATTTATTTTAGGCGTTCATCCAAACAGAAGCTAATCTGACAAAAAGCACTCCTCTGTCTGCACAGTCCAATCTGTAACTGAAGTTTTGTTAACTTACATAATTTAGAGTGTGGTATTTTCATGTTCCCAGCCAACACAGATACCATTAAAAATGGGTCTTAAACAACCAAAATCATCAGTCAAAAGAAACACTTTCTTATTTATTAAAGTACCTCACACCAAAGTTCTCTGTGCTATTTTTACAGATCATATCAGATTTGCTACAATAGATGCTAATCTGAGCTAAAGATATTTCAAGCACAGTGGTATGTTTAATACTCAACCACAACAAATTACCTCATTGAGCACTTCCATGATTTCTTTGTCATAGCATTCCAGAAGCATCTCGTAAGATTCTAAGTGTCTTGCATGCATCATAGCAGGTACACAGTCCCGTAGTGCACTAAACATATACTTATTAAAAAATATGTATTATTAACAGACAGATATATCACCAGCACTTCAAATACAGTTCAAAGCTAACAAAAATCAGAATCACTAGCCTTCTCATTTTTATTAAAAATGGATTTCATAAACCCTAGTGAAGTGTCATGTCCTTAATCAGAAGTATTATTTACTGCTGACTGGAAGATCCTAATTATTAGCTATTTCATCAGAAATTATTTGCACTTTATTCATTTCAGTACTGTACAGCCCTGGAACGGATGATTGATTTTTATCAGGATTATCATGCCAAAGCATGATTCACATCTGCAACAAGTACATAGTACTTTACCAAGAGGAGAAGAGATGAGGGGTGGAAAAAGCTACAGGACAACTACCCAACGCAGAATCACTGAACACAGTGATACCTGCTTTAGAAATATGTAACCACAATGAGGAACAAAGGCTTTTAATGCTCCAGTCTAGCAGGTCTTCATTTCAAATTAGAATGAAGAAAGGAACAAAGAGACAGACACAGAGACACAGAATTAACAATAGCAACCTGAGATTTTTTAAAGAAATCTAACAGATAGATTTAGAACACAAATTGCTTTTATATCCTCCACACGAGAAGAAATGTCTGACTCAGTAGTAGCCAGGGATTTACTTTTTGAGCTTTTCCTTTAAGAGCTTCAGTCTAAGGTTTGTCATCTCTTCATCCGAAGCTGTCACAACAGTTAGTTAAGTTGTAACATTATTACTTACATGTAGTCTAGCAGAATCCACTGCATTTTCATAGACGTCATCTAAATAGATTGGAAAGACGGCTCGATGCCAGTATAAGAAACAACAGTCGCATTGTGCCCGAACTCTGGAACAAAAGATTAATTGTTAGACACAGATTTGGAAGAAACCATTCTTCTAACACAGTGAGTGTGTTTAAACTAAAGACAAGTGCATTTCAAGCCTAAGTTTTACACCATTACTTTAATGTTCCAGATGCACTGACCTTCAGAAGTTCTTTATTAAAGAACTTTTTGTTTCTTTTTTTTCCACTAGCCTATTTATAAATAAAAAGTACCTGCTTTAGCGAAAAGGTTTACTCAGTCTCTGAAAGACTTAAATCTTACATTACGGCAAAGTCCTAAATAACTATTTTCTTATTACATGCCTTAATTAGTAGCCTAGAGATCAAACATACATTCTAATTTTCTCCTGTGAGTCAAAGGAGAAACAGGCCTCTCATGATACAGCTTGTCTACATTTTTCCCAGGATTTTATCTCATGAGTCAGCCACTAAAGGTGTTTGTCTCACACCATAAAAACTGCATGGAACCCAGATATTCACCTGGTTTACAAATGGCCAGCATGATGTAACTGGAGTGTGCACTGAAACTACAGCAGCAGTAAAAACATGGTGTCACATGTGAACTAACAGCCCAATCTCCCAGACAGACTGGTACTAACTCATCAGTTTTGGGGTTGGGTTAATGGGAACAATTCAGCTTATCATAAAACCAAGTCATCCAACAAAGTGACAGAATTTCTAAACAATCAACAGTCAGGTGAAATATGACTTGCTCAAAGACAAGTGACCTTCAGGCTTAACCTTGGAATGCTTTCTGTCCATCCCTGATCTACAAAACATGCAAAGATCACCACCAGCATGCAGAGACCAGATTTTGCCATTCACACAGTGAAGATCCAGCTCCCCCAAGACACTATGTTGCCTTCTATATACTGCTGCCACAGCTTACCTCTCTGTAAGTTCACTGATCAAGTCTAGTTTTTTCAGAACTAACTGAAGGGGAATAAGTTCTTCATCTTTAAATGTTTTCTGTAGAAATGAAGAAAAAAAATAAACACAAGATCACAAGATGATATTTTTTCATAAGACACTCTATCAAACAAATGAAGGGCTGGAACAATCATGGCACTCACCATCTGTGTACCCACACTCAGTGCAAGGGAAACAATCAGTCGCCTCTGTTTCGTACTTGGCCCATTGAGGGTGTTCTCAGCCAACACCAAAGCAGAGAGGACATCCAGGCGTTGCTCGCTGTACTTTTTATCAGAAATTACCCTTTTCTTGATGACAAAAAGACACAGAAATTCAGAGAAAAGTTACCTAAGCCCAAAGGCAATAGCTTACTACTTCTTCCCAAAGCTTGTGGACTTGTCACAAATTGAGTATTTCTGCAAACAAATTCTGTTTTGTGAACAGAGCTAACTGAATCCACATACACTTACTCCATCAATTCAGGGGTATTACCTATCTATACATTTGGAATATGTGCAGCCAACATGAACATAGGATAGGTCAAATAGTACACAAACACTGTGCAAGCTGCATGAGAGTAAATGCCAGTTTTAGCTCTAAGGGACATGTAATTTAAATTTTTAATCAGTGACTCCCTGTTGTTGATAACAAAATCCAGTTTACAGCTGAAAAGCCACAAGACATACAAACATGGTAATAACAACAGCTTACAGTTTTCTACAAACTCCAATGTACCAAGGAGATGAAGTGCAAACATATTTGCATGAACAAATGAAAGGAACCAAGTGTAATGGCAAAAAAGTGGAAGTCACAGATGTATTTGTGAGTAGCAGTGGGACCCAGAAGAGGTAGTTCCATGAAAGCTAAATAAAACGTCTTCCATGTGTGTTGTGTGTTCAGCATGAGGCTCCTAACCCCATCTGCTGTGTGCCTTAGACCTTACACCACTTAGAAACAAAGCAGAGCAGAGAAAAAGAGCAGTACTAATGGATCCTTCTGTTTACCAACATTTGCCTTTTATATATTTTCTGATAAGTAGTCAAAATATCAAGGATGGTTCACATATGTGTTCTTTACAATATCCTTCAATACAGAAATCTTAGCATATTTCTATGCATTTAAAAATAATTGTAATGTAATTACAGATATAATTTGAAAAGTTTATTAAATCTATCTATATATATATGTGAACTCTTTGAAAATATACAGTTTTTCTTAGTTTCTTAGTTCAAACTTTGAAGTTTGGAACCTCTTCAGTTCATGCGACTCCTGCTACATATATATGTATATCTATCTATATATAAATTTTTTATAAGTACAACTATTTTTTTGCTTACCCTCGAAAATATAGAGATGCCAATATATAAACTGAGATTACAGCCAAATAAAAAGGAAATTTAATAGCATGCATCCTTTGTAATTCTGCTACTGAATGTGATGAAAGAATAAAACCAATCAGTAATACATCAGAACAGGCATCCTAAAGTCTGATTTTCCCATTTGCCCTGAATTCTGAAATCCGAGATTTGATAAGCAAAAGAAGCCATTTTATCCCACAGTGAAATAGAGAATTTATGCCCACAGTAGGCTCCTGTAAGCCATCATGTACTGCTATTTTGCCAAGGAGACAAAGATTTAAATAACGGCCTGTTTGCTTAGACTTGCAACAGATTGCGTTATGAATGTGCATCAGAAAAGAGGTAAGCAAAGGTCAGTTTGTGAAAATTCACCAGAAATAAAATCTAAAAAGAACACAAGAGGAAGATGACAAGAGATGCAGCAGTTTAGAGGAAGAGCAGAATCATTCTTGGTCAAAAAACAGATAACCATCTATGCTGTACAGTTTTCTAGGAAAAAGCTTGGAAAGCTTATATACCTCTGGATTATGATAGAGCATTACACTACAGATTTTGAAAAAATATGAAAAATACTTTCATTTAAAACTAGTATTTTTAAAACTATGTAGATAGGAAGATTAATTATTAGAACTTGGATTACATACCTTGGCCACAGAAATAGAGTGAAGAGCCTGATACTGCAGATGCTGAGTGATGTGTGTCACAGAGTCTGCCACAACCATGCTTCTTCGGTAAAACATATGTTCTATTGCCTGAAGTCAATCCCAAAACACACTAGTTCATGTAGTTACCAAAACTGCTGCCTTTAGAATCTGATTTTGTGTGACTCATCCACACTGCAAATACAGACTCTTTCCACTTTGTAATGTGCTGCTACTAACAGTTACAATTAATCCTTAGAAACCGAGAAAATCAAACTATTCAAGATCATAAAAAAGTTTTAGGACTGATCCAAGTTTTATTATTTTGGGGTTTTTTTTCAGTTTTGTTCACCACTGCTTCCTAAACTTACCCCAAAACAGAGTATCTTTCTTTCGGAAAAAATACCAGGAGAAATGTGAAGTCCCACATCTGGGGAGGAACAATCCCCCATACACCAGTATATACCAGGAATCACCCACCATACAAGGAAAGCAGCTTGGAAGGAAAGGACCTGGGAGGTCCTGGTGGACAGCAGGTTGAGTGCAAAGCAGCAACGTGCCCTTGTCCCAAAGAAGGCCAGTGGTAGTTTTGCCTCCACTGGACAACACTTTGCTGGCAGCTCGAGGGAGGTGACCCTTCCCCCTATTCAGCACTGGTTTGGCCGCATCTGGAGTGCTGGTCCAGTTCTGGGCTCCTCAGCACAAGAGAGACACGGACACACCGGAGAGAGTCCAGCCAAGGGCCACGAAGATAATTCATGGACTGAAGCATCTCGCACGTGAGGAAATGCTGGGAGAGCTGGGACTGTTCAGCCAGAGAAGAAAAGGCTCGGAGGAGGATCTTATCACTGTACATAAATACTTGGAGGGAGGGTGCAAAGAAAATGGAGCCAGGCTCTTGTCAGCGGTGCCCAGTGACAGAACGAGGGGCAATGGGCACAAACAAACACAGAAGTTTCCCTCTGAACATCAGGAAACACTTCCTTGCTATGAGGGTAACCAAGCACTGTCACAGCCTGGTTGCCCAGAAAGGTTGCAGAGTCCCCACCCTTGGAGATTTTCAAAAGTCATCTGGACACAGTTCTGGACAACTGGCTCTAGGTGTCTCTGCTTGAGCAGGGATAGGCTGGACCAATGACCTCCAGACACCCCCTCCAACCTCAATCAGTGATATCAACTAAGGAAGCCAGTTAGAAGCTACGAAAAAAAACCCCAAAACAAACAAACAAAACCAGTCCTAGCCTTCCAAATCTATTCTCTAACCAACCTCTCAAACAAGAAGCCATGCATGCAAAAACACTTCCCATCACAGGTTTTTTTTTTTTAATATGGGATGTTTGGTCAATGTTCTCTGTAATTCCTACATGAAATAAACAATTTTCATCCAGTCACCTACCTTCAGAAGCTCCACAAGTCTGCACAGGGCTTTTACTGAGGTTTTGGTCACAGGTTTTTGCATTGACATGTAAAGATTCATTGTAGTTTTAATGATGGTGCTAAGACTGTATGCATAAAGAAAACCCTAAAAATAAAATGAATACGAGGGGAAGAAAAATTAAAAATTAATATTTCCACAAGTCAATAAAAAAGGTCCTCTCTGTTTTGTTTCATAAATGACAGACAGCTAACTTTTGCCCCTGCACAACAGAGAGCCTACCACTCCACTGAACTAAGCAAGCCTGGGATCCCAAAGCTGAATGAGACCCTTTTATTAGCAGGCACTATGAAACTGCCTAAGACTCCTTAGATCATCTGATTAACCTCTTCTAAAGCTATTCCAATTAAGCACAGGTTAGTGAGTTAAATAATCACATAATTACACACCTCAAAGGTGTAATAATTTCAGTCTATTGTAAACTAACCCATCAAACAATCCCCAACCCTCAAGAAACATCCCATCACAAAAACAATCTAAACCTTCCAGATTCTATGGAATAAATACACTGACAGTATTTACAGTTTTACACCTTCTAAATAGAAATGTCCATCTCACAATAAAGATACCAATCATCTCTACATAAATATATGCTAAGCTTTTAAATACAATACTGATTATATACAACATGACAAAAAAGTATTAATCTTATTTCAAAGAAAAAGTAGTAACAATTAAAAAAAAAGAAAAAGAGACTAGGAAAAGACAGCAAGCGGTGTAGGAAACTCAGTTTAGAATGGAACAAATTTTTAAGTCCATTGCAACTAATTCAAATATAAAAACCACAGATCCTAGTACATGCCTGTCTTCAGCTAAAGAAGATTCAGGATCATGCTTTTTTCACACACCTATTCTCATCAAATTTCTGTCAGGCAGATAGATACTTATAAAAACTAGCAAAAAATAAATTCAGAAATAAGATGCATCTTACATTAAGACTACATGCTGTTAGTAGGCCAAAAGAAAACCAGCTGTCTCGGAACGTAGCAAGATTCTTGCAAAGTACCATCACTAGGCAAAGCACAATGAAACAACACAAAACCTTTACTGGGGGTATGTACTGTCCTAAATAAAACTAAATTAGACACTGGTTCAGTCCACCCTAAGTACCTCATGACTCAAAAGGAAAGAAACCCAAAACCTTTACCAGAAGAAAACGAAGCTTTCTTGATTTCCTAAGTCAAGAGAAAAATCCGAAATTCTAGCCATGGAATATTTAGTCAGATTCCCTTTCCCCACATTCTTTATCAAAAGACCTTTTACAGATTTTCTTGGAAGAGTACTGGGCATTAGAAGTTTTATAAGAATTCCCACACTGTGAAGTAACACACCAGTGATCACAGAACTCCTGTGATTTCTTTTTATGCTCAACAACTTCCACCAAAACATCATTTTGCTGCATCACCACATTAAAAGACTGCACACCTGGATGAAGACATTGCAGCGGTTAGAAAGATCTTCAGAAAACTTCGTTGTGCGTTGCTCCTTGGACAAGATAGATTCCATTTTTGTCATCCACGAGCTCACAAAAACATAGTATGACTGCATATCTCTGGGGAAGGAAACAGAGAATGTTGCTCACTTCAAGTAAGAGGATTACAAAGATTTTCTTTTCTTACTTCTTTCCAAAACTTAAAGTCTTGCAATGGAAATATTTTAAACCTTCAGTCCCAAAAATATAAACTCACCATTCCTAAAAGCATCAGTTTTATATAGTCATTTACATTTCAGTTCTCTACAGGCAAGGATTAGTTACTCTGCCAATAATACCTGCACAATGAGTCAAAAATCATCTATTTTTCAAGAGAACACATGGCCCTCTTTAGCAGTACATATACTACACTTCCTTTAATCAAAAGGCCACATAAAACTGTTAGAAAGTGCTTTTAAACACTCGACAGAAAAGTCCAACACTGGTGCTAACTTTTTTTCATCCAAGTTTGAATTTCTGTTGCTCACACACACACACCTACACACAAACAAATATAACTTGTCATTACATCAATGCCAGACTGGACTGCTCTTAAGTAACATAATTCTACAGAAGTGTATCTGCTTGAATTACACTAGTTGTAATTAAATGATTAAGTAGAGTTAAATAGAGAATTGTGACACTGCAATACAACTTCTTGCAGCAGACGTAGCTGGAAAGTATTCAGGTCTGTTTAGTTCTGTCTGATTCTGTTACCAAAAATTACACTTCTAAAAAGAGTCCTCATATTTAGGGAATAGTCCAATAGTCTAAGGCAGTGCAAGGATTTGTAAACTAGCAAGAAAAGGTTACTTGCACAATTCAAATCAGCAAAATCTGGATTTTATTACAATAGCCTCAAAATTGTGTGTACAAAGTAGGGCAACAAAGCTGGAGAAGGAGCACAAGTGCTGCAAGAGAGCTGAGGGTGTTCAGCTTGGAGAAAAAGAGGCCCAGGGAGACCTTACTGCTCTCTACAACTCCCTGAAAGGAGATTTAAGTGAGGTGGGGTCTGGTCTCTTCTCCCAAGTAACAAGTGACAGGACAAAAGAAAACAGCCTCAGGTTGCACCAGAGGAGGTTTAGATAGAGTATTAGGAAAATTTCTTCACCAAAAGGGTTGTCAAGCACTGGAACAGGCTCTCCAGGAAAGGGGTTGGGTCACCATTCCTGGAGGTATTTAAAGATGCGTAGATGTGGGTGTTGGGGACATGGTTTAGTGGTGAATCTGGCACTGCTGAGTTACAATTGGACTTGATGATCTTTGAGACCTTCTCCAAGTTAAATGATTCTACATTTCCATGAAATGTATGTGAATACCCAGAAGTTTCTCTCAACTTTTTCTTAATCTTAAGAATTGTACCACTGCCCAAGACCAGAAGCAAAGCAGCAGTGCAATTATGCCCTATCTAGAAATTAAAGACCAGGAAAGAATTAAGGCCAGGAAAAGGTGGATTGAAAAAGAAACAGGGCAGAAGTGAAAATAATCTGTCAGAGAATCAGGCACAGAACTAATTTTTCCCCTTCCCTCCTCCCCTCCAACTCAGTTCTGCCAGCTTGCTTATTGGGTTGGAAGAAAACATGCAAAATCTAAGTTTTTACTGCCATTCCACAGACGCCAGTTTCCACTTTCTTCTTTTATTCTGAAACACACAAACCTTAGCCCTGTTATCTTCCTATGCAGTACACTTGTTCTTAAGACTAGCAGCTAAAAATATTCCATCTCATCTTTAAGCATATCTTAGAAGAGAAAGAAGTGAGCTGCACACTACATGCAGAACACAAAACAAGAAAGGCTTTTTTCAAATACAGATAATTTCAAAGACCATTAAACAAGCAATAAAAACAGTCACAAAGAAAGAATTGCTTGCAAAGAAAGTATCATCACCAAGCAGAGGAAAGCTCCAGTATAAGCCTACTAGCAACTTACCTCCATAAACACATAGAAAGCAGAGAGCCCTAATAGAAAACAAAGCATCCCAGGTTACTAGACACTAGTTTAAAAAACAAAAGGGAATTTGAAAATACGGAAACAGAAGTAACTGAAACAAATATTTAGAACTGCCAGGAACATTGCTATTTTGGTGTAATACTATATATTTTTCTGAAAGCATGACATGAAAAGCAGCTTAGTTTTGACCAAAACCTTTTGCAGCAACACTAACACACACACACACAGAGCTGCAGTGAAGTGGAACATGTGACTAACACCACTGAGAGACACACTACACAGCATGCTACTACACTGAATGAAAAAGCCCACGTGCTTATAAACTATTTGCCAAACAGCATCATGAGGCAGTATTTAGGAAGCGTACTTGGTAAGTGACTGTGCCCTCTGCTGTAGAAAGTTCTCCCTTTGTGTTTTAACTGTATGAATGCTTTTCTTGTCCAGTAGTTTGGCAGCAGCTGGAATCTTCTGAATCAGAAAGTTGTCAGCAAACCAGATAATGTTAGCTGTTAATGTAATGGCTGGTACCTGGGAAGAAAAAAAAGAAAGGAGGGGGAAATACTACCAAGTAGCAATAAACACAATTAACACAGTTCAGTTTATTTCTGTGTAAATGTTTTCTAGAGAGATTACATTGATGTTAAAAAAAGTTTCCCTAGATGTTTACTAAGGACACCATGGACAAAATCACTCTCAGTGATTCTAAACAATATTAGAGACTTTAATAATTTCTTCATACCATCCAATATGAAAAAGTCCCAGTCAACTTTGCACTTAGAGGTCTTCCAAAACAAATGTTTACAGCCAAGGTCAAAACCCACAGCATTTATTCAGCACCAGAGTACTCATAACTCAAACAGTTTTTTGTCTTTAGTCCCATATTAATCTTGAGAAGAAAGATTTTAATAGAAATTGCAAGTTTATTTTACCTTGCTGCTATGTGAGTGCACAAATTTTAGACCATCTTTAAAAGAAAATGACAGGGGGGAGTTATAAGAAGTAGAAAATTCTTAACTCTGCTCTCTGACTTTTTTGTGTTCTTTCATTTACTAAGTCTGTCCTATGCTATGCAACTCAGAAAATTACCTACTTCATTACTGAAAGACAAAAGAATAAAGCATTCACCTTTTTACAGACATCCAACAATGACTTGTAAAATTTTTTGTCTATGGTCCGAAAAATCTGAAAATGCAGTACAAAGAGGCCACAGATGCCCACGTATTTATCTCTCTGGTCAATTTCTGAAGGTTCACCTGAAAAAATACACCTTTGTGAAGTTTACTCCTACACAAACAATATGAACAATTTTAGAAACAGAGAAGCTGGCAGGAAAAGCATGAGTTTGCATTACCAAGCTTGGCTTCAACGTTTGTGAAAGCTGTGCGAAGAGCATGAGCAAATTCTTCAGCAAATGTGCTGTTCTTCGACACTGAAACTCCACCATTTAAAGAATCAAATTGTTGCTCTATACAGGCCTGAGTAAAAACGGGGGAAAATATCAATATATCAAGATAATGCCATGAGTTTTGGACCTCAAAAGACTACTGATTTTCAAGAGAATACTGGAAGAGCACACTGATTTAAGACTAACCTAAAGTAAGCCTTAAGCTTCTACAACATACAGATTCTTAACTATGCTTCCATTTTCAAGTATAAAACCAGAAAATATTAAAACACTCTTACACCTGACATTCAAAGCCCCATTTTATTTATTTCCCCATTTCCTTTAAGGAGCATTTTTAAAGAAACCATCTGATGTGCTAGTGCTAAGAAACTAGATGCATATTTGTATTATCACATTATAATATGTTACTAACTGTCCTTCAAGCAAGATTATCACACAAGTCGTTTGTAGGATGTGGCTCACGACCTTGTATCATAAAATCACACACTACTGCTGGCAGTTTAAAAGAGCTCCCAAAACCCCATGACAGTCAAAAAATAGAGACACATTTCATACTTTCCAAAGAGATTAGAAAAGTCTTTAACAGGACAGCATCTAATATCTTTAATGAATTTTTGTTAGGAAGAAGCATCTGCAGGACAGTAGGGGAAACTTCCTGAATGAATACCAGTCAAATCCTACTGATGTTTCAAACATATAATGAAGTCTTTGCTATACAATACTTACTTACTTACTTACTTAGCTTCTACAATATTTATACAATATTGAGGAAATAAAACATGAAAAATGGATAGCTGGTAGCAATGTCCTTTGAAAGAATAAGCCAAACTGTGCTTAATTACTTACCTACAACTTCCCTTCTGAAGGCTTCTACCATTTTCCCCTATGCCATTTAAGATGCAATGGCATGACCTGAGCAACTGACTCTGCTTTGACCAAGTTCAACAACATTATCTTCTGTCCACTATGCCACAACATCCCATTTCAATCTCTGTAATATACACTTTTCTAAAGAGATGGATTCTTGTATGAACACATTTAATTTAACTGTATTAAAAATGTAATAAAATCCTTCTCATCCACCTGTGCCCCTGCATGTTTCAGGGGTATGTACGACCATAGTGGTCCCTAATGACAGCAACCTGTCTTGTATGCAAGGAACGACAGGTCACACTCAAAATATTTTAAAGATTACTGAGGTCACTAATTGATTTGCAGCTAAAATAAAGACCTAGGCTATGTAAACCTGCTCACTATTACGTGGACAAAAGCAGAATTCTGATAATACACAGTCCTAATGCCGAGTTGTCTGTGTTTCTCTAGTTCAGCAGAACAGTCCGCTACCATTTACTGCTACCATTCAAAGCTTGGCACAGTCCAAGCACATGAGAAGAGCAAGAAAGGATCTTACAACAGAGCCTTTTTTCTCGCAGGCACAGATGCAAGAGCCAAATTCACACATCGCGGTAACCGGAACAAAAACAAAATACAAACAAACAAACCAATCATTCTGAAAAGAGTGCTGCTTTCATGTAAGCTTCCTCTATCACACTGGGCAATACTAAGTTCATTACCTGAAATATCATTCCATCAAGTAACTGGCATTCCAGTTTTAACAGCAGTTTTTCAAATGGTTTTAGTTTATCTTCTTGAATCCCAAACTTAAAAGGATTGTGATGGACAGATTTCAGCAGCCTGTAAGGAGTAGGTGTGGAACACACACATAAACGTGCTCACATTTTTATCATACCCTGCACTATTTTGATAATAGATTTTGATTCCCCACACCTACCCTTAGCAGCAACCCCAAAATTAAAAAAAAAAACCCCAAAAACAAACAAACAAAACCCCACAAAAATCCACTAGGTCTGTATAAGCAATTTGCATTTGAGTAACTTCCATTTATTTGGGTTTTCAAGGACACAATTAATATTCCACTAATTTAGCTACCTTTATAATTGTTGACTCTTCAGCTTTTACTTAAGGTACCATCCATTCTTAAAGCTGTATGCCCCTTCCCATGATCAATATGGACAGGGATAGTCTTATCTCAGTCCTGTACACAACTACATTTCTCACTGAATATTCTTTAAACCCCACCAACTATTACATCGTTTGCCAAGATGCTTACCCTGCACTGAAAATGTAACATTCAGTACTTTAAAAACTTACTGATACTGTTACAAGGACACCATGGGAGTTTAGCCCTGTTCTTCACTGAAATTTCTGGAGAGACTACCAAAATCCATGTTCCCACACTGATTTTCTTGGAACATACACAGATGCACATGCTTTTATCTTTTAGGTTGTGGGAGTATTTTTCACATCAGAGACACACCTCTTATACATGGTCCAGTGCTCTTTCAGTGTGGCATGATTGTCAATTATTTCATCCAGAGTGATCAAGACCGTGAGCAACTCTCCTAGATGCTCATATATTGCCTGTTTGTGAAGGGAGGAAAAAAAGGAAAGAAAAGGACTGTAATTGTCAGAAAGTTTACTGCAGTCATATGTGGCACATAAAGTTTCAGTTCCTTTCAATGTATTTTCAGCCAACAAGATACCAGCTAGAGAGTTTTAAACAGGATATTTTGTAGTTTGGCAGCTTAGAACTTTTACTTGTAGTGACACAAGGAATATTAAAGGGTGTCTGCACACAAACTAAATTCCCTGATCTATCTTGACACCAAAAGCACAATTTTTAAAATTGTCTGTATGCAGAGGCACACATTGCAATAAGGAAGCATGCAAACACTTCACTGCTAAGAAAGCTAGAATATGACAGACATGGAGATACCAGGCCTTCCCACATAAAGGCCAGAAAAAGCTGATTAATAAAATAAAACCTTTAAAGGAGATTCCAGATTGAAAGCTGTACTCAAAAGTCACTTTCATGCTGTTTTTCTCAGGATTAATCATCAAGACCTATGTATATTAACATAAGCAAAAGAGTTCCAAACCATTCCCACCTGAAAATGAACTCCAGATGTCTCTATAATTTTAGGTGCATTCCTGTAAATAAAATAAATGTTTTAATGCCTTTTTAATCTTTAGAATAGCTCATATTTATCATGGCTGTTCCATGAAGAATATATGCTAAGATTTACATTTTAAAAATAGACTGTAGAAGTAATCTGATTTTTAAGCTATGTATCAAGCAACAGGAGGAGCCTCTCAAAAAGAGCAAGGATGAAAAAATAATAATATTTCTCAAACATAAAGACTAAAAATGACAAACAATGAAATTCTTGCATCTTATTATATACAAGCACTATTTTTTCTGAAAATAAGCCAAAACCAGTTCCGTAACCGTTTATGAAGCCCAAACTTTCACAGCAAAGCACTATATCTCTAATACCAAAAATGACCGTGCCTTAAATAGAATATTCATATTTTATACATTTAACTCTACATAAAAACAATACAGCATTTCAGGGAGTAATTACTTGTTGCTGGTATACAGGACAGCCAGCTGATGCACTACATTCACCACCACTTCATAACATCGGGTAACAAAGCAAGACAGCTCCTGAAATACAAGAAAATAAAATGCATATAAAATGTGTAGATCCTCCTCATACACAAGTTGTCATTACACCTAAACACTGAACACAAACTACAGAATTTGCAGCCCAAGCTCCAACTATATTCCTAATCCAAGTCAGTGGACAGACCTACAGCAGGACGGAAAACATCCTACTAACAGTTCTGAAAAAGGATCTGGGACTAAGCTAAGAAACTACCAAACACAAGCTTCCAGTACAACTCAGACAATTTATACTATTGGTTCAATTTATCAAAGGCAGTAAGAAGTGACTTGACAACAGAGCCCAAGTACTTTCAGGGACAATATCCCTGTTAGCAGAGGCTGTGCTTTTCTCCCACTAAGATTTAAGAGTCACACTCTGGATGCTGGTAATAGCCAAGTTCAAATTAGAAATTACCACAGAAGCCTGTAGCTACTTTAAGAGTGATAAGCCGCAGAATACTGCTTTAAAACAAACAAACAAAGTCAATGTCTTTGAGAGGTTTGCCTGACCAAGACAGAACTTCAGCTCAGTTACATAACACAAAGTGAGTTAAGAATGTGTCAAGTGTGACCATATAAAGGACTACTTTAATTTCTAGAATGGATTTTAACAAGGCATACCTTGAACAACAGGATAAATGAATCTGAGTTTCCCTTAACTGCAATAATACCTACTCATTGATTTACCTTATAAATCCCATCAGGGAAATGTCAGTGTGTGATGAGTCTGGCCAGTCTGCACACAGATGGCTTTATAGCAGACAGCCCACACTGGCTGAACAGCCAGCCTGCCAGGAGACTGGCTAATAGCTGAATTGTGTCTTCCTCTCCATCAAAAATAGATCTTATTTGGGCTTCTGCCTTCTATCAGTCACCAGTTTTCACAAAACATTACTTCTTATACTTGTACTGCTTTAACAAATGCAGCTGAAATAAGCCAACAGATTCCACAGGAATGGATTAATAGACAGCTGAGATCATGTTTCCTGGAGAGGCAGCACCAGCTGCCATTTTAAAATTTCTGGAAAGTAATCCAATTCAACAGCACATGCATATTAGCAGCTACATAATACAGACAAGATTGTAATTTTAAAGTAATGTTTAAGAGCATTATTTTGATAATATTTTGAAAAAAATTTTTGACTTAGCAAATTTGAGGCTGCTGAGCTCTAGAAAGCTCAGAAGAGCCAATAAACCAATACATGGACATAAACTCTATGAAAAATACTTTTAATCTCTTTTTGTCACCTTCATATTCTCACACCACCCCCGGGGATATGCTTATAACACTGACCAGAAGAGCATTTCCTAATCTAGGGATACGGAACACCAAATGGATTTAGGACAATACAGCTGCTGAAAAACAACAAACTTCACAAGCAAAACATTTTCCTCATAGCTTTACCATAAATAACACACATCTGTTAGCACAGTAAACCCTCCCTTTGGGGTAACATCCCACATGTCCCTTCCTTCCAAAGTTTTTCAACAATTCCTAACCCATTACAGCATAGAAAGTGGGCTCACAAGCAATGCTGCTGTATTTTTGTGTAGTGTTTACCCTATAAATATACATATCAGCATAAATCCCTTAAATAAACAGACTTATTCTACAGAGCTGGTTTGCAATGCACATAGAAATCCAGACAGCCAGAGACCCTGCTCTCAGCTTCCACCTGGACAGAGCATCCTAGCTCTGGAAAAACACAAATGTACAGTAGCCCCATTTGAGAACCACTAAAAGGTCTCAAACATCTGCCAGGAAAGAGATAGAGAATGAAGGATGAAACCTACAAAGTTGATGAGACAAAAAGCTTGGAAAATGAGGAAGAAAACCCAAGAGATCCTAACAATTAACTGCACTTCAGCATGGTAAAAGAAGTTGAGAAACAACTTTCTACAGCATTCAACTTGTCATGACTCAGTAAACGACTACTGCCATGCTGCTATACAGCAAGAACAGGAATTTTAACTCTTGTTAAACCAGAATTTGTTTAAACATTCTGGAAGCTTCCTCTATATTCTCTACTTCAACACAGATATTTCATTACAGGCAATATTACATAAAAATAGAAACATTTTTGGAATGGGACACTCACTTAAGTTATATCAAGGACAAAAAACTCCACAACAGACTGAAACCCAAGAGCACAGGAAATCCTCAGAAGAAAAACAGATCCTGTTTTCATGAAAAGGATCCTGAACAACCAAACTGTATACGAAATAAGTGTTCTTCCAAAAATTTGTTTGGAGGAGACACAAGCAATTTTTTTCAGGTACATACTTTGATTTTTCTTTCTTCTACCAGCTAAAAAAACCCCACATGTATAAAACAATGAACCTATTTCCAGTGTTCAATGAACACTAAAACTTGCTAACCAAACCCATAAAAATAGCTATCTTTAACATCAGATGAAAGCAACCTCAATTTATCTTCTCCTACTGAAATCTTTTAAAGTAAATTCTAATTCCTTCTCTCATTAGACTTCCAGAGACAAGTATAAAAAAATCCCCAAACAATGTGTGATACGTCAGCTGGTTGTGACAGGTCTGCAGGCAAAACACAGTAACATATCAAATGACTGTTACGCCTTTCAGCAAAATGCAAACAGGATATGGCAGACTGTTAAATCCATTTTGCAAGTAAAATTAAGATTATAATTGCTGTCAAACAATCAAAACATACTTTACCTGCAAGAAAGAAACAAATCTTCCCATCTGTATTTGGCAATCTCCCTCCACCACGCTGGAATCTGTGGCTTAAAAGAGAAACATTTGTCAACACTTTCTAAAGCCTGTGTTGTACCTGTTAAACTAATGTTGAAGCTTGCCCTCCAAGCCATTTATTTGTCATACAAGTAGAGTGCACTATTTTAAGTGTATTGATGGAGCCTCAAAACCTCTTAATTTTGCTCTCCTAAGGTGGATTTATTTTTGGAGTTTCTTTTTCATTAAAAATTACATGGTTTATAAATTAGATACAAAGTTGGAAAAAGTCTCCTTCATCTGAAAGAGAAAGAATAAAACCCATAATTCTTTAAAGGCATATGTATTATGTAACTTCATATATATGTTTTCATTTTTAAGGAATTTGCATGAAAATACTAGGTATTTATCTTGGAAGAAACATCCAGATGTTTTTTATTGAAAGAATATACTACATGATTAACCAGAAGGAATTAATTTTCTTTTTCCTACATATCCTTCTGCACAAAAGAAGAGGCTTACCACCATAGCTTCACAGCATTATCTGTATGACACAGAACACAGAAGTACAATAATTACATCACCCATGCCAAACTATTTCAGTCATCTGGAGCTGTTTAAACATTATCTGAAAAAATACTGTCTTTCCAACGTGACAACAGATAGATGCTATAGACTTGAGATTCTTCTTCTGAGCAAAAAAAGCTCACTTAAAATTACAAGTTTACCTGCCTAAGAAATGCACGTTTCTTGCTACATAAAATATATTCTTTTAGAGCTGTCAGAGATTAAAGGAGTCTCCATACTTCTCTAACATGGAGCTCTGGGACAGGATACTAAATATTGCAATTGCTTCCTCTTTACACATCTTATGCAAACTTTAATCTCTTCAATGTATGTCCCAAAAAATCCCATCCAACTACCTAAAGTTCCTAGACAAGTCCTAGCCACTGCAAAGACAAGATGGGGGAAAAACTTTCTTTACACAGATGGAACAAGACAGCATAGTAGTTGTTTAAATTTCAACCATCCTTGAGCCAGTAACTTTGCCAGCTGTTTAAAAGTAAGCAAGCTTGCTGTTATCAAAGTAAATGCTACAAGCAGGGATATAGAAATAGAGAACATAATTTCTGCATTCCTACCTAAACCTCAGAAGGCTGACCTCTCAGTTCCTGCCATTCCCTGCAGAACACTCATGAGGAACAAACTGCTGCTGTACTATATTAATCTGCTACAGTCTGACTTTTTCATGCTAGAGACACGGAAAATTCTGAGGGATCTCTAGTATCATTTTGGCAGCATACGACTTTAAAATATTTAAAACCATATCTGATAAGGCATGCAAGTCTGCTAAGAAAAAAAAGGAAAAACAAAAAAAAACAACACACCAAAAACCTCCCACATAACAAGCTAACAAATCCCCCACTTTTCCATGCTCCTTAACCACAACAGTTATCTTATACAGCACTTGAAAGAATGTTAAACAGTCCCAAGCTCAAAGACTTCACATTCCCTGATATTTCCGTCTCACTCTCCTGTCTCTTGAAAAGCTTTAAGAATGCCCTTTTACAATACTACTATGAAAAGGCTTTCCCTCTCTTGCTAATTACTGAAATAGAAACAAAGTTGGGTGATAGGTCTCTGAAGCAACGCTTTAATATATTCAATCCTTATAACCATGATCCGTGCTTATTCCCACACTAGTATCCCTTAAGGTCAGTCATATAGGAGTTACCAGTTTAACTCGAAGAAAAAACTCAGCTTTCACCTCAAGCAGGGTCTCATGATTTGTGAACTGACTTACAATTACTTGTGCCCATCTTATGCCATGGTCTAAACACGTGGTGTGAGTTACCTGCTCTGGAAGGGCAGGTGACATCAACACACTCCAACTTGTCTTGGAATACCAATTGTGTAAGTGAAGAGGGCAGGACTTGGGTCAAGTTATTTATTAATAGTTTCATTGTTTTACTACAATTAAATCACAGATTTATTGTTTTACTACAACCGATGTCAAATATAGTCCCAAAACGAAGTAAGTTGGTTTAGGATGTGTTTACATGTGAAAAACATGTTTTCAATGCCATACCTTGCAAAATAGCTGCTACAGTAGACAAACTGTATGTAAGACATTTAATACAACCTCAGCAGCTCACACTCCCTACCTCCCATGCAAATAAGGCTGCAACAAAATTTCCTGTTAATGTAACAATACTTACAGCAGGTAACAGGGCTTTACAGATAAACATTATTATCTTAAGCTAACTCAGGACAGCTACAAGACACTAACATATATCCCTATACCCTCGAAGTTCTCTATTTGGTGTGCATCAGTTAAAGACACAGAGAAAGCACATATCCATATTATAAAATTACAGTTACTGTAGCATTTAATATAACCTGAAGCAATAATGCAAAACTAAAAACTTTTACAGTAAAGGGAGCTACTTACCTCCTTCTCCATAAAACAAGAGGCCATTATAAAATTTAGTTTCTGCCTAACAACAAAAGCAGAAATTTGTTTTTTAATAAATAGGATATATGTAATCACACTACAAAAATTATTTAGATATATCTTGTTTCTTTACTGATAAAAATAAATCTATATATCAGCTTGCCAAATTGCAAACCTTTTCATATACAATAATAAAAGTCAGCTGAATTTACCTCATATTTTAACTTCTTGATTTCACAGCAAAGAGCAGCATACACAGTTATAACTTTGTTTAGAACCTAGACTCAAAGCAGGGAAAAAAAATCACACAGATTACAAACAAGTTCACATTTAGAGGGCTTGGGCTGAGGTTGAACAACTTTTTTTTTCCTTTAAGCATAAAGCACTTACCTTGTTTTCTGTCTTTATGAGCTCCAGGAGGGAGGACTGTTCATATGGCAAAAGCTAAAATTAAAATAAAAAACAAACAAAAAACCACAAAACAAAACAACCAAACAGAAACAACAAATGAGCAACTTTAGAAAACATTAGTCAAAAATACATTTATCCAACTAGGTAAGCATTGCCCCCAGTTTAATCTCAAATAGGGTCAGTAATTAGAAAGCCACAGTTGCCCGTTACTGGCAACCTGCACTGCAGGAAACCTTCGCTCTTCACCTTTACATGGAAATACCTTTCCTTTCACTCTAGGCAGACAGGCAAATAACTAGGTATATTACATGGCATTTAAAACAATTTACTTACAAAACTTACAAAAGCCTGGTCATTATGGCTTATGTAGGGAAAAAAACAGCTCAGGAAAACTAAAACATGAATTAATAATCCCAACTGCCAGAAACAGGAAGCAGAAAATACATCTGTATGCAGGCACTGACAATTTGTACTTAAGTCAGCCTGATTTTGACTAGTCCATAAACATGCAGTAGTGTGGTGGCCCTACACGTAATTTATTCAAATTATTCAGACAGATGATTGCTTGAGAGTGCATCTTCAGCACAGACAAGTTTCATATGGCAACAAAAGCACTTTTAAATTATGTCTGCAAATTCAGTGAAGAGGAAAAAATAATGCTCTACAGAGGAGAGAGAACCTGTGACGAAGAAAACAGCCAATTCTGTACCGAGGCCATTAGGTCAAAACACAACCTATAAATACACACACAGTTTGCTCTGCAGTTTTACAACCATTAGTGAGCTCTCCTGGAACCCCAGCCCCCAGATAAAAACACCAACAGTCACAGGGAAGAAGTCTGCTGAAACCAGCCTTCCCAACACATGAAGAATTAGAAATTAATTTAGCTTCTGCTAGTATCCATAAGACTAGAAAATAATAATATGAAAACATCTTCTCTTATAATATGCACCAATTTATTAATTACTTGATAATTAAAATAGTATGGGATAGGTTTCTCCAACACAAAAGTCAAAATTTTAAGAGCACAAATGCATCAAGCTTTTACTTCTAAGGTTTTGAAGGGAAGAATGAACTAGGGAAGTAACAGTTACAATGTATATTAAATATATGAAGACCTTTAAAGCAATAGGATCAAGACTGAAGTCCCAAACATCTCCAACAGAGTCATCCAAAGCATCTTCAATTCTCTTCAGCTGAGATGTATATTCCTCAAGAAATTTTCCATAATTCTTCAACTGCACTTCAGCATGAATTTCTGAGAATTGATAACATTTGTACAGTTTTATGGACAATTCAATAAACTGCAATATCAAAAAACGTTATTAAAAACTTTTAATCTGTTGCTATTCAGCTTTAGTCCTGTATTCCTCATTTTGCTGTGGCATTTTTCTTTAATAAAATGCAGCTTTAATACAACATTCTTATTTGTTTTAAAACAATCCTATAACTTAGTGTCGGTTTAAAAGAAATTCAAATACTACGTAAAGAGTATCAAACATCTAAGCAGTATGCAGAAAACTAATTTTTTAAAGGTACATGTATTGTTAAACTAAGACCTTAACAATCACATAAGGTGCTCAGCAAAGAAATTACTGTAGAAATTGTAACACAGCAGTTGACTCTATCCATCAGCTGAACCAGTACACATGCATTTATGTAAGAACTTTGAGGCAATAGATCTATTCATTTCAGCCTGAACAGCAGCTGAATTTCCAGCAATCCTCTTTCCACTTCTCCCTGCTACCTCTCAGTGAGTTATTTGAGCACTACATGGAAAGCTTATGGCTTTTAGTCATTCCCTCCCACTTTCAAATTCACCCTCCTCAAGAAGAATTTTTCTTCTGCTGGGCATTGAAATGCACAGCTGTGCTGTTAGTGTCAGCGCAAGTAAGTTCAAAGGGACAAATAGGTTGAAAGGCTAACATTCAGCTGGTCAAACACCAACAACAGTGGTCTTAATTAGCAAAGTAAATGTAAAGGCAATCGGCGCCAAGAAAAGTTCCATTCTCTCTATCCTGATCTTTTTTCTTCCCATACTAAGATGCTCCCCAGTCCTCCCCAAATTATACACAATTGCTGACTTAGCTGCATAATCTGAACCACAGAGTAAATTATTACACAGTTCAAGGCTCCTACACTCAGGAAGTACAATCCTTTCTCATGTGAAAACTAAAGTGTCTTCCCCAAATTAGATAACAAATCTAAGAGCTTGTGATCTTCTGCTATTTGTTGAAAATAGGATTATCTAAAAAAAGTTAGAGAATGCAGGTCAGCTGAACCACTGAACTTTTCTTACACAAGAACTCGACTCTTACATAGCTTTATATGTGTCCTTTTCACATTTCAGCAAGTAGACTGGCCTAGAAAGTTAAAAATAATATATTCTTTTATTCTACGTGTTCAACCTCTTACTTATCCTCATTGCAAACAACTGAGCCAAATGGTAGCTGATGGCTACTTCAGTGGGAGAGCACTGCTGAATCAATTATCATTTAAACCTTTTTTGCAGAAAGAAAATATCTGATTGAGACACTGCACCAGGCAGAAAGAGAGGAATGAATAAAGACAAATTGCTAAGGAAAAGATGAAAAGGACTACATACAGGGAGGTTGAGACTGAGAAGGAAAAATGACTGCAGTGAAGTCCTGAATTAATTTTAAGATAGTACTTTGAAAGTGGCAGCAATGCCAACCATAAAGACGCACAGACTGCAAAGCCTACCCAAGGAGCACAGCACACTCTCCCACATTAATGGCATTAGTGCCACTGGGTTCTAGCAGTACCTGCAGCATAGACAGTGCACAGGCACTGAAGATTCAGGAGACTGAATTTCATGTAGAAAGACAAACAAGTGAACAAAACACTCTCCATCAGCAGCACTCCCGGCACTGATGCGTAGCCCTTAAGTTGTATCATTGTATTATCCTATTCCATCAAATCTATCTCATCTTTCAGGTACTTCCCCATGCATCTTCTGTAAGCTTTGCTGCAGCAAACCAGTAAAAAACTGATAGATGCACAGCCCTGTGAACGGATTTTAACCAGCCACCATGTTAGCTTCAGTGCTTCCCTGCTAGAAAATTTGGAGTAAGGGAGATATTATAGAGGTATGCTGTGGTACTTCCCCAATCACATCTCCTCCCTTCACACACAAGACAAATTAAGAACAACAAAACTGGCAGTCATTGGGGCTTTACAGGAAGAACAGAAAAAACCTCAAAGTCATACAAGAGTAGGAAATTGGCACTGCTGTTCAAATCAGTTCTCTGTGAAACAAAAACATTGAGCATCTGAGCACTTCTCAAACAAAACCTCACAACAGCACTCTGCTAGAGATCCACAGACTGGCACCTTTCTAGCAGACAAATGACGGATTTGAACAACACTACGGCTCATTAAACACTTCCAAATACTTAATTATTGATAGCCATCAATTTGCTACCTTGTACTGATCATCTATAACGTAAGAGATAGGTGTGAATAATCTCTCACTTTCTTAGTGAGACAAGAGAGTGGAAGCTCTTAGCTAGACAGAGATAGGCAGAGTTGCATGGATAAAAAATTATTTGGAGGTGAGGGAAGCTTTCTAAGATGCAGAACATTTTTCCTAAATAAACTGACTCACACAGATGAAGGAAATTAAGTCATAGAAAGCAGATATCACTCTTTTCTTCAGAGCAGCATACATATTTCATAAGGTATGATCTGTTTACAATAAAGTTTGATTTAGTTTCTCCTCAGGTGATAAAACTAAAGCATTATATTTGGAACAATGCAAGAGATCAACTCAGCAACACAGATCTCCCAGCTTAATCTTAACTTCTTCCATAAAATCAGCAATATCAATATTCAATGAACTCATTGCTCACAGGACTTGCAAGTGCCACGTCCATACATATCTAGGACAGAGATGTAACAAACTAGACTTACGTAGTATGTTATGTCCTCAGTTGAGAAAGTTGTAATTGCTAAATGTTAGTGATACAAAGTGAAAGTAGACAACAAGAACAAAAAATGCCTTTCAAATCACAGGAATTTTTTTTGGCTTTTCTCTAGAACACTGTATGCTGTTCTGGACGGAAGATCAGCCTGTTTGTTCACCCTTGAGATGGTGGTAATGGAGCATATTATTTCTTGGAGCTGCACTTCATGTCATGGTCAAACTAGTGGAGATCAGGCATTTTGAGCAAAAGCTACATTTTCCTTTCCAAAACTAAAGAATTGATAAAAAGCTCTGCTCCAGGACAGCTTCAGTTTCCACTGAAATCTAGACTAAATGAACATGGCATAAACAGTATCATCCCTTGGGATAACATTATATGTGAAACAGTTGGTCCATGAGTGACATATTTTCACAGCAACACCTGGTATAATTAATTTGGCACAGTTCAATTTACAGTATTACAGTGTGACAACCATGTAAGTTCCCCGTTTAGAAACTAGGTCACCTCCACAGGCTGAGTAAAACGTGGACTTTGACGGGCACATGAACCCACCGTGAAAGATTTCAGCATCGCAAGGTCTTATTCAATTATATTTTAAAGGTGAAACTGCAAGTGACTGCCCGACGCCCGTGACAGAGAGCCTTTACCAATGAAAGCTGAGTACAACTAACTGCTTACAACACATCTTGATGTGACTTCTCTGGATAACCAAGGAAGCCACTGCAAAAATTTGTGAGCCACGAGAAATGACCGGGAAGGAAAGAAACACCGTCCCCACGACAAGTCCGGTTCGTGCAAGAAAAGAGAGGGTGGCACAAGCAGCCTGGCCCTCCCTGCCACGCGGGGGGCACCGCAGGCGACTCCCCCGAGGGAGCAACGATGAAGGGCTGGAAAAGCCACTCCCCCCACCCCGAAACAACCCCGACAACTACGGAGAGGGTGGTGGGAGGAAAGAAGGTCACAGCGGCCGCCCACCCCCGCAGGCCTGGCCGCAGGGGGATCAGCGCTGGGCTGGCGGCAGGGGCGCAGGGCAGGGTCCGCGGGGGAGCCGCGGAGGGCGACCCCGCTCAGCCGCCGCGACTGCTTCCTCCTCCCTCCCTTCCTCCCTTCCGTTCCCGGCGGGGATGCAGCGGGGGGGCGTGGGGAAAGCAGGTTCTACTCAGCCCGCGCCTCCCCCCGCTCCGAGGCGGCTCCNAGGCGGTCGAACTCCCAGTCCGGGGAGAGGGTCTCCAGCGCCATCGCCGCCGACCCCGTCAGCGGCCGCCCGGCCGCCCCTGACTCAGGCGCACGGGACTTCCTGCCCCGCGCCCGCGCCGAACGCCGGGAAATGGAGGCGGAGGGGGAGCCTGGGCTCCGGGGGAGGAGGCGGGACAGCGCTGGCGCCGCTCCGCCGCCCCTCCCTGCTTCCCTACCTCCCTCCCTCCCTCCCTCCGCCCGCCGCTGGGGGTCGGTGTTGGCTGGTGTTGCCACAGCTGAGGGGGAGCGCGGGGCAGGACCCGCGGGGCGGGAAGCGCTGCCCGGGTGCTCGTGGCGGGGCAGGGAGTTCGCTTCCTCCCCTCTTTCCACCGACCCCCGGCAGCTTGAGCCGGTCGTGCTGCTGAGGCAGGGCCGCCTCGGGGCATTGGGGCTTTGGGCGCTTTCTTGCTTTTCCCCTGGGGCTCGGCACCCCAGCCCCGTGCCTCTGACACCGACTCCGCACCTGTGTCAGGCTGCTGGCAGGAGGGAAAGCTCTGCCGGCTAAAGCCGATATCGTGACAGCCCCCGCAGCCGCCCCAGCCCTTCCCCTTTCTGGTGCTGGAGGAAGGAAGCGGTGCGAGGAACTGTCCCGGCTCTGGGAGGGCCTGGAGCTCAGGGACAGCTGCAATAGCACCCGCTTATCATCCCGCTGTCCTCTGTGGTCACAAGGGCCATGAGGTACTTACCTACGTGCCACGGTTTTTATTTTTTCCCAGGGCTCTGGGGGGTGTAATATCAGAATAAAAATAGAAATACTTGGGATAGGGAGAGAAGTAGCCACTCAGGGCCATTAACAGTGACCACAGCAATTTCATTACCTCAGCAGAATCTGTAGCATCAGCAGAAAAGGAAATGGCTTTCAAAAGCAGTATCGCCAGGAGCATCAGCAATGTCAGTACGGAAAGAGCAACAAAAATAGCAACTCGGATGAGAGACGTATCAGTAAGTGCAGGACCATCCATAAAAGCTAACTTGGTAATGCAACAATTCTGAAAATAGCACTTGCTTTCTGATTGCTTTATGATTTAAAAGGAAGCCATCCTTTGGAACCTGTTGGTTGTAAAATTTCTAGGGATGAAAGATCTGGTTGGTTGAAAGATCACGTTTATTGATGAGTTTTTCTTATTTAAAGTGCATTCGAAGAGGCCAACCTGGGAAAGAAGAGATCAAGTTTAGGTTTGTGTGAAACGACATCAACAATGTTTGGAATAAGTTGTTTGTTTGTTTTGTTGGGGGGTTTTATGGGAGAGAACTCTGATTTGGAACATGTCAAATAATCATGATGTAAATATGTCAGTACATCTCCTCTACTCATTGGCTCTTATGGAAACTGAAGATGTTCACATTGGGTTTTAATGGACCTAGAAGTTTAATTGTGCAGGACATTGACAGCTGGCAGTGAACACATGTCTCTAAAGAGATGATAAGTATCACACAAAATGAAAACACAACTTCTGCTAGATTTTAAGGATTTTGTTCTGTCTATGCAGCTTTAATTGAACTCAATATAACTGCTATACATTTATTCAAGGCCGATGTATGTCTTCCAATTTTTAAAAATGAAACACAAAAATAGAGGAGTTTTCTTTACAAACTATATATGCTTTCTTTGAAACAAACACTGTTTCTTTCAGCTGTGAAAGACTGCACATGAACAGAGGCTTTCAGACTGCTTAAAAAGTAGTCATCAGGCCTTTTGCTCTCTCTCTCAGAAAAAGGTGTCTTTGAATTCTGCAGGATGGTACAAGGGAGAAACTTGCAGAACTGGCACTTGGTAGGGCCCTCACATCCCTCATCTAAACTGAATTTGTAAAGTAAATATTGCAGGGTTGCTTGTTGCAAGGTTGTGAGATCATCAAAATTGGATGCAAGGTAATCCAACTGGGTGGTCTGTGCAATGGCCACACCAAAGGGTGCACTGTGATCCCAACAGCATAAGTGATGTAGCCTTTATTTTAAATATGGAAAAAGAACATTATTTTAAAAGAAAATGTGTTGAAATATTACATTTGTTTTAAATGGAGCAGGAGGCTCCGTAACTGAAAAGAAAATCACAATTATACTCATGTAAGTACACTGGTTAAATTTATGATGCCATTCATGGTCCACTTATTTAAATGACTGATAATTGGCTTTTCCTTTGGCTCCCTAGGTGGCAGTGTTTTGTTGCTCACGAGGAATTATTTAGGTCATTTGTAGATTCCACTAGAATTTCTGTTTTCTCTGAAAATCTGATTTTGACTTTATCTTGAAGCTCACTGGCAACAAGACTGGCTTGGATTTGACTGATAAGTTTGTTGGGCTGTCTTATCAGTGAATGGCTTTATGCTGTTCACTCATGTGAAATTACTGACATTTTATAAACATAATTTCTGAAAGTTGGGTGACACAGCTGCTGTTTGTACAGGAAGCTTTTACTTGGTACAAGCTCATAGGAATTGCTAAGATTGCTCAAATATCTGTTAGAATCTTCAGGCAATAGAGTAGTGAGAAAAGTCTTAAGACTTTGTTTAATAGACAGTGATTTCTAAGCTGACCATTACCAAACACAGACACAGTTGATAAAACAATCATTTCTTTTGGTCAGGCCAAAATGGTCATGAAATGAAATTTCATAATGGACTTTCACAGGAACTGAGTGAAATGTGAACACTAATATGTTCCAGCTGAAATTACGTGTTGCTTGAGTACCAGAAAGGGTAGGTGCGAGAATGAAGTCCAAAATATAGCAGAATTAATATGGTACTATGACTGTTTTATTTATGGAGTGGTTAGGTATCTATGGATTCATAAATCAACAGGGGCTTTATTCCATTAGGTACTAAAAATCCTTTTTGCTTTGAAATAATCCCAGTTGGAAATGTCTTTCTACAATGGACAATACAGTTGCCTGGTATTTTTGAACAGTATTTTTCTGATAATTGAAAGCATATTGATAACTTTAACAATCCAAACAGAAGCCATTTTATTTTTTAAAAAAATGAAGGGGTGAAAAGCACCCAGAGCAGAAATTGCTTCTCATGTATACAGACAAAGCTCCACCAAGATTAACAGAGTTCGAAATTACAGGAGAAAGAATTTGACTTGCTGTATCTGCAGAAACCCAACTATTCTAGATGTCCCTTGTCTGTGGAATGTTTGATGCTGAGCTCTGAACATTTTAAATAAAATAAAGATCTTGCTCAGAGTTTTTGTGGCAGGATTCCCAGAAAGGATTTACCATCTGAGATCTGCTCTTTGCAGCTCTACTCCACAAAGATAGCAACAACTTTTGCAGATGTAGTTTCTACTCTATCGTATGGAATCTGAGAGGCTTCCATTTATCCATGTGAGTAAGGCATCTGCACATGATAGTTCTTGCCACTTGTTAAATTGGTGAACTAATCTCCTTTCCTCATCAAATATGTATGCCTCCTTTTGGTTAGTCTGGAAAAATGAAAGGTCAAGTGTAAGGTTTTAAATGGTTAATGTCTACTTAAGACCCTCTGGGAAAAAAAAATTTAAATAATACAAATTTTAAATATAAATGTTGCAGAGATAACACACAAAGTAACTTTCCCATAAAATCTGGCTTCAGCAAGTGGAAAAACGTGAAATGTTTTTATTGTATGAAATTTTAGTTGAAACTTGTCATGCAATTAACATACTTAGTGAACAACTATACAAAGCCTTACTTTATTTTTTTTAATTAGTCTTTAAAACTGGGTGAACTCTAAAGTACTCCTGAGGAATTTGAGTCTGAACTGTGACCAAATCTTTAATCATCATGAAAAGCCCCATGAAGGCTGATTTCCAACAACAAAAAGCCTATGCAGAGCTAATTTAGTTGATTACTGAGTCCCAGGGCATGATTTTCAAAGAAAGCAAATCCTGGAAGATTCCAAGCAGTTTCCCAAGCACTTCAGTATGTGCACGCTGTGCGGAGCACCGTCTTTCCTAATGATCTTGCCAAGTCTTGATGATGTCTTCAAAGGTACTGAGTAGCATCTGCTTCACAGAAATCAACAGGGATTAAAAATACTCAGCTGCATTAGGTCTTATGTTTGTTCTGTACATTTCTGCACATACAAACACGTTTTGCACATTTTTGCTATTGAACAAGCACGGTTAACGCCTGAATAGTTTTTGTAAACGTATTCTCCTATCAGGTTTTGCCTTTTGCTGACATACATCTCTTGAAAATGTGCTAACACTAAGGAAAAAGCCCATGCTGTAAAGCTTAGTATGGGTAATTGCAGGTTTTTTCCCAAAGCTAAACTTTGGCTTTAAGAAAAAGGATCAGTACTGGAAGGAAGAAAAAAAAAAAAAAAAAGCTTAATGTATAAAATGGGCTCCAAATAAAGTAGCCACTGATGCTAGGATTTTTTTTTCACAGATTAACAAGAAATCGATAATTTGCAAGGTGCTTCTCTGACTGGTGTACAGAAATTGATGGGTAGTACTTTGGGTCACTTTTTCCAACAACTCGGATAAAGCCTGGAGGAATGCACTGTAACTGTTACAATGTTTAACACTGATGTTGGAGTTTACTATGTCGTACAAGACCTATCTCAAAGAGGTCAGCCTAATAATTTTCTGGATACCAAAAATCTTGATTGTAACTATTTGCACTTTAAATTCTAAATAGGCAATTTATTAAGTGGTTGTTAAAACCCATTTGTATGAATTCATCACTGAGGATAAGTGTGAAGCTGATGATATGTAGATACCATCCTTGTCTATGTTTTAGCACACCTTTATCCCTGTTCGTCTCCCTGCCCCTCTTATTGCTGTGAATCTAAACTAAAGCCCATGTCTTCCTTCCCAGCTCTTTATAGCATAACTCTGATGACAACACACATCTTCTCTCGTGAATTTCCCTTTTGTCACCTAACATTTTAGTAGCCTGTGAAGTAAATGGAGGTCTATTATTGTCTCACTAGGTTAGGAATTGTGTTTGGAGATGAAGGTATGCCAACTAATTAAACCTTGGTGCTTTACACTTGCGTTGTTGCACTGTCTATGTTGTGTGTGTATAGGGAATAGAGCCACAAGTTACTACAAATTGCTTTCCCAGGAAAAGCAGGTATATTGCCGTAAGCTTGTATGTCGGTGGTTAAATGCCAAGTGTGTAGGGTTCTGGTTGAAGAGGATTTTGGATTATGAATCAAGATTTGAAGTTCTGTGAACATCAGCAATGCTTTAATCCAGTTCCAAACATTGCATTATAGGACCATTTTGATATCAGCTGTTGTAGTAGAAGTTGGTTGCATTCTATTGTATGGAATTTGTGCAACTTCCATCAAGTCATGGGAATACTACACACACATTCATTCCTCCTAATGTCAGAGGTAGTGCTATCATTCCCTTAGTAAGGACTGTCAGTACTTCTTATTTGAGCAGATCGTGGATTTGCTCAGCTGCAAACTGAGCCGTGCATGAACCTGTATAATCCTTGTATTGCTACATTACCTATCAAACTGTGCAGTTAATCTTTCTGAAAGAAACTGCCAATTCAAAAAGGAAAAAAAGATATTTACAACCGGCATTTCAGACCAACAGCTCCTGCAGTAGTTAAATGATGCATTCTACTTCAACAAAATTATGAGTTTTAATAGTTTTATTGTACAATTTAAAGAGGGAGTATTTTAAAGAAACAGTTTTAGCAATGAAATTTGGTAGATTTTTTGTGAGATAATGGGAAGATATGAGGCTGCATACCCATGGAAGTAGCCAATAACAATAGAGCTTGTACCTAGCTTTTCTTTCTGTTTAAGAAAAAGCCGCAAAGCAGAATCTTTTAACATTCTTAATGAAAGTCTGGAATTCTTTTTAAACCCACAGTACCACAGATACTAGAGAAGGAACCACTTTTATAAACATATTATCTCACTTTGTTAATAGAACTTTTTGATGAATTTTACTTGTTTAGTTTTTAATGCCTCAGAGCAAAGAAAGTCACTAACTCCCATAGTTGATTATTCCATAATCTAATAAATCACCACACACTCCACATGACACCATCATGAGAAGAATTTTAACTGAAGTGGCCAAGTACTCCTATACTTGTAGGTTTTTCACCCCATGCTCAAGAAATTATAGGAACTGACTAATGATTTTTCTTCATTGAATTTTCTTTGCAAAACTGAAGTGCAGTGGTTTATTTTAATTAAAAAGTTTTTGTTATAATTTCTGTTGCTTCCACCTTAGTGCCACCTACACTTAGGGGACTGCCAAGAGCCTTGATTAAAGGACAGGATATAGTTTTGCTACACAGGACTAAATCAGGGAATGAATAATAGTATGAGAGTCATAATGCAAGCCCTTGTGTAACTTTACTCTGTGGGGGGATTGTGTTGTGCCAACCTGACTTTCTTTGGGACTGGCACAATTTACCTCTTTGCAGTACCCCTCCTTCCTGTGCCCCCTGAACAGGGAGGGAACAGCAGTACTGCAGCAGTCCTTGTCCTTAAGGTACTTCTCACCATTTAAAATACCCTAAAAAGAGAAGTGGGCCTTACCCTAAAATACCCTAAAGAAGAGGGTGGGGGCCTGGGAGTTAAACCTTGGTGATTACTATTGCAGTTCTTTTGCAGGAAAGCATAAAAAAAGTCTCATTGAGATACGGATGTTTGTATGTGTTAGGTAAGACTTTGTCTACTCTTATTTTCAACTGTAGCAAGGTGACTGCAGGTCATAACTTTGACTTGAGCATTGTCTCTGACCTCTCTGACATAGTTCACAGCTTGGCTGTAAGAAAAATTTTTCCATTTTTGTCTTCCTTGTTTTCTTGACAGGAACATCATGTATTTCAGTTTATTACCCACCCATGTTCTTTAAGTGTTGCTGGGGCTTAAACCTGACCTAATTTACAATGATGCTTATATTGCTGCCATTCTGTCTGCTCTTGCTTTTGCTATTCCTGTACCTTTTGGGGTCATTTTCATTTGCTTTCTGGTCCTTTTAGCACCTTGATTTTGCATTTTTAGGATCTTCTCCATACCTCTGACATGAAGATTTTGTCGCAGCTTCTGAATAATATTGAAGTTGAAGCATTTTTATTAATAGAACTCAAGGGGTAGATTTATAAAAAAATTATTAAGTAGAGTGAGCTGCTTTAAAAATACGTGGCAATGGTGGTGATATGGATTTCCAGAAAGTCATTAATGTCCTTTAACCACATTACTGCCATGAAATAAACTAAAATTAATGCTGACAATCTACATTATCTTTGACTGCCACAACAGATTCAAGGGAATGTCTCACCAACAGCCTCAGTAGAGGGCAAAGGTGAAGGGCTCTGTCCCCCCAAGCTGTAAATGGCCAGGGCACTGCTGGGGACGCTGCACACACCTCAGACCGCAAAATGCCACCTGAGTGACCATGACTACACGAAAGATGAGGAGTTACTGGAGAGGGTACAGTGGAGAGCCACAAAGATGATGAGGGGTCTGGAGCATTTCTCTTACAAGAGCTGTGGGAGCTGGGTCTGGTTAGTCTAGAGAAGGCTGAGAGGGGATCTCATTAATGCCTGCAAATACCTCAAAGACGGGTGCCTAGAGGGTGGCGCCGGACTCTTTTTAGTTTTCCAGCAACGAGGAGCAATGACCAGAAACTAAAACACAAGAAGTTTCACCTCAACATGAAGAAGAACTTCTGTACATTGAGGGTGGCAGAGCAGTGGAACAGGCTGCCCAGGGACTCTCTCTATGGAGACATTCAAAACTCACCTGGACGCATTTCTGTGTGACCTGCTCTAGGTGAGNGACATTCAAACCTCACCTGGACGCATTTCTGTGTGACCTGCTCTAGGTGAGGGGGCTGGACTGGATGATCTCCAGAGGACCCTTCCAAGCCTAGTGATTCTGTGACTCCCGTGCTCGCGGGCCGGGAGCCCCTCACGCCACCCCTTTCGTCCCTGCCCTCGGGCCCCGCGGCAGCAGCGGGAGGGCTCAGCCGCCACGGCAGGGAGCGGGGGGCAGCGGCGCTCGCCTGGCTCCCCGCCCCTTCCCTCCCCTC
>VXAZ01010267.1:0-15485 GCA_013399875.1 Gymnorhina tibicen
ATCCACAGGGATTTGGGGGATCCGGGGCTGTGCCTGTGTCCATGGAGGGATCCGGGGGATCCAGGGCTCAGTCTGTGTCCATGGAGGGGTCTGGGGGACCCGGGACAGTGCCCTGTGTCCATGGAGGGGTCTGGGGGATCCGGGACAGTGCCCTGTGTCCATGGAGGGACCCAGCGGGAGCAGAGAAGCCCCAGCTCAGCAGGGAGAGGAGCTCGCAGGGGCCGCTCCTGGCACAGCCCCTGGAACCGTGCCAGGAATTCACAATGGGAACGGGGCTCAGCCGCTCCTGCCGGGACCTGCCGTGTTCGGTGTTTGCGAGGCTTCGGGCACACCCAGAAATTCAGGGCTTCGGAAAAAAAACCTCAGCACCTGGGCAGGGGAGGGGGAGGGAGAGGAGGAACCACTTCAGCGCTGAGGAATCGCAGCGTGACTCAGGCTCTGACGCAGGAAGCAGCCAGGGCCGGGAATGGGGGAAGAGGGCGGGCAGCCCTGGAGGGGATCCTGGCAGCCCCTCCACCCCCCCTGCCCTCGAGACTCGGACCCTCGGAGTCCATGGAATGTTCTCGGCCCCAGCAAAGCTGCTCCAAGCACTTCCCAGTTTCCCAACACCCATGTTCACCTGCCTCAGAACCAGCTCCAAGAGTCCCAAAATCTCCCTTGTCCCAGCTGGTGAAAGCCCAGTGCAGCACCAAGAGCTGCCCCCTGCCCAC
Source organism: Gymnorhina tibicen (assembly GCA_013399875.1). NCBI lineage: Eukaryota > Metazoa > Chordata > Aves > Passeriformes > Artamidae > Gymnorhina > Gymnorhina tibicen. The sequence continues at coordinate 711 of VXAZ01010267.1, forward strand.
AGAGAGGCAATTCCCCCCTGGGAAAAGGGGATATAAAACACCCGGAGCTTCCTTTCCAGCGCTTCCAGAGCTCATCACGGAGCCAAAGGGATCTGTCACTCCTCTGGGCAGGAGAAGGGATGTAGGGATGCAAGACCCCACTGACAGAAGATTTGGAGCCTTTGGGGGTTTGGGGGTCTGGAATTGCTTGGAGAGGGGTAAAACAGCCCCAGTTCAGCGCCTCGGCCGCGGATCCACTCCGGATTTACACCCCCTGCCCTCCACAGGGGGTAAATCCAGCATTCCCTCAGCATTCCCGGGGGAATTCACCAGAATTACCCATCTGCACCAGTTCATCCCCAGCATTCCCAGTGGTGACGCTGGTTTGTCAGGACAATATGGCAGCAGTTCATCCCCAGCATTCCCAGTGCTGACGCCAGTTTAAGTCCCAGTTCCTGAGGTGGGGACCTCATGGAATCCCAGCTGCTCTCCTGGTTCAAACCAGCAACGGAAAACCCTCAAAAACTGGGACCCCGAACCCAGGCTAAACCAGGGGGAACAAACCCAAATATCTGGATCACGAGGCACTCAAAGAATCCTGGAGTTCATTTAGCCTTGGATGTGCCATGGGGAATCTGAAATTCAGGAGCGTGAGACATTTCCCCTCTTCGGAGCTGCCATGGGACCAGCCCTGTCCGAGTTCCCCCAGCCTGCTTTTGGGGAGCACAAGTGGAGCCCCTGGATGAAGGGCTGGGCCCCCTCCATCCCTGCTCCCGGCAGTTCCCGACAGCAGCCCCTGCCTTGGCCCACACCCACGGGACGTGCTCCGACCTGCGCCGGGATTCGGGATCGGCTCTCCCGGACGGATCCGCCCAGGCCCGGCCCTGGCGGGAGCTCTGCACTTACACAACCTGGGAAAAGCTTGGGCAGGAGCCAGGGGATCCCACCTGGACCACGGGAGGGGATCCAGGGGTTGGCAGGACTGAATTCCAACACAAACTGCCCGCGTGTCCCTCAGGAACGGGAATTCCCACCTGGAGGGGAGGAAGGAGCAGCTCAGGGCCTTGTATTTGGCTTTATAAACCAGGCCTCGAGTGGCTCCAGCTCCTGCACCGGGTAAAATCCCAGTCCACAACTGGGAATTGCCTCTGGACTGCTCACCCTATTCCTCACCCTGGGAAGGGGCAGCATTCCCACTCCTCCTTCCCAAAGCGGCCGAGCTGTTCCAACCAGGAAGGCCCCGAATTCTCCATCAGGCACAGAACCCCCCAGCCGCTCCCTGTGCTCGGCCACCCTGGAGCTCCAGCGGCACGTGGGAACGGCAGCACAGCCACACTCGGGGTGCTCCCGGGCCCCCCAGAACCCTGCTACCCATCCCAAGGCCAGGCTGGACGGGGCTTGGAGCAGCCTGGGCTGTGGAAGGTGTCGGGAATGGCTTTAAGGTCCCTTCCCACCCAAACCATCCTGGGATTCTGGGACCAACCCAGGTGTTCCTGAAGCAGGAATTGACAGAGCTGCCCTTCCCTGCCAGCTTAAACCCAGAGTTCCAACTCCAGCACAAATGGGACGAATCCATGGATTTTGTGCGAGCTGGGCCCCTTTAACAGCTCCTCTGTGCCAGTTCCTGTGCATTTTACTCTGAACTGGGAGTTTTTCACCAACCATCCCAAGCATGCCAGGAATGGGGTGGGGATGTTTTGACAGGGAGTCCTGGATCACGTCCAGATCCCACCCAGCTCCCTCCTCTCACCTCTCCCTGCTCCCGATGTGCTCGGCTCCGGGTGTCAAGAGACTGGAATTTGAGAGAAAACAGACTCGGAGAGCGAACACTGCCCAGAGCAGGGGGAAATCCAGGGATGCCGGGCCCAGGATCACACACACGGACCCCTGTGGGAATGGAACATCTGGGGCTAAACCTGCATCTGTAAAACACACCTGGGGGAGCATCGCTGAATCCCACCCGTGAGGGAGCATCCCTGAATCCCACCTGTGCGGGAGCATCCCTGAATCCCACCCGTGAGGGAGCATCCCTGAATCCCACCTGTGCGGGAGCATCCCTGAATCCCACCCGTGAGGGAGCATCCCTGAGAATCGGGGTGCACATCCCTGTTTTCAGTGAGGCTCCTCGTTCTCCCTCAGCTGCTGCTGCACCTGGCTGGGAAAGGAGCTCGGGAGGCTCCTCCCGGCCCCGGGGCAGCTTCGGGAGCCGCTGTGGGTGCGTCCCCGGAGCCTCCCGAGCCCCGATCCCTCTGATCCTCCCGCGTCCCTGCCCTGGGCTGGGAACGACGCGGCTCTGGCTCCAGCCCGCTGCGCCTGGGTTTCGCACAGGAGGCAAATCTCGGCGGCGCGAAGCTCCCGCATCAGCACATCGGCAGGGCCGGAGCCTTCCCGGCCATCCCGGCACGGCAATGCCGGCCGGGCCAGGGAGGGAGGCCCTGGAGGTGCCCAGCTCCTGCTCCGGCCTTCCCGAGGTCCCCTCGGCGGTGCTGCTGGGGATGGTCCGGAGGGTCCCTCGGTGATTCCGTGATCCCATGGTCTCCCGCCCCTCCGCTCTGCCCCAGCCTGCTCTTTGCCACCTCCAGGCCCCCCAGGTCACCCGGTTTTCCATCCTGGAACCACGGCTCGGGTGCCCAGGGAAAGCAGTTCCTGCGATGGGGAAAAGGGGACCTTTCCCTGTTCCGTCCCCAGCCAAGCCTGGATTTCCGTGACATCGTGGAGAGGGGCCAGGATGAGCCACTCTCCGTGCCCTTCCTTAAGGGACCCCATGGCTCCTCTGGGCTTCCCAGAGCCTTGCGGACCCTCGGGATGCTCCTGCCCAAAGCGTTCCCTCAGGGATCAGCGGGCTCAGTGCCCCCCAGCCCTGGACCCGAAATCAGAGTCCAAAGGAACCAGCTGGGGCCGTCCTCAGGGCATTTCCCAGGGAACAGGGGGAGAATCGCAGAATCCCAGAAGGGCTTGGACTGCGAGGGACCTGGAAGCTTCCAGGGCTCCCTGGAACCTCCGGGTGCCATGTCCCATCCTCTGCTCCTGCGTCCACACCCGCACTGGATCAGAGAGGCTTTACGGGCATTTCCACTCTCACTAAAACATTCCTTCACCTTCCAGCTCCAAATCCTTACACACCCCTAACAGCTCTTCCCTTGGAGCCCGCGGGGGAAGCGGGCGCGCAGACCCTCCGAGGCCTTGGGAGCGTTTCGTGGCGGTGCCCGTGCCATGAGTCAGCTCCCGACTCAGCGCTTCCCACAGCGGGGCCCGCCGGGGCCTGCCGGGCTGGCACGGCCTCGGGAACGTGCTGCTGACAGAACGCGGGGCAGGAGGGAACAGGGAGCAGCCCTGCCTTCCCCCCCAGGCACAGCGCCCTGTTTGGGACACGCCGGAGTCTCCCGGGAGACCTGGAGCCGGCCCAGGCCCGGCCTTCCCTTCTCCCGCTCCCTTCCCGGGGAGAGCTCCTTCGGCCCGCGGTCAGAGCTGCACCGAGGCTGTCCCGGCCCGGGGAGATCCCAGCCCAGCACCCCCAGCGCAGCCCTCCGGAGCAGGGAGCCCCGGGAATGCCCGGCTCCAGTCCCAGCTGCAGCCACAGGTGGCCGAGCTCGGGGCAGATTCCACTTCAGCCTCAGTCCTCGGCGGCACGGAGCTCATGGACACAAGGCCCGGGAGGTGCTGCGGCAACACCTGATCCCCAAACCGCACTCAAAGCTCAGGAGATCCTCCAGGAATGTCTAATTTGATTCCCAGTTCTCATCCAGTCACTCTCCTTTCCCCCCCTCCCTCCTCTCCAAAGCAGCTCCCAGACTTACAGATCCCATGGGATCCCGGTTCCCTCTCACTGAGCCTTCCAGCCGGCACCTTTTCCACTCCAACCTTCCCTGCACATTCCTGTGCTCCCAGGTGCGGCCCCTCTGCTCTCTCCTGCTTTTCCGTGGAAACCTGGACACCTTTCCCAGCTGCCCTGAGCACTGAGCAAGCTGTCCTGGAAGAAGCCAAACCAGGATTCCCCCCGGTGGGATGAGGGTGGGTGGAAAAGGGACCTTCCCAGGTCCCCGTGGCTGCCCGGACCCAAGGACGAGGCTGTCAGCAGTCGGGATCCACAGTGGGACTGGGGCGAACCAAAGGCAGCTCTCAGGAATTCATCCTGTGGGAATTCTGTGCCAGCAGTGGGGCAGGTGTGGAGGCAAAGCCCCACCTGAGGAACGCGCTGCAGCTCCTGCTCCAGGGGCTGGGGACAGGAAATCCTTCGGGATCTGCCCCAGTTACCCACCAGGAGCTGGCACTGGTCAGGCTGGGAACGTCCGGCCAGACAACACAGCGGTCACTCCCAGGAGATCCACAAGCCCTGGACAGAAGCCACCACACGTTCCGGAGGAGCCCTCACAACTTCCAGACCCCCCTGTGTCCATGCGCGGGCCGGCCACGGACAGACCTACAGGGGACGTTCCTGCCCGAGGGGATGGACCTTCGCCAGGTGGACACGGAGCCAGAGAGCTCCCCGGGCCCCGTGGGGGAGATATTCCATATCCGTATCCATTTATTAGAGATTTGGGGAAAATCCTTCGTGGAAGGGTTGTCCAGCCCTAACAGGGCAGAGTCCCCAGCCCTGAAAGCGTCCAAGAAATGCGTGGATGTGGCACGTGGGGACACGGTCAGGGGGGACCTTGGCAGTGCTGGGTTGGCCTCAATGATCTCCAAGGGCTTTTCCAACCTGAACAATTCCATGATTCCTGGCTCAGGCTGTGCCACCTGCTCTGAGGGGACACCAAGACTGGCTGGATTAGAGGGGTTTTTCCCATAAAACCTTCACCCTCCTGTTCTCCTCGCACAGGGAACGGAAATTCCACCCAAAATGACAGCAAGGATCTCTTCCCTCATGGCAGCCCCTTCGCAGAGCTCTTCCCAGCACCATCTCACACAGACCCATGGAGTGGTTGGGTGGGAAGGGAACTTAAAACCCACCCAGTGCCCCTCCTGCCATGGGCAGGGACCCCTCCCACTGTCCCAGGCTGCTCCCAGCCCCGTCCAGCCTGGCCCTGGGCACTGCCAGGGATCCAGGCGCAGCCCCAGCTGCTCTGGGAAATCCATTCCAGGGCCTCCCCACCCTCACAGCCAGGAATTCCTGCCCAATATCCCATCTATCCCTGCCCCCTGGCAGTGGGAAGCCATTCCCTGTGTCCTGTCCCTCCATCCCTTGTCCCCAGTTCCTCTCCAGCTCTCCTGGAGCCCCTTTAGGCCCTGGAAGGGGCTCTGGGATCTCCCTGGAGTGAGGTGAGCACCCCCAGCTCTCCCAGCCAGGCTCCAGCCTCTGAAGCCAAGCTGGGAGTGCCTGGAGCAGGGGTGTCCAGCAGGGACGTTCCCGGAGTTAATGGAGATGAGGAGACAGAGCTGAGCCATCCCGGGCTGGCAGGTCTGGGAGCCTCCCTGCTCCCTCCCTGCTCGCTCCGTTTGATCCGTGCAGGATCCCAGGGAGCTGCTTTGATGTGTCAGCCTGGCAGCAGGGCCTGTTCCAGCACGGCTGCTCCCGGATTCCTGTGGGAACAAAGCTGCAGCTCAGCAGCTTCCAGAGGCTGGGACTGACCCCGGGGCGGAGCAGGGACACCGAGGGACACAGAGGGACCCCCTCAGCATCAGCTCCCCCGTCCTTCCCGGGGAACGCAGGAATTGCAACCCACCAGTCCAGCAGAACGGGTCACTGTGGGATCCTGGAGCATCCCATCCCCCGGGGCCTGACCCCTGACCCACCACATGCCGGGGCTTTAATCACTTATCCAGTGTGTGTCCTGCCCTGGAAACACGGATCAGATCCCTCCCGAGCTTCCCTGCTCCACAGCAGGGTCCCCGCTTGAGTTCAGACAGCTCTGACCTCGCAACTCCCTCGCTCCCAATAAAACCGGCTCCGTCGCGCCAGGGAGGATCCAAGGACGGAGTGGCTTCGTCAAACATCAGGATAAAATTCCAGGGGACTGATAAGAAGCGTTTTATGATCCTGATTGAACAGGGATTGTCTGGTCAGAAGAGATAAGGCCTGAGAGCATTTCCTGGAAGCAGATCCCCACCCCGGATCACGACTCTGGCCCCTTCCAGTGGGCCCAGCTCCAAGGGAATAAGGACGCTCCAAACGAACTAATTCCAAGGAACTTGTGCCTGGCCTAAGAAATGGTGGCAAAGATGATGTCCATGATGATCCAAGGGAGTTCTGTGCCGAGGCGGAAAACAAACAAACCTGCCTCAGTTTGCTCCAGAAGTGAAATGGGAAGCCTGGGGTGCTGAAACCCCAGAGAGGGGTTGGGGAGCCCAGTGAGAAGCTTCCACAATGTGCCAGCTTCTCCACCAGGACCAGGGAGGCTGAAACGAAGCCCTGGAGACTCCAAGGAACCCTTCCCGCCTGGAATTAGCCCTGAGGGCTCATGGCCAAGGCACTTCCATGTCCAGAACTGACAGCCCGAGGAAGGGAATGGCCAAACTCTCCCCGTTCGTAACCCAGCGGAGCAGGCCCTGCCCGCAGCACGTCAGGGAACCCCGGAATGTGTTTGGGTGGGAAAGGACCTTAAAATCCCATCCCATCCCACCCCAGCCACGGGCAGGGACACCTCCCACTGTCCCAGGCTGCTCCCAGCCCTGTCCAGCCTGGCCTTGGGCACTGCCAGGGACCCAGGGGCAGCCACAGCTGCTCTGGACAAATGTCCAGAGTGACCCCAGTGATCCCTTGGGTTTGTGCTTGGTTTTCCCACCAAGATCCCCCCAGGGCTCTGCTCCCTCCCTGGGTCACCTCCCCAGTCCAACCTTTGCCCCAGAACTGGTGACACTGGGAGGGAAAAGCCAAACTCCCAAAGGGTGTCTGGGCTGGGACTGCTCTTTTCCCAGCTCCCCAGGATCAGATTCCCAGATTTCCACAGGTTGCCACCTCTCCCTTTTCTCCTGTAATTCCAAAGTGACAGGAGGAGCAAGAAGGAACCTGCCCTGAGCTGAGCCAAGGAAATCCAAACCTCTGCCCTGGGACCTGCAGGGACAAGTTCCCGGCCCAGGGAGCTGCTGCCAGCTCCCGGCTCCTGAAGTGGATCCCTCCACCCCTGGGCTGCTCAGATTAGACTGGAAGTTGAATTAATCCACTTTTTGCCATGTCCCCAGTTAGAAATCATGGAATGGCCTGGCTGGGAAGGGGCATTAAAGCCCATCCAGTCCCACCCCTGCCATGGCAGGGACGCTTCCACTATCCCAGGGCCCTCCAAGCCCCATCCAGCCTGGCCTTGGGCACTTCCCGGGATGGGGCAGCTGTGATTTAACACTGACAGAATTATCCTTCATTTTCCCAGCCAGGAATTCCCAGGGCTGGGAGCTGCCCATCCCTCAGCATCAAAGCCAAACACAGCTGAACCAACTCTCCAAAAAAGCCTTTTATGGATATGATCCGGCTCTGGTTTGGAGATTCTGATCCAGCTCTGGTTTGGAGATTCCCTCTGAGGAAATGCAATTCCATTTGCTAAAGCCCAACCCGATTCTGGGAAGGGGGAACTCACAGAAACATCTAAATGTGGTAAATTTGGGAAGCAGAGGATGAAAACCTGGATGAGCTCTGGGAAAGGGGCTGTGGGGGGACTCCTCCCTTCCAGGGCCAGGGATGGGGGAATGGGAAGGAATCACAGCTGAGTTGAGGAGTCTGAAGAATTCTTTCTGCTCCAAGGGCTCAGGAGAAGCAGCCATGGGAATGGCACAGCGACCCCAGGATCATGGAACAGCTCAAGTTGGAAAAGCGCTCCGGGACCATGGAGTCCAACCATCCCCGAGCACGGCCAAGGCCACCCCGACCACATCCCCAAGTGCCACATCCACACGGGAACGGCTCTGAAACCCCTCCGGGGACGGGGACTCCCTCTCCAGCTGTGTCAGGAAGCTCTGGATGTGGAAGGGAGCAGCCCCGGGACATTTGGTGCTCCCAGGTCGTTTCCTCTGGCCACGCTCCAGTTCCTCACTCCATTCTTCCCTGGGAATGTCCTTTGTGCTCACCCAGCACGGGAATCTGGGAGACAGCAAAGTGTCCCTTAGCCAAGTGACACTGAGTGCCACCGGAGTGGCAGTAAGGAGAAACCCAAAATAAAAATAAAAAAGGATCTGCTTCCTCCAATCCTGCTTCCTCCAAGGGCTGGAGGCACCTGCAGAAAACCTGGAAAGTGGAAGCTCCAACGCCTGAATTTTGATGCTTGAGCTCCCCTGCCTCGATTCTTCCATGCCAGGAAGGGCAGAGTGACCTCCCACAGCAGGGGGAGGCTTAATGAGGCTTAATGAGTCCCAGCACCTTGCAGGGGACCAATTAATCCCTGCAGGGCTTATTGGGAGCAGGGCGCAGCTCTGAGCCCAGGGTCCAGCTCAGCTGCTCAGGTTTTCCATCCCAGAAGTGCTGTGCAATCACACAGCCAAGATTCCCCACCAGGGAATCAAACCCATTCTGGGGATGGAAAAACTGAGGCAAAGCGGGCTGGAGCCCGGGAACGATCCCAGAGCTCGGAGCTCGGGAGCTCCCCAGGCTCAGCCGGGTGCTCCAGGGGAGCAGTGGGAGCTCTGCACTCCCAGGGCAGCTCCAGCTCCCTCAGCAGCAGCAGCCGCCCCTGGCTGGCCCGTACTGGGATCAGGGACATCCCTTTTCCCCCTGCTCCAGGTGTCCTGAATCCTACCAGGGTCACCCAGCCCAGGAGTCCCTCACGGAAACCGAGTCAGGTTGTCCAGAGCAGCCGTGGCTGCCCCTGGATCCCTGGCAGTGCCCAGGGCCAGGCTGGATGGGGCTGGGAGCAGCCTGGGACAGTGGGAGGTGTCCCTGCCATGGCAGGGGTGGGATGGGATAATGTTCAGAGTCCCTTCCCACCCAACCCTTCCCTGACTCCAGGATCTCCATTTCCCCATGGCTATTTCTTCTCCGCGAGGAACGGCCACGGAGCTTTGCCGCTGTGCCAGGAGCAGACGTGGGTTTAACCCCCAGCTGGAATTTCCCTCTGTCCCACCCTCAGGAAAACTGGGAACACGTTTTAGCCACGTGGGGAACGCAGAGTGTTAAAGCAGACAGAATTCCCCAGATCCTTACCGCAGTGGGATCCATGGGATCTCTTCCAGGCTCTCCCATCGCCGGATCCCAGAGCTGTTCCCACCTCTCCCATCCCAGCACCTTCCTGGACAGCAGGAGCATGGAGCTGAAAGGAAAACAAAAGTGATTTCCCCTCCTCTTTGCTGAAGGACTGACTCCATCTTGAGCCCTGCAGCATCCCGGGATCCCAGACCCATGGAATTGTTCGGGTTGGAAAAGCCCTCAGAGATGATCGAGTCCAACCATCAACCCAGCACGGCCAAGGCCACCCCTGCCATGGCCCCAGGTGCCACATCCACACTTTTCTTGGACATTCCCAGGGACAGGGACGCCTCCAGTGCCCTGGGCAGCCCCTTCCAGTGCTTTACAACCCTTTCCATGAGGGAATTTTCTCAGTATCCAACCTAAACCTCCCCTGGTGCAACTTGAGGCCGTTTTTCCCTTGTTCCCTGGTAGCAGATCCCAAATCCCCCCGGCTCCACCCTGTCAGGGAATTTGGGAGAGGGAGAGGGTCTCCCTAAGCCTCCTTTTCTCCAGGCTGAGCACAGGGATTTGTTTTGACCATTCTGAGCCATATTTGTGGCAGAATCCAAAGGATTTGGCTGTGCCGAAGCCAGGCAGAGGGAATTCTGGATCTGGGCCATTCCCGAGGCGCTGGGACAGAACCTTATCAGCAATTCCAAAGTCCGGGAGGGAGAGATAAGGAGCCATAGTGCAGCTACAGGCACCCCGGGCATAGACAGCGCGGAAAAGCTGGAAAAATAGGAACTGCCAACTCCAACCCACACTCTTCCCTCGAGCAGCTGCCCAGGAGAACTCCCCAGGCACATCCTGGGGGGATTCCCAGCGAGTAAGGAACAGGAACCAGGGTCTCTCTGAAGGAAAAGATCCTTCCAGCCAGGGGCAGGGACAATTTGGGATGCACCTTCCTAGCAACTCTTCCTAGAACTTTTCACAGGGAAGCACAAAAATCCCCCAAGGAAAAAGAAAGGCAGGAATTCTTTCCCCCTTTAACTGGGAGCAGGGACAGGGCCGGGCTTAGCTCAGAAACATTTCAAAGGTGAAAGGAAACAGCACCAAATATTGACACAAGGGAAGGGAAACATTCCAGGGGGGAAGGGTGTGGGATGCACGATCCTCCAGTGCCCCCAGCAGCACGGCTGGGAAAGAGCAGCTGAGCAGGAGGAAAGGGCAGGAAAACACGGGATGAGCGACACCCCTGGAGTCAGCAGAGCTTCCCAGAGCTCCTGGAATGTCAGGGAACTGCTCCGTTCCCAAAGGGATTCCCATGCTGGAGGAGCTGCAGGATCCCTGTGGAAGCTGCATTTATGTAAAGGGCCTCAAGTTCTCCTGCGACCCTGCCCAGCATCCTGAAACACAGGGAATCCTGGAATGGCTGCATGGGAAGGGACCCTAAAACCCATCCCATCCCATCCCATCCCATCCCANATATCCCATCCATCCCTGCCCCCTGGCAGTGGGAAGCCATTCCCTGTGTCCTGTCCCTCCATCCCTTGTCCCCAGTCCCTCTCCAGCTCTCCTGGAGCCCCTTTAGGCACCAGAAGGGGCTCCAAGGTTTCCCTTCCCTTCCTTTCTCCAAGCTGATCCACACATTTGCTTCTCCCCCTTCCCTCTTCCTGCAGGAGGAATCAAGGAATTCCCAGTAAGGACAGGGACCAATCCACCCAGGTTTTCCCTGCTCGCCCGGGCAGGAGCAGCGACACAGCAGCACCACCTCCTGGAGGGGACGCCTCCTCTCCCTCGGGAACGGAGCTCACCTGGAAGAAGGCTCAGGACAGCCCCGGGCTTCCCTCGCTCCCGCCGGAGCAAGGAGAACGGGAAGTACAACAGAATTACCAGCTCAGTGCCCCGGCACCGCTCAGGTGCTGAAAGGAACGGGAACAAAAACAGGATTAAAAACCCCAACACGGAATTTAGGATAAAACTCGGCGATTTTTATTCCAAGGATCTTATTCCCAGAAACACTCACCGCTGGGGATGAACCCCTGTCTGGGGAGAGCTGAGCCAGGGGCTGGGTCCGGGGAGGGGACTGTCCTGCAGGTGCCTCACTGACGTCCTGGGGAGAGTTCTGGGTGGATTTTGGGAAAGGTTCCTCATCCAGGGGGTGGTCGGGCACTGGAACAGCTCCCCAGGGAATGGTCACAGCCCCAAGGAACCAAAGCTCAGGGTGCTGGGATTTTGGGATCAGTGGGATTTTTGGGTTGTCCTGGGCCAGGGGTTGTAGTTGATGATCCTTGTGGGTCCCTTCCAACTCTGATTATTCCATAATTCTGGGGGTCAGGGAGTGCTTGGACAACACTCTCAGGCACAGGGTGGGATTTTGGGATGTCCTGTGCAGGGCCAGGAGCTGGACTGGATCCAGGTGGGTCCTTCCAACTCAGGATGTTCCATGACTCTGTGATCCCTGTAGGTCCCTTTCAGCTCTGGATATTCCATGATTCTGGAGGTCTGGGAATATTTGGACAACTCGGGCATCATGATTTTGGGATTAGTGGGATTTTTTTGGGATGTCCTGTGCAGGGCCGGGAGCTGGACTCGAGGATCCTTGTGAGGCCGTTCCAGTCAGGACGTTCTACATTCCCTTGGGCACGTTCCCTGTTATTCCAGGGAATGTTCTTGATACACATGGAAAGCACATGGAGGACCTTGGATTGCAGGAGCGCTTCCTCGAACAACCTCAGACCCCACAAAACCGTCCCAGGAAATCAGTCAGGGCCATTCCCCGCCTCCGGCTCCCAAGGGAAGTCAAGGCCTGGTCCTAGCGGGGGTGTAGGAATTCCCAGCGCTGCCTCCTCGCCCAGGAGCCCGGGGGTGCCGGAGGCCGCTCCTCAGCGGGAGCCCTCGGGGCGGGCGCGGGTGGATCGGAAGAGCAGGAGGCTCCTGTCCCAGCCGGTGCTGCCGAAGGAGCGGACGAGCTCCATGGCGCATTCCTGCGTCAGGATGCGGGTGACGCTCTCGGCCATGTCCCCGTTGATCCGCAGGGATCGGAAGTGCTCGAAGTCGTCCCGGCCCAGCCTCCGGAGCCGGCGCGCGGCCGCCCGGTAGCACTTCCAGGGCTGCGGCTCCACCAGCAGGAACGTGCACAGCGAGGCCAGGAGGGCCAGGAATTCCAGCAGGCCCCTGTCCCCGTGGTTCAGGTGGATCCACATGGTCACGGACATGCAGAAGCCGATGTCGAAGGAGGAGCGGCCGAAGCGCTCCAGGTAGGAGCTCAGGAAGGGCTCCCTGGCCCCGGAATCCATGATGTCCAGGCTGGCAAAGGAGATGGACGCAGGGAAGGGGCTGCTCTGCTGGGCCCTCCGGATCAGCTCGGGATCGATGTCACAGCACAGCAGGTTCAGCTCCTTCCCGGCTCCCGGCGCCTCCGGGCTGGAATCGCTCTCCTGGAGCCCCACGAGGTGCTGGTACAGAGCCACGCTGAGCTCCTGCGGGAGGAAAACGGGGACTCAGGGAGGCCGGGATCCCAATCACGGCACCACCCCGCAGCTTCCTCTCCCCCCGGGCTTCCAAAGGAAAATCTGACCAAGATCGGCAAGAGATCCGCCCCGGGAGCCCTGAGCAGCTGGAGCGGAGCCGGGATCCCCCACACCTCGGGCCCGCTCCAGAAACCAGGGGCCCGTGGAATGCTCCGGCCTGGAGGAACTCGGCTCATCCCCTTCCAGCCCTGCCATGGGACACCTTCCACCAGAGCGGGTGGCTCCAAGCCCTGGGGATTCCAGGGTCCCCTGGCCTGGAGTCTCTTTCCAGTGCCTGCTGATGGGAAGGGGTTTAGTCCTTAACAACAGGAGAATCCACGGAGCTCCTGCGGGCACAGGGCGGGCTGGGAACGTCCTCTGGTGGTGACAGGGGCCTCCTGCTGGGCTGCTCCACAGGCTCACCTGGAACGGGGTCTGGAATCGTCCTTTAGGGAATGCCTCAGGCGGAATTCCAAACCTGGGAACAGCAGGATTGTCCCGGCCAGGGGGTTTCAGGTGGGATCAATAATTCACCTGTGCTGGGCCAGGTGAGGACCCGGGGACAGTTTGGGGTTCCCAGGGCAGGACGCTGAGGGACTGGAATGTGTCTGGAGCTGGGAAAGGGCTGGAGCAGCAGAAGGAGCTGGAACATTCCCGAGGGAGCTGGGGATCTCATCTGGGACCTCCTTGCTCTCCAGCCTGGACAGGAGCCGGGGCCAGGAGGGGTCGGGATCTGCTCCCAGGGAGGAGAGGAAGCGGAATCCAGGGGAGGCTTAGGCTCGATTGGAGGGAAAATTCCTCATGGAAAGGGCTGTCCAGCCCTGGCCCAGGGTGTCCAGGGCAGGGGGGGAGTCCCCATTCCCGGAGGGACTTTACAGATCCAGGACAATGTTCCTTCCCAGTGCTCCCCGTCCTCCCTCCAGCACTCTCGGCACTGCCTGCCCCAGCGCTCCCCATCTCTCCCAGTGCTCCCAGCACTCCCCACCACTGCCCCCCACCGTTCCCAGCTGCCTCCCCCGGCTCCTCCATCTCCCCCAGACCCCTGCCTTTCCCAGTACTCCCAGTTTGTCCCATTGCCCTCCTCCTTCGTTCCCCTCCAGTGTTCCCAGTCTGCACCACCCCACACCAGTGCCTCATCCCGAGCCTTTTCCATGGGCTGGATTGTCCCCCAGTGCCCCCCAGTCTGTCCCAGTGCCAACCCGTGCCCCCACCCGTGCCCCCCAGTCTGTCCCAGTGCCCGCAGTAGCAGGGGGCTCCCAATCTGCCCCAGAGTCCCCAGTGCCTCCCACCAGTGTCCTCCAGTCTGTACCGGTACCCCACACCAGTGCCCCCAACACCCCAAACTGGTGCCTCCCCAGTTGCCCCCACCCCGTCCCCCCAAGGCGCCCCGAACCCGCCCGCGTGCCGCCCCCTCACCCCGGAGTTGCAGCCCACATCGAGCCCGAGGAGCGGGCGGGTCGCCGCCGGGAAGAGGCTGCGCAGGAGCCCTTGGGGCAGGAGGCTGACGCGGCCCTCGGGCGGGTGGAACCGGGAATAGTTCGGGAAGTTCCCGTAGGGAGCCGCGCCGGGCTCGGGGCCGCGGCTCCCCTTGCTCATGGGCGCCGCCATCTTCCCACTGCTCCCGCGCGCCGGCCGGGAACCGCAGCTGAGGAGAAACGTTCCGGGGCAGAAATGTTCCGAGGAGGGCGGCGCGGGGCAGGGATGGGGACAAGGGACAGCGCCACAGCGCGGCCACAGCCCCTTTGGGGCGAAAAGAAGATATTTTAGAGATTTTGTGTAAAAAACCCTGTCTGGGCCTGCCGGGCTGCAGAGGGACGGCGCCGACCACCCCTGTGTCCTCTTTGAACGCTTCCCCCCTGCGTTGCCATGGCGACGCCGCGGCCCAGTGCGGTCTCAGGCCTTGGCGGGGCTGCGGTATTTAAATAACACGGACATGCCAATTAGGTAATATAAAATCATGTTTTATCATCCAAAACACGCTAATTTTGTTCAACTAAATAGCATATAAATGCTACTTAAATCAACGTTATTGCATGCATGTTTGAATAACGTAAACCGATGTTATATAAATAAATACCATATAAATGTTACACACAGATAAATGTTATTTAAATCACACTTAAACCTCGATTGCGCTGGGGGTGCCCAGGACCCCTCAGGCTGCAGCTGCGATGTGTTTTAAAGCCGAAGGAAAGGGAAGGTAAAAGGGGGGTTTGGGAGGAGGGGGAGGCTCGGGGCCGGAGGGGGGGTCTGGGG
>VXAZ01010267.1:16199-36550 GCA_013399875.1 Gymnorhina tibicen
CTGGCCCGGGTCCGTGCGGTGCCCCTGGCCCGGGTCCGTGCGGTGCCGCTGGCCCGGGTCCGTGCGGTGCCGGTGCCGCAGCCCGGGGAGCAGAGGGCGCCCGCGGCTCACAAGGGAAAGGCTCCCGCTCCCCGTTCCGGCGTTTCCATGGGATCTCGGAACGGGCTGGGTGGGAAGGGACCTTAAAATCCAGCCCAGCCCAACCCTGCCGCGGGCACGGACACCTCCCGCTGGCTCGGGTCGCTCCCAGCCCCGTCCAGCCTGGCCTGGGACACCTCCAGGGATCCAGGGGCATCCCCTGGGAAATCCACTCCAGGGCCTCACCACCCTCTCTGGGAGGAATTCCTGCCCAAGATCCCACCCATCCCTGCCCTCTGGCAGTGGGAAGCCATTCCCTGTGTCCTGGCACTCCAGCCCTTGTCCCCAGTCCCTCTCCAGCTCTCCTGGAGCCCCTTCAGGCCCCGGAAGGGGCTCTGAGCTCTCCCTGGATCCTTCTCCTCTCCAGGTGAGCAGCCCCAGCTCTCCCAGCCCGGCTCCAGAGGGGCTCCAGCCCTGGAGCAGCTCCGTGGCCTCCTCTGGGCTCTCTGCAGCAGCTCCAGGCCCTTCCTGTGCTGGGACCCCTGCCCACAAAAGAAAGGCAGAAAAAAGTGCAAAAATAAATGCAATTTTCCCTTCTCCAGGCAATGGAATTCAGGGGGGTTGAGGTCTCCTCCAACTCTCTCTGGCTGGACTTAGGACCCCCGGATTCCTGTTTTCAATAGGCACGGGAAGCAGCTCGATCCCTTCCTCTCTCCAGCATCCCTCACGCCCTGACAAATCTCCCCCCTTGTCCTGCATCTCTCCATCCTTCCTTTGATGGTCCCAGTCTGATTAATCCAAATTTTTGCCCCATTCTCCAAAAGCCAAGTGCTGAAATTTGATGGAATCGTCAGCCTTTTATCCTGTCTGTGGTAATTTCAGGGAACGCTGATGATGCCTCATCCAAGTGCTCTTGGGCACCTCATTATTTGTGTGGGACCTCTACACTTCAGCCCTTTTTTTGCTGCAGAAAATGCAGGAAAATCCCTCCTGGCTGCACAGGCTGTTCAGCACCACTTCCCAGAAACCAAATTTCCCACACTTTGGGTCCGACTCCTTCCCAAAAGCACAGGGAAGCATTGCATTGGGATCTCTGTCCTCCTGCAGAATCATCCCTGGTGGAGTGAGACGGGAGTTTCCCAGTGCAGGTTCTCATTTCGGGTGCTGAATCGTCCCTGGAGGAACTTTTTTCCTCCATTTGCTCCAGAAAGCTCCGGCTGCTCTCCAGCGCTGCAGAAAATCCCCTTGGAGCTGGAGCCCTCTCACAGCTTATCCCCGCTCACGGATTTCTGAGCCCTGTGGCCACATAAAGCGGGAGAGGGAACAAAACCCCTCATTCCAGGAGCCCCTTTGGCCCTCAGTGCTCAAATACTCCTCGTCCACGACACCTGGTGCAGATCCATGTGCTTTTTATTGCTCTGTGGGGGATGTTTTCCTTTCTCACACCCGGGGAAGGGGCGACCTGGGCTCCGTTCAACCTTTGGGCCGTGCTGGGATCTTGTTTGTATTTTAAGGGATGAAGCAGCACCTGCACAACCAGCGCAGGCACAGGCACAGGCACAGGAACAGGCACAGGAACAGGGACAGGCACAGGGACAGGGACAGGGACAGGGACAGGGACAGGGACAGGGACAGGGACAGGCACAGGAACAGTTTTGCAACCATTTATTAGCAATAGTCAGAGAAGATACAAAACCCTATTTACAGGGAAGTCGTAGGAACGACCGCTCCAGAGGACTGGGATACGGAGCTGGGTGAGGACTTCGGGTGGAGGACACGGCAGGAGGGGGAGCAGCCCTCCAGATCCCACCCCAAATCCTGCATCCCTCAGCCTCCCGAGGAACTCCAGCTCCCCAAGCGGGACAGTGCTCAGTATCCAGCGGGGCTGGCTGGGATGGGATCAGCATGGAAAAGGGACCTGGACGCATGCAAGGGACACGGGAGGGCAGCAAGTGCCCCCCGCTCAGGTGCCTGGAGCGGGGTCATGCCAGGTGTTCCCAACAGCAGCAGAAAAGCCAGGATGCAGGGGCAGGAAAGCCAGGATATACCAGCAGAAAGCCAGGATATACCAGCAGAAAGCCGGGATATATCAGCAGAAAGGCAGGATATATCAGCAGAAAGCTGGAATATATCAGAAAGCTGGAATATATCAGCAGAAAGCCAGGATGCAGCAGCAGCAAAGTTACTCCACACCAGAAGGAAAAAGAACAATTCCAGAGAGGGCTGCAGGTCCAGGTGTTCCTCCCCAGTTCCCAGCAGGGCGTTTTGGAGGAGTTTTGGGACTATTTCAGAGCCAGAGCTCATCATGGAGCTCCACACTCCTCCCTCCAAGCCTGGAAAGCACAAATCCCTACAGGAAATAGCTGTGAGCAAGGAACGGCTGCCCAGCCAGGCTGCTGAGGGCCAGGAAATTCCCTCTTGAAACCCTTATTTCATCCACTTTTAGATTTTAGATTTTAGAGCGCCATTCCCAGTCCTGCCTGCTCAGCAGCCCAAGGATTTGGTTCTCCTCAGCTGGAACCAGCAGGGCATGAACTTCCTGCTGCCACCACCTCGTGGTGTCCCTCATCCCTACCAAGAATTTGGCTTTGGTTGGGGTTTTTTTGTCTGGTTGTGGGGTTTTTTGTCTGGTTGTGGGGTTTTTTTTGTCAGGTTGGGGTTTTTTGGGGTGTTTTGGGGAGGGGGAGAAGGGGAAGGCATCACTTGTGCCCATCGGCAGCCGCGGAGGGGCCGGAGCGCTCCCACCCCCTGCACGGTGACTTTCCCCGGCCACCGGGCACGCGGGGCAGGAGGACAGGGCACGTGCGGGGTAAAACCCGGGGCAGAGGGAGCAGGAATGTGCCGTCCCAGCGTTCTGGCAGAGCCTCTCTCCAGCAGGGACTGCTGGAGGCAGCTCCGTGACGCACTCGCCGGCATTCCCAGCGAGATGGGAGATACCAGGTCCTATCAGCAGGAAGGATCACTCTTGGAATGAGAGCAAAAGGCCCCTTATCTCCCTGGGGAGCTTTACAGCCCGAGATCAGCCAGCTGAGCCCCGAACAGGGAATGTGAGCATGGCCACGGTGGAAAGTTACCTGAGCCCATCCAGAGCCCGCGCTGACATCCCTGTTTGGGAGAGGAGCAGTGGAAAACAGCCAGGGAGGGGGAACGCTGCTGTTCCAGCAGCCCCGGTCCCTGGGATATAACCCCTCAGGATCGCTACTTTGGGGCAACCGAGACAATTCTGTGAAGGCCTCAGATCCTTAGGGTGGGTCACGGGATCCCAGCCCACTTCCCACGTGGACTGGTATTTCCCAGCATGGAAACTCAGCCTCCTCCATCTCTTCTCTGCCGTTTCCTGGCAATATTCCTTCCCTGGGATCCCAACCCCTCCGGTGAGGAGCCACACTCCAGAGAGAGCCAGCACACTCCCCTGGGCGGGAGGTGGCCATGGATCATGGATCCTGCTGTGGGAAGGGAAGGGAAGCCCCATGGCCAGATGCAAAGGATCCAGGGGAATTCTTCCTGCAGTGGCACCAGGCATAGCCTCAGAGAGCTGCATGTCCTGAACAGGTTCCCTGTGCCTGGAGCTCTGAAATCCAGCTACGCGATCCCACACTCCACGTTTCCAACAGCAGAGCCACCAGGAATAGTGCAGGGGCCACCAAGCTCCAGAGGAATGTGGGAAACAGGGCAATGCAAGGATTCCCCAAGCCTTTTCCCTTGGCTCAGCTGCTTTTCCTGCCAGGATCTAACCAAATTCCCCTGCTCTGCTGCCCTCACTGTTGTTTTGTCTCAGCACTTCCACCCCGTGACAGGCAGGATGCAGAGGGCTCCTCCAGCAGCCCCTGGGGCCGGGAAGGTCCCAGTCTCCTGGACCAGTCTCTGGACTGGCTTGGGCTGGGCGGGAGTGGGGGGAGCAGAAGGGACACGACACTGAAGCCCTGCTTTGCTCTCGGGGTCACAGCGGCCTGACAGCAAACGTACAAAGCTGCGGGAGGGGCCCGGGGCTCCGCAGTGCGTTGGATGGAGCAGAAGGGGAGGGACTGGGTCGGGTTGGTGGTTTGGAACCCTTTCGCCTCTGCTTTTCAATTTAACCCCTCACATCTGCCAGCACAGGGAGGATCCTGCCCCGCTGCCCTCACTCCTGGCTGGAGCCAAAGAACTGCAGGAAGAAGGAGAAGATGTAGATGATGTCCAGGTAGATGTTGAGGGCTCCAAAGATGTATTCCTCGGGGCTCAGCGAGTAGCGGCGATTCCCCATCAGCATCTGCGTGTCCAGGGCCAGGAACTGGGAGGGAAAGGAGGAAACCCCAGGACAGTGACAGGGAGGTTTGGCCCAGGGAGGCAAGGAGGGCTCTAGTGACAGGAGACGATCCCGCTGCCTCCCTGGAGCCGGGACAGAAGTGCAGCCCCTTTTTATGGGCTGTGACCGCAGTTTAAGAGCTCAGAACAGGGCACTGAACGAGCTGCAACTTTCCCCTTCCCTTGTTTCCCTCCTGACAATCAAACCCTGAGTGTAACTCCCACTCCAGGCCCTCTTCCCTCAGGCTTCCTCCATCCCAGGGCCAGCTCTGGAGCCACCCTCCCTCCTCCTCCTCCTCCTCTCCCAGAGCCCACAGCTTGTTATTCCCACACTTCCCCCGGGTGGGAAACACCTGCCAGGGAACGAGGTGGTCCCGGGGTGACCTGGCCCCAGGAGCAGCACCACGAGAAATCCCAGGCATGACCTCACTCCAGCATTTTCTCCTCCCTCCCTCCCCCACTCCTGGCACCCTGCTGTCCCCGCTGGCTCCGGAGCTCTCCGGGGCTGCAGCAGCCCCCAGGAGATGCTGCTTCATCCCCCCGGAACAGATCCCAGCCGAGCTGCCCCGGCAGGGCCAGGCCGAGGCTCCGACTGATGTTTATGGGGTAATTATCAGATGTTGACGCCTCCTTGCATTTTACAGAGGGATCTTGAGCCGTGAATCAGCGCCGCGCTCCCCGCGCTCCCTTGGAGTGACTTTTATGGGTGATAAAGGCGATTGCTCAACCGCTCCGATTCCCAACGTGCCCAGTGGGCACCGCCTCGGAGCCCAGGGCAGCCCCGGGCCGAGCCCCGGCCCCAGGGAGCCCGGGCACCCTCCCAGGCACTGCCCCGGCTCAGCCCCGGCGCAGCTGCCGGGACTCGCTCTGGAAGGGGCTCTCGGCAGCGACCACCGGGAACAAGCCAAGCCTTTCCTCGGAGGAGCTGCCCAGCTCCAGGGCTTTTCCCGCCTCTGTTAAACCCTCCTAATGCCTCTTAATCCCCAGTCTCAGCCTTCCCTGTCTTTCTGCACCTTGGCTCGCTCTCGCCCAACCAGCCCCGACTCGACCGCGCGGCCTCATCCCTGCATCCCCTCGCTCCGGGGCCGTGCCGAGCTCAGCTCTGCTCCTCTCCAGAGGCGCCTTTGGCTTTCCCCGCGATCCCTGCGGAGCGATCCGGCCGGGATCTCTCACCCCACGCAGCCTGGCACCCGCACCGTGCCCTGCGCCGGCACCGGCAAGGCCGCGGCACCTCCCGGCCGGGCTCCCGCCGGGATCGCTGCTCCGGGCCCCCCGAGCCCTGCCGGCCCTGCCCGGCTCCCCCGGGGCTCCGAGCTCCGTCCCGAGCTGCCCGTTCTCCCTGCCCCGTGCCGGGAGCAGCCACTCACTCACCATGGTGAAGATCCCGGCCCCGAGCAGAGCGTAGATCGCGTGGAGCCACGGGACCTGAGGGACACGGACACACGGACACACGGACACACGGACACATGGACATGGGCACATGGACACACGGACACATGGACATGGACACATGGACACATGGACACACGGACACACGGACACACGGACACATGGACATGGGCACATGGACACACGGACACATGGACATGGACACATGGACACATGGACACATGGACACATGGACATGGACACACAGGGACAGGGACACATGGACACGGACAGGGACACATGGACACGGACAGGGACAGGGACACATGGACACGGACACAGCCGTCAGAGCTGGGCAGAATGGCCTATGCAGGACTTCCCTCCCAAGGGATTTGGCTCCCATGTGGAGGGGAAAAGTTGGGAAAGTGCTCTAAAAGCCCAGGGTGGATTTGCACCACTTCCAACTTCAGCAGTTTCTTTGGGAATGTTTCTGTGGCACAGAACAGGGCACGGGGCCTCAGTTCCCCCCTCACTGTGACCTTTGTATCCATTTGGCTCCTAAACTTCTCCATCAGGTGTTTGCTATTCCAAACAGCACTTGGCCCAGTGCCTGTCCTGTGGAAAACATGGAATCATGGAATGGTTTGGGCTGGGAGGGACCTTAAAGCCCATCCAGTGCCACCCCTGCCATGGGCAGGGATAGCTTCCACTGTCCCAGGCTGCTCCCAGCCCCGTCCAGCCTGGCCTTGGGCACTGCCAGGGATCCAGGGACAGCCACATGTCCCAGTCCCAGCAGTCCCTGATGGGAACACTTTGGAGCATCCCCAGAACGGATTCATTTACCCAAACACGGCTGATCCCACTGGAAGAAACACCAGATATTCCAAGAGCCAGACCCAGCTTCAGTTTACCTGAGGGAACAGCTGGAGCTGTGTCAGGGGAGGTTTGGGTCGGATATTGGGAAAAGTCCAGTGTTCCTCCACTGGAACAGCTCCCCAGGGCTGCCAGAGCTCCAGGAGCACGTGGACAATGCTCAGGCACAAGGTGGGATTGTTGGGATGTCCTGGGCAGGGACAGGAGTTGGACTGGATGGTCCTGGTCCCTTCCCCCCTTGGATATTCCACGGTTCTGTGATTAATTAGCAATTTAAATGTATCCATCCCTGGGAGCCACAGGGGGAATTTCACCAGAGCTGGGACCAAAGCTCAGCCCCTGCTGTGGCCCAGAGGAAGCAGGAGAAGCCGCTGGTTCAACCTGAGACGGGTTCGGTGAAGCCAGGGATGTCCCTGCCTCTCCAGGGATTTCTCCTGCCTCTCCAGAGTCACCTCCTGCCTCCCGGGCTCATTCCAGGCTCATTCCCGGGCTGCCTCCGCTGTGCTTATCTCGCCACGTGGCAGATAAGGAGGCGTTGTCTCTCCAGTTTCATGGCTGTGCTTTGGCACTGGGAGCTGCTCCAGCCTCACGTTCCCACTGGGGAGAGCAGGAGCTCGAGCCCAGACAGCCAAAATCCAACCCTTCGGAATGCCCAGGCTGGATTTGTCCAGCACCAACTCCAGGGCCGGGACCGGTGGGAATCTGCTGCAGGTCTCCCTTAGGGAATGACTCGGGGCAGAGGAGCCGGCTGGGATGGGGAGGGATTTGGGATCCCAGGAGCCTCTCAGGTGATTTGTGGCACCTGCCCGGCCCCACCCCCTCCCCTCACCCACCCCCGTGTGCCAGGGGGTGCCGGGCTCTGGCAGTGACACCTCTCAGGACGGGACCCCTCAGATGCAGCCCAGCCCTGCTCCAGCCTGCTTGGAAGCTGCTCCAAGGTTTCCCCTGGGCACAGCTGGGGCCAGGAGTGGCCGGAGAGGCCGAAGGGCGTGGCTGGAGCCGTGCGAGGGCTTGGCAGGCCACGGGGACGCACAGGGGGTCACTGCCCCTGGCACTTGGCTCCTGAGGGTCACTCAGCCCTCAGGGTCACTGCTGAGAAACTGAGGCCTCAAGATTTGAGCTCTGCAGGTGCCGGGTGTTGGTCCTGAGTCTGAGTCCTGCCCTGGATTTGGGACAGAGTTTAATGTCCTCATTTCCCTCTTTTACTGAGGGGAAACCGAGGCCTGAGCAGAGGCACCAGTGCTCAGGTGAGACCCCGTCTGCACCCAGGGGGTCCCAGCACAGGAAGGGCATGGATGTGTTGGAATGAGTCCAAAGGGGGCCGTGGAGCTGCTCCAAGGGCTGGAGCCAGGCTGGGAGAGCTGGGAGTGCTCACCTGGAGAGGAGAAGGATCCAGGGAGAGCTCAGAGCCCCTTCCAGTGCCTAAAGGGGCTCCAGGAGAGCTGGAGAGGGACTGGGGACAAGGGCCTGGAGTGCCAGGACACAGGGAATGGCTTCCCAGTGCCAGGGGGCAGGGAGAGATGGGATATCGGGAAGGAATTCCTCCCTGTGAGGGTGGGGAGGCCCTGGAGTGGATTTCCCAGAGCATCCAAGGCCAGGCTGGGGCACCCTGGGATGGTGGGAGGTGTCCCTGCCCAGGGCTTTGGGGTCCCTCCCAACCAAAATCATTCCAGGATTCCATGGTTCCACCGCCAGGAGCAGCAGGAAACGTCCTCAGTCCTGGGCCAGTTCCATCCTTGAGCCGTTCCCATTGTCCATCCCAGGGAGCGACCCCCTGCTCTTCCGTCCCTCCCTGGGGCTTCCCGCCCACTTTCGGGGAGCTGCCCCCCCGGCCCGCCCGGCGTGGCGCCGTTGGTCACTCACGTATTGGTAGGGCAGGATGACGGCCAGGACCAGCCCCCCCAGGAACAGCACCATGAGCAGCACGAAGAGCACGCCCTGGTACGACGTGAAGTCGAACTGCGGGCGGAAGGGGGGAGTGTCCCGTTCCAGCGGCTCATCCCGGGGAGTGTCCCGTTCCAGGGGCTCATCCCGGGGAGTGTCCCGTTCCAGGGGCTCATCCCGGGCCGAGCCGCAGCCCCCGAGTCCCACCGGGACCCCCCGGAGCCGGTTCTGCCCCTCAGCTCNGAGTGTCCCGTTCCAGGGGCTCATCCCGGGCCGAGCCGCAGCCCCCGAGTCCCACCGGGACCCCCCGGAGCCGGTTCTGCCCCTCAGCTCCTCCAGCCCCACAGCCACCCCCGGCACAGAGCCAGCGCTTCCCAAACCCCCGTCTGTGCCGCAGGGAAGGGCTCGGGACCCACCGCGCACTGGGAACCCCAAATCCGTCCCACGCCTTTGTGTCCTTCCGTACCCCACAGCCCAAGCCTCCAAAATTCCCGGCTGACCACCACACAGCCTCTTCCAGCCCCACTGACGGCCGTGACACATCCCAATCCTCCAAAATCCCAGATTGTTCCCGCATGTCAGCATCTTCCAGCCCCATTCCCATCCCTGCCACATCCCCGCCTAGCACATGTCCTGATCTACTCCACCCTTCCCATGACATCCCCACATCCCTCGGGCTGCTCCTGCACCCAGAGCCTCCCAGGCACTCCCAGCTCCCCCCGGCTCCCTGTCCTGCCCCGGATGTGCCCCTTCCCGAGGGAGGCTCCCGCAGTCCCACCTTGCTCTGGAAGCTGAAGATGGTGACGGACAGACAGACCAGGGCCGTGATCCCGAGGCACAGCAGCACCGACTTGGTGTCGTAGTAACTGCAAAGTTACCGGGAAAACCACGTTGGGATCGTTCCCACAGGGATGGGAAGGGGGCATTCGGACAGGCGGGAGCTTGGCAAGGAAAGCATGAATCCTACGGGCACAAACGGCGCTGGAATTGTCAATATCCCACATTCATGTTAAAAAAGGAAGGACAGAAAAAAGCCTGGGTGGGTTTTCCTGCTGTTTTGAAGGACAGCGGGAAGGCAAGAGGGTCCATCCGGGCCTCCCAGAGCTCCGGAGCAGCCGATGGGCTCCGAGCCCACCAATCCCACTGTCCATGGACAGACAGGGAACGGGGAGGGTCCTGGCTGGGAGGTGACAACACTGGGATGACAAAAGTCACCGCAGCATGAGGGGAAACCAAAGGAGCAGCCCCTGGGCTCCTGCCCGGTCTGGCTTTTGGAAAAGGGCAGGAAGGAGGGGCTGGAGCAGGGACAGCGGCTGCAGACTCCGGCTGGAATGGTTTCCAGGCTGGATCAGGATTTTGGCTGCAGTGCCAGGCTCAGCCCTTGGAAAAGCCAGTCCCACTCTCCGCGGGGGGATTTGTGCGGAGTCACTGGAGTTTTCCCCCTGGAGCTGCTGAGGCCGCGGATTCTTTGTCCCACTACATCCATCACCCGGCCGGGATCATGTCCCGCTCTCCAGGCTCCCACGTGAGCCAGGAGCAGATTTCCCGGTGCAAATGAGCGGAAGGGAACAGGCCATGGGATCCAAATTCCTGAAACTGCTGGAAAAACTCCCTTGGAAAAATCACTGCAGCCCCACCTGCCTGGGACCCGCCCAGTGACATTGGTGGGATCGCCGTGTGGTCACCTCCAGCCCATCCAGGGGCTGCCCTGCCCCGGCCCTCCAGGGCTCTCCCGCAGGATTTGGGATGCGGGAATCCCCCAGGGCTGCCTCCGCTGGGACAGGGACAGGCCTTGGAAACCTTCCTGGAACTGGGAGCCCCACACAGCTCAGGCGGCCCAGGTTCCTCAGGAATGGGGAGTTTTGCCAGGAGGAGACAGGACACAGGACACAGGACATACGGGACACACAGGACACACGGGACACGGGACACAAGACACAGGACATGGGACACGGGACACACGGGAGACACAGGACACGGGACACGGGACACACGGGACACACAGGACACGGGACACAAGACACAGGACATGGGACATGGGACACACGGGAGACACGGGAGACACGGGACACGGGACACGGGACACACGGGACACGGGACATGGGACACACGGGACACACAGGACACACACGACACAGGACATGGGACACGGGACACACTGGACACACGGGACATGGGACACACGGGACATGGGACACATGGGACACGGGACACACAGGACACAGGACACACAGGACACGGGACACACGGGACACATGGGACACGGGATACGGGACACGGGACAGCATCCAACGCACCTGGACAGCATCGCAGTGAGATAGGCCATGGACAGGGTCTGGGGAAGACAGAGCCTCGTTACTGCCCTCGTGTCCCGGGAGGAGACACCACTGGGACTCCCTCAATCCCCGAGAAAAGGGCAGGGAAGCCTCTCAGACCCTCAGGAGAAGGAATTCCGGCAGCGTTTGGGACCCACAGGAGAGGGCAAAGGGAGGGCAGACGGCACAGGAACATCCCCTGCTCCTGCATCCCCTGCTCCTGCATCCCTCCTGTACAGGACCCAGCTCCCGTCCCAGCTCCCGTCCCACATCCCAGCTCCCACCCCAGCTCCCATCCTGGTTCCCATCCCCGCTCCCATCCCACATCCCAGTTCCCACCCCAGTTCCTGTCCAGGTTCCCATCCCAGCTCCCATCCCACATCCCAGCTCCCACCCCAGTTCCCATCCAGGTTCCCATCCCAGCTCCCATCCCACATCCCTGCTCCCACCCCACATCCCAGCTCCCATCCCAGTTCCAATCCCAGCTCCCACCAGACTCCATGGATTATTTTTTGTTATTTTTAACAGAGGCTCCCTTTTTTCCATCTTCTCCCGTCCCAGTGCAACCGCAGCTCCTCAGCCCAAGCACAGGACAATAAAAGGGAGACATTCCCGCTTTTCCCCAGGAATCCCAGCCCGGTGTGTGCCCTCGGAGCCCCTCTGCCCCCAGGGCAGGTGTTGGCCACTCACAAAGATGCTGAGCAGGATCAGGTTCCATGGGAAGTATCTCCTGTGGAGGAAACGGGCCGTGCCAGGGAATCAGTGACCACGAGGGTAATTAGTGACTGCGAGAGTAATTAATGGCCACGAGGGTAATTAATGACCCTGCTGGGTAATTAATGCCCATGCCGGTAATTAGTGCCCTGTGCACAAGTGCCAGGGGCGGCGCAGGGCAGAGCCACCCTGCTGGGAGCCGTGGCCGTGTGGGGTCCTCCTGGGCCAGCAGGACAAAGGTCCCCAGGACATTCCTGCTCGGCTGGGAGCTGACGGGAGCGTCCTCTGGAATGTCCAATTCCCAAGATCCGGAGCTGCAAATGGGGCAGTTTCTGCTGCGAGGTCCCCGCTGCACTGGACTCCGAGGCTGCGTCAGGCCTGGAACAGCTGCTGCCAACATCTGGCACAGGCTGCCCAGAGCAGCTGTGGCTGCCCCTGGATCCCTGGAAGGCCAGGCTGGACGGGGCTGGGAGCAGCCTGGGACAGTGGAAGGTGTCCCTGCCACGGCAGGGGTGGCACTGGATGGGCTTTAAGGTCCCTTCCAACCCAAACCACTCCATGACCCCGTGAAAGCTGCTGCCCCAGTCCCTCCATCCCTGCCCCGTAACAGGGGCTGGAAACCTGAGGAAAACATTCCTGCTGCATCCCCCAGGCTGTCCCAGATCCCAAAGCAACCCCTGTACCTGGGCCCGGAGCAGCAGGCGAGGATCAGGTAGGTGACGAAGAAAACAGCGCTGCAAGGAGAGAGGGAGAGTTCAGGGGGGGAAGCCAGCCCGGGCTGGGGGTGCAGGTGGGAATTCCCACGGGATGGGGATGCTGGAAAAGCAAACACCCCGGCAGGCGTGGGTCAAGGCAGGTCCTAGCCCTGCTCCCTCACTAAAGCTCCCTCCTGCCCTCGGGGGCCTCCTCTGCACGTGCGTCCCCAGGGTGGGACAAAACACCCCTGGAAAAGCTGGGGCCGGGTCTGGGGCAGAGCCAAGGTCGGGCTCGGGCCCAGGAGAGCCCAGATGTGTTAACACCAACCAGGGCGGGAGCTGGGTTTGTGCTGGCTCCGGGGAAGCATTCCCTCCTGCAAAGGGAGGCCAGGGACTGGAAGGGGGCTGCCCAGGCAGTGGAGGAATCCCATCCTTGGAAGTGTCCAAAAACCTCTGGATGCGGCACTGGGGGTTGATGGTTGGACTCGATGGTCTCCGGGGGCTTTTCCAACCTTTGTGATCCCAAGATTCCATGACTCTGTGAGTTTCTCACACGGAGGTGCCAGACTTTGCCCTTCCTTTCCAAACCCTTTCCGGCTTTTTGGGATCAAGGCTGGGGGTTCTTGAACCAAGGGCTGGGAAAGTGACTGGGCTCGGGCAGGGCTGGAAGGGCTGTGCCAGAGGAAGGAGCTGCTCCGTGGTCCTCCCTCCAGGAATGGGAAGTTCTGGACTCTCCGGCCCTGGAAGTGCCCAGGGCCAGGCTGGGCTCGGAGTAACCCGGGACGGCGAGAGGTGGCACCCCATGGCAGGAGTGGCACTGGATGGACTTTAAGGTCCCTCCAACCCAACCCATTCCAGGATTCCGCTGCAGGAAGAGCCCAGGGGAAGAGCAGGGAAGGGCTCGGGCAGGAGGATCTGCTCGGGGCAGGGCTCGGGGCAGGAGGATCCTCCCGGCTCAGCGGAGCCGTGGCTGNGGAGTAACCCGGGACAGCGGGAGGTGGCACCCCATGGCAGGGGTGGCACTGGATGGACTTTAAGGTCCCTCCAACCCAACCCATTCCAGGATTCCGCTGCAGGAAGAGCCCAGGGGAAGAGCAGGGAAGGGCTCGGGCAGGAGGATCTGCTCGGGGCAGGGCTCGGGGCAGGAGGATCCTCCCGGCTCAGCGGAGCCGTGGCTGCCCAGCCCCGCCCAGACCCTGGCAGTTTTTATCCGCCAGGATTTGCCCCCTCTCTCTCCGCAGCCAGGTGTTTTTCCAGGCTCTGGAAGCTGCTTCCTGCTCTCCCCGGCGCCCGGGGCAGCGGTTCTGGCCGTGCCGATGGCTCCCGATAGCCACTGACCCTCGGCCAAGGCGGGGAGGTGACGGCCGAGCCCAGGGCCACGAGCGGGGCACGGAGATAACCCGGGCACGGCCCTCCCACCGGGAAACCAGGAACGCCGGAGTGGACACGGCTGAGCAGCTGGAAAGAGCCTGGCGGGAGCACAGAGCCGGCGGGGCCGTCCATCCCTCGTCTGCTCTGGATTCCCTCCCCTGCAGTGCCACCCCAGCAGTGGGAAACCAGCCCGGGGCTCCCGGTTTCATTTTACAGAGGTCTCTGGTTAGGAAGGAGCTCCAGGCACGGAGCATTTGGAGACACTGGAATGGAGGGAAGGGCTTGGCTCACTGGGCAGTGAAAAAACAGACAAAATTAGTCATGGAATGGGTTGGGTGGGAAGGGATCCTAAAATCCATCCCATCCCACCCCAGCCATGGCAGGGATCCCTCCCACTGTCCCAGGCTGCTCCAAGCCCCGTCCAGCCTGGCCTGGGACACCTCCAGGGATCCAGGGGCAGCCACAGCTGCTCTGGGCACCCTGTGCCAGGGCCTCCCCACCCTCCCAGGGAGGAATTCCTGCCCAATATCCCATCCATCCCTGCCCTCTGGCAGTGGGAAGCCATTCCCTGTGCCCTGTTCCTCCATCCCTCATCCCCAGTCCCTCTCCAGCTCTCTTGGAGCCCCTTCATGCCCTGGAAGGGGCTCTGAGCTCTCCCTGGATCCTTCTCCTCTCCCGGTGAGCACCCCCAGCTCTCCCAGCCCGGCTCCAGAGGGGCTCCAGCCCTGGAGCAGCTCCGTGGCCTCCTCTGGGCTCTCTGCAGCAGCTCCAGGCCCTCCCTGTGCTGCTCCCAGGGCTGGGGCAGCTCTGCAGGTGGGGTCTCACCTGGGCACAGGGGGACAGTGACCATGAGGGCAGTGGCCAGGGGGAAACTCCTCCAGGACAGAGCCCCCCCAGCTGCCCAAGGGCTGTTCCTACTGGAAAACAGGAAGGAATAAACTCCCTCTGGGCAGGGAGCTGGAAGAGGTGACCCCAGGGGCCAAGGTGGGGACCTGAGCAGGGCTGAGCCTCCTCTCCCCGTCCCCTGCGAGGTGACACTGCCCGTCCAACCCCGGCTGCCCGCTGGAGCACCTTTGGTTCCCTCCCAGTGCCACAGAGCTGCCGGATGCTCCCGTTCCTGCTGTTTGGAGGCTTTGCCCAGGTTATATAAGCCGGTGTCTCATCTCCTGATTTGGGTGTGAGCTGATTAAAGCTGAGTTCACCTCACACTTAATGAGCAGCACTGACCCCGCAGCAGCCCGGAAAGCGCGGGGCCGGGAGATCCCAGCGCGTGGAAGCTCCGTTCCGGGCTGGTCTGGGCGACCAAGGAATGGCATCCCAAGCTCGGGGCTCTGGGGTGGAGCCCCAGGGGGGGCAGCCCCACTCAGACACGGCCGGGAACATCCCAGCACCTCCAAACCCACCCCCCGGATGCACTGGATGTTGTGTAATGGCAACCCTGGCAACCACCTGGCTTCCAAGGGGAAAACCCCAAAATCAAGCCTCTGAGGTACCCTGAACATCCTTCCAGGTCTCACAGGAGTTTCCACACTGCTTCCCTGGAAACTCCCCAGTTTTCCCTGGTTTTCTGCAGGAAATACTCAGGCATTTACTCTGTCCCTGGTTTCTAGAGCCATGTTTTGGGAAGTGTTTGGAGTTCTCCTCTCTTGTGTCTCTGGCTCATTCAGGTGAGATTCTCCATCCACAGACTGGTTGCCCTGAGGGGCTGTGGATTCCCCATCCCTGGGAGTGTCCCAGGCCGGGCTGGACGGGGCTTGGAGCAGCCTGGGACAGTGGGAGGTGTCCCTGCCACGGCAGGGGTGGCACTGGGTGGGCTTTGAGGTCCCTCCAACCCCAACCCGTTCCATGATTCCAGCACCTTCCCCAGCTGCCCCTGGACACTTCGGAGCGATTCCTCACATGCACGACAGGGAAGGGTTTGGGAAGTGTTGGAGCCCCTTCCCACAGCCCCGCAGCCCCGTCCCGGCTGTCTGGAGCCCACGAGGCCGCAGGAGAAGCCAGGGATACTCACTAGGACGCCCAGTACCAGGCGGAGTGGGTCTGGATGTAGCCCTTGACGGGTTCACTGCAAGACAGAAGGAAAGATCCTGAGCAGGAAAACTCCAATCCCTCCCAGCTCCCTGCTCAATGAGCCCCGGGAGCAGCCCCAGCGCGGGGAACAAAAGCCCAGCCCGGGCGAGTCCCCCCGGCAGCCTGAGCCCGCGGGGAGGAATTCCAGCTGCCGGGTGGGAAGGGCAGCGCCGGTCCCCCAGTTCCAGGCCGGAGCTGGCCGGGAACGGCTCCCACGGGGGATTAGGGAGCCCAAATGCTCGGGCTGGCGGTGATCCATTATTTACTCTGGAGGCAACATGAGCCACACGCACCCGGAGCGCTCGGTCACCCGAGCTGGAGAGGGGATGAGCAGGGGAGGGAGCCCAGCCCCTGCAGCCGGGATCTGGTAACTCCGCAGGGAAAACCCGGCAGTTCCTGCCCGGGGGCAGCGGCCAGGGCATCGCCCGGGATGGACGATCCACATCCCCAGCGTGGGTGGCAATGGGAGCAAAAGCACTGAGGGACCTCGGAGCGTTCCCTCGGCTTTGCTTTTCTCGGGAAAAAATCCAGGTGTGACACAAGGCCAGGAACCTGCCCGGGGCCCAGGGGGCGCGGGACACCCCCAGCACCCACCAGAAGGTGAAGAAAGCCACGATGACGACGGTGACCAGGAGCTGGACCATCAGGATGGCGTAAACCTGCAGGGAGAGGCGATCCCTGGATCCCCGAGCCCAGCACGGCCCCTCCGAGGGCTGGGGGCTCGGCTGTGCCGGCCCGGGGCACGAGGGACGCGTCCCCCCTCACCTTCCTGATGAACACCCTGCGCACGTTCCGGTCGTCCCAGCTGAAGGTCGTGAGCAGCTCCGTGTCCCCCGGGTACCCCCCGCTGCCGTAGCTCGGGCTGGCGCCTGCAGAGGCCGAAGGGAGCGGCTCCCACCCGAATTCCCCCCGGCTGCCGGGCCCTGACCCCAGGGAGGGATCACGGCCCAGGTGCCCCAAATTCCCAGGTTTTCCTCTGCTCCCTTCCCCCTCCCGCAGCTCGCTGGGACCATCCCTGGGAACAGAGCGGGGAACGCTCCCGCAAACCGCCCCAACGCCGGCCTGAATCCCTGTCTGAGGGAACACCGAACCTTCCACAGCACCTGGAGGGCCGGGATCGCCCCTTGCTCTCCTGGCAGCGAATATTAGCGCATCCCCGGAGCAGCCGTGACTCAGCGTTCCCAGCGGGAGCAGGAGATTCCCTCGCTGCTCTCCCGAGCTGTGTTTGCATCGTGGCTTTTGTCAACAGCGTCCCTGCTGCTCCCTGAGGCCCATCCCTCAATCCCATTTCCATGCAGGGACTCGGGGAACAGTCAAGCACCGAGCCTGAACAAGGACGGAACAGCTCCGATGCCACCAGTGAGAAAAACCTTCCCCCAAACCCTCAAATCACCGCACAAGTCATCTCTGCTCTGCCAGCGCAGGAACAGAAGCTCCTGTTGCTGGTTTTCCCTGCCCAAGGCCAGGCTGGACGGGGCTTGGAGCAGCCTGGGACAGCGGGAGGTGTTCCACGGCAGGGGTGGGATGGGATGGGCTTTAAGGTCCCAACCCACCCAAACCATTCCATGATTCCGTGATCACTCTGTGCACTCTTCGCTTCCCTTGCTGATGTCCCCTCCTGTGTCGCTGAAGTCCCCCCCGCCAGGTTTCCACAGGATTTTTGTGTGATTTTCCTGCTTCGCTTTCCTGTCCCTGCCTGGTCCACCGATGCCTCCCCTCCTCCTAAAGCTTCTGAGCCCAGGGGTACCCAAATCCTTTGGGAAAGACCCTCTCAATCTCAGAGCAGACACAGGAAAGCCAAACTCCAGGTCCTGATCCTGAATTTCTCCTGTTTTCCTGATCAAAAGTCGCTCGTTCGAAACGCAGGGGCCTCGCGTGGGTGCCCCCGGCGGGAAATGAGTCCCTGGTGCTGCTCTGGTGTTCATAAATCCCTTGGTGCTCCCTTCCTGCCCCGCCGGAGCTGAGCCCCCCACGTCCTCCTGGGCCCCTCTTCGGGCCCAGAGCAGCCGGGGCGCGGAGCATCCCTGGGGCACTCCCAGCCTCCTGCAGCAACCCCGCTCCCGGGCACCGGGCTGGCAACCGGGCACCGGGCTGGCAACCGGGCACCGGGCTGGCCCCTGGGCACCGGGCTGGCCCCTGGGCACCGGGCTGGCCCCCGGGCACCGGGCCGGCCCCTGGGCACCCGGCTGGCCCCTGGGCGCCGGGCTGGCCCCCGGGCACCGGGCTGGTCCCTGGGCACCAGGCTGGCACATGGACACTGGGCTGGCACCCAGACACCAGACTGGCCCCTGGACACCGGACTGGCCACTGGACACTGGACTGGCCCTGGACACCAGACTGGCCCCTGGGCACCAGACTGGCACCTCAGTGCCTCGGGGGAACTGAAGGGTTTTCCCTGCTCCTCCCCTCCCTGGCTCCCATACCCGTCCCCCCCATCCAAGGCCACTGCAGGACAGCGCGTCCTGGGTTCACTGTCACAGAAACAACCCCAAATCCACGTCCCTTCTCTCCAGTTGCTCCCAGTAGGGTGTGAGACATCCCATGGAGTGGGGTTCCCACCTGGAGACCTGAAACACCCCATCCCATCCCCTAAACCCAAAACACCCCATTCCACCCCATTTGGGCCTCATCCACCCCAATTCATCGTGACAGCAGAAAGGTCTGGATGCTGTCAGAGCCCCCTGGGGGGATTTCTCCCCTCTGTTCCTTAGGGAGAAGGCTGAGAAGCCATCGGAATGTGCCGGCACAGACATCCTGGGGGAGGTTTTCACTCCTTCCCCTTCCCCAGGCATCCCGTCCCTGCAGCTGGACGGAACAGGCAGCAGAGAACGGAGCAGGGCAAGGGCTCAGGAGTCCCCAAATCCCGTCCTTCCAGCATTTTCTCTGGCTGGAATTGTGCTGAGCGAGCGCTCGGCCACCCCGGGGTCACTTCCCAGCCACCCCATCCCGAGCCAGCCCCATCTGCAGTCCCGAAGCCTTTCCCCAGGGCTTTGTCCTTTGCCACAGCCCAGCAGGAGCTCCAGGGAGCTCCCAGCTGTTGGAAAAGCTGCTGCTCTACCCAGGAATGGGCTGGAACAACCCAGCCTTCGGCTCCAGCCGTGTCCCAGCCTCCCTGGCTCTGCCACCAGCTGCCAACAGCCACACTCGGGGCTGTGACACCAATTGTGAACACCGATTGTGCCACCTCAGCTGCTCTGACAGCTCGGGCTGAGCAGGAGCTGCAGGAGGGGGTGGGGGGGTCCCTGCAGCTGCTCCAGGACTTTCCCTCCAGCCCTGGGAGCTGGGATCACCCAGGGCAGCGAGCTGGGAATGGGGATTTCTCCCACCATGGGGCTGGGAAGGAGTTTCCTCCCATGTCTGGAAGGGGTGAGGTCTCTGGGACGGCTGGAATGGCTTTTATTTACAGATAAGGAGTTTTCTCTGCCGATGGAGACTTTTGTGTGCAGATGGAGACTCGCAGGGGTGGACGGAGGCCTTTGTGCACTGACAGGGACTCTGCTGCGCCCGCAGGGGCTCACACAGCTCCCGGCTGCAGCTCTGCCCTGCACTGAACTGGGCACCACATCCCTGCTCCCCCCCTTATCCCCGCTCCCCCTCTGATCCCCGCTCCTCCCCTTATCCCTGCTCCCCCTCTGATCCCCGCTCCTCCTCTGATCCCCGCTCCCCCNAAGGCCCCGGATTTCATCCCTTCTCCCGCTGTCGCCTCCTCATAGGACGGGGGGGCCGGGGGGGCCGCGGCATTGTCCTTCTTGTCCCCCTGCCCCTCGGAGCTGGGCGGTTTGCTGTTCACGGAGAGCTGCGCGGAACGGGGGGAGAGGGAGATGTGAGTGAAACCATCCCGGCCACCGGCCTGAAGGAGAACCTGGCTCGGACACAGGGCGGGGGGAGGGGGCTCTGCTGGAAAAGGGGTCGGGAACCGGGAGACACCCAGCAGCTCCTGGGGACTGGACATGGGCCCATCCCGGCACCCCCGGGAAGGGGCATCCATGGTTGAGGGGAGCCGGGAAAGCCCCTGAGGTGTTCCTTGGGATGAGAAGTTCCAGGCAGGGAGGTGTGAGGGGAGACGCGGAGCCCCTGCGGTGCCTCGGGCTCAGCGCGACACCAAAACCATCCAAGGAATTCTCTGCTTTTTGTCAAACTTCCTGCATTGCTCCTGGAAAAGAGCTTTCAGTTCCCGGGCAGAAAGTCCTGAACTCTTCATTCCCATTTACACCCATCTCGGGGAGCTGCTCCCAGGAATGCTCTGGTTTGGCCCTCCGGGATTTTCTCCCGGCTCCTTCCTCTCTGCCCGAGTGGCGGCTCAGCTCTGCCGCTCCCCAGCGTTCCAAGGACTGGGATGGCACAAGGAGCCAGCCCGGGGCCACCTGAGCGCTCGCCTCTCCTTGGGAACATGATCCCCTTAACCTTCCCGACCGGCCCGGGACAAACTGCCCCGGGAGGAGCCAGCTCAGCCCCGGGAATGGCGTCCCCGCAGGAGCCGGGGGTGCGGGGCTGGAATCACAGCGAGCCCCGGACGCAGCAGGCGTTAATTAACGCAGCCCGGAGCGAGAAGGGCTTCACTTAAAGGGGTCACAGGCCCTGAAACGCAGCAGGGCCAGGCTGGGCTGTGTCCCACGGGCAGATCCAGCTGTGCCACCTCCCGTGCCAGCCCCCAGGGACTGCCCTTCCCCGTCCCCTGGGTTTAGGGGGCCGAGATCAT